>JAUESR010000211.1:7665000-8085000 GCA_030914345.1 Drosophila koepferae
CATCTGTGGCAGCATTTTGTTATTTTTGCTATTTTTTAATCTCTTTTTTTTTTGCAATATTTCTTGCAATTTCCATCAGATTTTGTTCTGTTTTCTCTGCCTCTCCCTTGGGCAGCCCGCACAATTTGCTGAGTAATTTTTGGTTCTGTGTCTCCTGAACGTGCGCACGCCAAGTAATCATTCCAAATGCACAATGCCTGGCATACAAAACGCTGCACAACACAATTGATAGCTTTGCCATGCTTCGATAACATCGGTTGCTCTCTGCCTCTGCAGGCCTCCTGCTGTCGGCTGCTGTCGTTGCCTTATTTGTTATCCTTGTTACTGCATTGCTTGACTTGCTTGCATACATTTCATCTTTTATTTATATATTTATTTTTGAATTGAAGCAGCATAATGCGTGCTCAGCGGATTCAAGTCTATTAAAACTACCAAAATTAACTAGCTCCATCTCTCACAGGAAATTACAGCTTTTTGGCAAATTGTGTGAATTGGAAATTGAGCTGCCAAATGCGAATGACAATTGAAATATTGAGAATGCCAAAGAAACCAATTAGGCTAAATTTACAAAAAAAAAAAACAATTAAGAAAGCTCTTTGTGCGACTGCTCGACTACGAGATCCCCTGAACCCTTCTGCGAACGAATAATATTCCAAGAATTATTCGCTTCGTTTCTGCACGCGTAACAAACCACACATGTATTTACGCTTGTGTGCATGAATGTATTATAATTTGTAAACTGTTTCTCAATAAATGTTAAAACCGATAACTCTGCAACGAAAATAGTTATCGATTTTCAGAAACAAACTCGTATACACCGTGCAATACACGGACCTAACACAAAAATAATGAAGTCTCTAGCTCTTATAGTTTCTGAGATCGTTCATAAATACGGACGGACGGACAGACGGACGGACGAATGGACGGATGGATGGACAGACGGACATGGCCATATAAACTTTTCTCGTCACCCTGATTAAGAATATATATATTTTAAAGGCTCTGCCACGCCTCCTTCTGCCTGATTTCCCATTTTCAATGGGTTCAGGGTATACGAAATGTTATATTAAATTCCACAAAATTTTACCAAAGAAAATTCATGCAAATTTTGCAATATTTTTCATTTATATTTCCCCTTTTTCCCCACCGTAGAGTATCCCAAAAAGATATTGCAATATTGTCGAAAATATGACTTCCATGGCTATCGCTCTTTGGTATTTTTGCAGTATCATATAATGCTCAGTGATCCGGCGGAAATTCAGGTAAGTGGTGTACATTGTTCACAGTTAAAAGCCAAGCACTTATGGCCAACAAAAATTGTATATATGATAGAACATGTTGTCGAGCTCTTCACTGCTGTACAAGGAGCACTTGTATTCATTTCTACGCCCCTGGCTGGGCGATGGCCTGCTCACGAGTTCCGGTGCCCGTTGGCTGAAGCATCAGAAAATCTATGCGCCGGCTTTTGAGCGTTCGGCCATCGAGGGCTATTTGCGTGTTGTGCATCGAACTGGAGAGAGATTTGTGGAGAAGTTGCGCCAGCAAGCAGAGTCATCAAAGCCTTTCGACGCCCAGGAGCTGGTGGCCAAGTGTACACTGGATATCGTGTGTGGTAAGGTACTTGGCTTAAGGTGTAGGTGGAGTAGGAGGCGGACGCTGGCATTCTGTTGTGAGAAAAAAACTTTAAACATTTGTCATGGGCATTTTGTGTTTTGGTTAACTTTCTAGGCTGCGGTTGGCGCAGCGTTGCACTCGTTTATTTTTGTAATTTATTATGGCCATTTTATAAAAAAGATTTATTACATAGAAAATTGCTACAAGTGCCAGAGATTGTGTGGTGAAAAAGTTTTGCAGCAACCAATAGAAAGCGTAGGCAGCCGCCGCCAGGGCGCCATGTAGCATCGGCGAATGTTAACATGAAATATTGAAGCGTATGAAAAATTATAGCAGCTGATAAGGAATCTGAAAGTAACATACATATGCGATATATGCACTTATGTGCCCATGCTTAAAGCATTTGAATAAACATTTTACTTAAAGCCATTTACTTACCACAGAGAATGCGACTGGAAGTGTTAGCAACTCGTTGAACGATGAGCCCTCAGATCTGCATAGCGCCATCAAAGAGTAAGTTTCTCATATGGGATAAGATGATTATTTTATATGTTTGAGTTATTTTTGATACTCTTCTTAGTCTCTGTGATGTCGTGCTACAGCGCACTTTCAGCATAGTCAAGCGCTGCGATGCACTCTTCCGCCTGAGTCCTTACTACCTGAAACAGTATCGAGCACTGAAACTGCTCAGGCGTGAAGTTAAGCAAGTATGTTTGGTTAAATTATAGAATATAATAAACAAATGAATACAAAATTTTTAATAAATATAATAAATAGAAATTATCTAAAAAAAAAAAAAAAATAAATAAAAACTATACAAAACAATAAATTAATTAATTTGATAAATAATAAGAAATTAGTTTGATAAATAAAGTTTACATAAATTTAATAAAGATTACAAAAATATTCAATAATAACAAAAATATAATAAAAATATGAAAATAAATAATAAAAAATAATACAACAACAAAAAAATAAAATAAAATAAAATAAAATAAAATTACATATAAAAATATGCTCAGCCAAAATAATCAAAAATATTTATTGAAAATATGAAGAAAAGAATAAATAAAATTAAAAACAAATTTCATTTAAATGTGTGCGCTGACGTTAAGACAACTCAATTAAATAACCAAATAGAATTTATTTAATAATATATAAAAAAAAATAAATAAATAAAAAAAAAACAATTACAAACAAATAAATTAAATAAACAGATATAAAATGCTTATTCGCGAAATTTTTTAGTAGCCAAAAAACAATAATAATAATAATAAATTAAAAAAAAAAAAAAAACCGTACATAATAAAATTTTTAAAAAATTTCAGACTTTACGTAAAACAAGCATGTTAAAGAAAATTAGAATTTAAATAAATAAATTAATAATAAAATTAGCAATTACATAAAATATAATTGCAAATTTAATTTAAAATAAAATTAAAAGAAAATGAAAATAAAGAAACAAAATATAAAATTAAAATAATATCAAAACAATTTTTTTTTTTAAATGTTTAGTCGTTACATAAGCAAACATTATTTAAAAAAAAATAAAATCAATTAATTATTATTAAAAAGTTTAAAAGTAACAGAAAACAAATTTAATATTGAAATTTAATTTAAAATAAAATTCAAGTAAAATGAAAGCTAAAAATATAAATTAAAAATTGTAAATAATAAAATAAAAATTGTAAATAATATATAAACAATTTCAAAACAAATATAAAACTAATTTAAATAATTTTCTTCTTTAGATAATTGCTCTACGTAAACACGAGCTGTCCACTAAGAAGCCTATTGAAAATAAACCATTCATTGATGTCTTGCTGGCTGCCAAACTGGATGGCGGCCCACTCAAGGAGCAAGATATAGTGGAAGAGTTATCCACATTTATATTTACAGTAAGTTGCAAAATCAATATCAAATCTATTCATCATCTATCATTTCAAATCTATTTCAATAGGGTTACGATCCCGTTGCCTCCGCCATCTCATTTACCATATACACGCTCTCGCGCCATCCCGAAGTCCAGCAGAAGGTGTTTGAAGAGCAGCAGCGTATCTTTGGCAAGGATATTACTGGCGAATCAAATATAGCACGCCTCGAGCAGATGCACTATCTGGAGCTGGTCATACGCGAAACATTGCGTCTGTATCCCGCTGTGCCGCTCATAGCACGCACCAATCGCAAATCCATAGACATAAGTATGTACAGCATACTCTGTTGAGAATGCCAACAATTTATGCACTGCCATTGTTCCACACACAGACGGCACAAAGGTGGCCAAGCGCACCACTGTCATCATGTGCCTCATTGCCATGGGCTACAACGAACGCTACTTTGACGAGCCCTGTGTATTCCGGCCGGAACGCTTCGAGGGAGCCAACACGAACAGCGGCATCGAAGCCTTTAAGAGTGTGCCATTCAGCGCTGGACCGAGGCGTTGCATCGGTGAGCTCACGACTTTATATAATTGGGTACAGATTTACTTACTTCTTATCTTACTCCACTCTATCCCACAGCCGAAAAGTTTGCCATGTATCAGCTGCAGGCATTGCTTTCGCTGTTGGTGCGCCACTTTGAAATTCTGCCCGCCGTGGATGGTTTGCCGCCGGGCATCAATGACCATACACGTGTGGACTGTGTGCCGCAGAGTGAATACGATCCGGTGCTCAATATTCGTGTAACGCTCAAATCCGAAAATGGCATTCAAATCCGGCTCAAACAGCGAGTCGCGGCCCAATAAAGCTCTCTATAAACTGCATATATTCAGAGTGATTAATTGATGATTTTACAGAGCTTGTTGCATTTAATTTATGTACATTAATTTGCTGTATTAAATGACAATGAGCATCAAATAACTGCGTTTGCTTTATAAATTAACCATTTGGCTTTATTTTAAATATATCGTACTTTGATGCCTTTGCAATTCTTTCAGCTCAGTTTTCAAATGAAATTTCATCTTTTAAATAATTAGCAGTAATTATAGTAAATTATAATAAATTAAAGTGCGCAATTTTTTTTTTTTTTTTTTTTTTTTTTTGATATTTCGAGTCAGCTATGAAGTTGTTTCGTCATATATTTTTCATGTTTAACTTGCAAGTTTGACTTACATTTATAACCGAGTTTCCTTTCATTTAATTTGTTTGCTAATCAGAATAATAATGTTCTGTAAGAATTTTTTATTTTTGCAGCAGTTTTAAACATAATTTATATATAATTTATATAAAAAAATTAAAATAAAAATTTAATATTCTATATTTTTCTTCGACTTTTAGTAAATAAATAAATTATTAATTACCTAATTGCGAACGAATGGGACTTCAAGCTTAAATAAAATTGTTGTACTATAACAGAAAATATTACCAAATTAACATTTAATTTATTAAATTTTGATTAGGAATAAATTGGGAAATAAATAATGAATTAAATGCCTAATAGGCAACCAAACTCAAATAAAACTCAAACTCAAAATAAAAGAAAAAAGAAAAAAAGAAAAAGAAAAAAAGCCCATAACTGAGTTCCCTTTGGTTAAATTTGGTTTTTATACATTAAAATTCATTTGAAAAAAAAAAAGAAGTTATATATAAAATACTGTTAGGCCTCCAAATATAACAAATATATAATAGCAGATGTTTTATCTAAAAGATTTTTTTTTGTTTAATATAATATAAAATATATAATATTTTTAAATCATTTTTTTTTTTTTTTTTTTTTTTTTTTTTTTTTTTGATTAAATTAAAACAATTTTTGTTACCTTTTTCAGTCTTCCGATGTTTATTATAGACAGTTGTCTTAAATGTTAAATAAAATATATTATTTATAAAAAAAAAATGTTTTATTTTTTTCAGTGTTTAGATGTTTTGTAAAAAATTTTTTTTTTAATGTGATAGAAATATATTTGTTATTTAAAGAAAAAAAACTTTTTTTTAGCTTTTCAGCGTTCAGATGTATATATTTTTAAATCATTTTTTTTTATTTATTTTTTTTATTTAATAACAAAAAATACATGAATATATAAAGATATATAAATATATATCAAAATATATTTTATTTTTCAATATCAGCTGACACTTTGCTAAAAATATTTTATAATAAAAAAATACATTTTAAAAAATACATTTATATTTACAAAATTCGTTTAGAGCCTCCTTGGTAAAAAAAAAAATATAATTAGATACAGCCCAATCCCCACAGCTAAGTAAATTCAAAATCATATTCATCCTATCGCCTCTGCAGTCTAACTGGCACGCCGCTCAATGACTTCAGTGTAATGGGCAAATGCAGTCGAAGTTCTTGCGGGCCCGGCATATATGTATGATCGAAGACCTGGGCTATCGTCTGCTTGGCCAGGGGAGCGGGCAGAATGCGGAATCTGCGCAGCAATTTCGACAACGTCACCTTGAGCTCGAGCAGCGCAAACTTTTGACCTGTCAATGCATATATATTTAACTGACACGCTATATATCACATATATATGTGTATAAAGCATACCTATGCAATTTCTGGGACCTGCACTGAATGGCACATTGTCAAAGGCATTCGCCTTCGTGCGCTCAGTTGCCTCGAAGCGTTCCGGGCGAAATTCGTAGGGGGCTTTGAAGCTGTGCGGACTATGGCCAATGGCTAGAATAGGCAGCCCAATTGTTGTGCCCTTGGGCAGTTGTTTGTCCACTGTGGAGTCGAGAGTTGAGAGTTGAATGGAACGAGAGAGATGTGAGCCCTCAGCACTCACCAATCAGAGTTGCTTCGCGCAGTGTGCGAAAGATGAATGGGACACTGGGAAACAAACGTAATGTTTCCTTGATGACCAGATCCAAGTACTTCATGTCCTGCAGCTCCTGGTAGGTGGGATGACGCTCTCGTCCATCTGCAGTGGCATACATTTGTGCTTGCTCCTCATAGGCGCGTTGCTGCGCATCTGGCGACCAGGCCAAGCACCAGATGGCAAATGTGATGGCCGAAGCAGTTGTATCATGGCCCTAGAAAATTTAAGCATATGAAAATATTTTAATATAATAATAATACAATTTTATATTTAATTCTAATCTAAGAAGTTAGTTCTTAATCTCTATTTGACTGTGATAAATGAATAATTAAATTACTTACTAAATTTTTAAATATAATAAAAACTCACCTCAAACATGAACGTGGAGACTTCTTCAAATATTTCCTCAAATGTCAAAGGCCTGCCATCCACTTCGGCTGTCAAGAGATTGTCGAGGAAAGCCATCTTGGGTCGCTTGGCGTCCAGCAGCTCATCGTCCAGCTGTGGAGCTTGATAGCTGGCCGTTTGAAGCAGACGACGACGTTGCTCAATGATCTATCAAGTAAATAAAAAGGCACATGAAGTCGGAGTCAATTGTTGAGTTTCTTGCGCTGCCAACCTGAGCGAACTCAACGCGCAGCGTTCCCAATGCCTCCTGCTGTCGTTTGTATAGCATGGTGCACTTGTAGAAGATGTCGGCGCGCTTGAACAGCGAGAAGACGCGCTCGGAGACGATGTGGCAGAGGCTATCGATGGCTGCCACAATTGGCGATGGTCGGCCCTCAATGCTATTCACTCGAGTGCCCATTGCAGTCTCTGTAGCAGACGAATGTGAATAACAATGGAATATTGAGTTGAGTCGAGCTTAACTCTCTCACTCACCACAGATGACATCAATGGTGTTCCGTGTGACTAGAGCCTGCATATCGAGCACTGCGCCTTGAGCAGCATCCGATTCATGCTCCAGCAGCTTCATGAAACGGCCGCTTGTCTCGTTCATAATGTGCAGAAAATCACGAAGGATGCGAAAGTGAAAGGAGGGCGTAATCAGCTTGCGTCGCACCATCCACTGATGGTCATTGGCCGTGAGCAGGCCACTGCCCAGCCATGGGTAGAGTAAGTTATAAGGATCATACTTGTAGGTCAGAGCAGTGCTGCTTAATACATGCTGAGAAATGAAAAGTTGAGAGAATATAGAAGCTATATAGAGAAATCCTCAATTTTCTTACCTCCACATAATTGGTTTCTATGAGCATTACATAGGGCAAGGGTCCAGCCCAGACGCATATGTTCTTGTAGTCATATGCCTTAAACCATTTCTGCAGGGTTCTCAAATGAGCTAAGAACGAGAAAGAGAGAGAGAGAGAGATGTATAGTAATGTAACTTGTCTTTAAAGAAGCCGACTAAATCAATTAAAATATTTACGATCGATTCAACCAAGTCAAACTTCCTAACTATCCGGTCATACAGCATAAATTATCTTATCTTAAAATCTTTAGTGCATCGTAAATTTGAAATCAGCGTAAGGAAGGTGTTTGAAATCGTTGTGCATTTAGTAAAATACTAATCACACGAGTTTAATTCAAGTTGTTTCGTTTATTTCCAATAAATCGACATCGATTTCCAATCGTTTTCAAGCAGGCACTTAGCTAATCTAGTCGAGATTAGGAGATACCCTAATGAAGTGGACAGCGGAACGTGCTTTACTGTGGGACGTTATTTGTTGAATAGCATTTCTTATAGAAAAACTTTCTTTATCAAACTTTCAGAATCTGTTAATAACACTTATATGTGAAGGGAAGAGGGAAGCGGTATCGAAACTCTAAAAATGGTGAAATCTTTATATTAAATATACGCATATAGAATAATAAATATGAATTATTAGGCAAGCCACACTTATAAAGAAAGGCAAGTAATCGATTTTAATCGATAAGTTGTCGATATAATAAAGGATTACATTTTCAAGTCTCTATATAGACATATTCGTGATCGAGTCAGCTCAGGAATACATATATTTGATGACATCTATGACGCCTTCTGACTGATTCATTGGATACTCCTAGTCAGTTTCTTAAGTCTAATAAAAATATTTGACATACTATTTCAATTTTACTCAATTGATAGATTTTATTTGTTCTGCTCTTCGAATAACTTAAATACTATGACATTTTCAATAGAGTTTCAGAAGCAAGTCAATTGTTCTTACTGACTCTCCTAGTGAGACTAGCCCACTAGCTTGCGTTTCAAGGACTGTGTTGGTTTCTGCTCTTGTGCAGCAATCCAAGCCAGAGCGCGCTGGATTTCGATTGGCACTGGTGGTGGGGTGGGCAGAACGGCACCCTGTGGCTGATAGCCATTCTCATCGGCGACATAGGTGATCTGGATGTGTTCGCCCTCGGGCGAGATCCAGCTGTAGCTGCCGTGGATATTGCCGTACGCATCGCCGCTCTCTTGGCGCACGATCTGATTGCTGGTTTGCAGGCTTGCATCGAAGCCATCGGGGCGCACATCTTCCTGGCGAGAGATCACAACGGCATCCACATCTCCGGTTTTACTCTGTGGGCTTATGCGCGCAATCTGTTTAGGCCTGATGCGCTGGGGAACGCCAAGGGGCGAGGCGAGAGCCATGCCGAAAATGGCGCACAACATCAACTGCAAAGAATGTTTATTAACCTGCTCTAATCCCAGATTTTCATCTCTACTTACAGTTTTGAACATTTTTATGTTGTTTTTGTCAGTTGTTGTAGAACACAGAGAACGATCGTTGACTGATGCTGCCGTCGCACTTGGCGGTGGCTTTTATACAGCCACAGCTCTGGCCGTTGGTCACTGAGAGAGCAGTTCAAGCGCATCAGTCAATTAAGGCTGCGAGTTATGGGTAACAGAGTCACGCCTACATTAACAAATTAGCGAATTCGCATATAATGATATAGTGTTCAAATCTTTTATTGAATGCTAAAGTGCATCAATAGCGGATGGCCAGACGGACGCTAACTCGTTCGCATTTGTCACAAAGGCGAACTGCTTAGCATGAAACACCATAAAAATTAGATCAGGCCAATTCATAAAGATCAGCCATTCACAATGTGATGTCAAAAGCTGACGCTCGTTGAAAACGTGTTTCACAGACAAATCGATTTCTTTTTTTTTTCGGAAATATTAAATATGATCTGAAAGCATTTTGTATGCTAATTTGAGCAACTATGTCATAAAGCAAATTAATTTAAAACGAGTTCAATAGTTGACTTTTTTCTTTAAAATATTGCAAAATGTACATTAGGGCGGACAATGTGACCAGACGAGTTTACTTTCGATTTCCGTTTAAGCACATATACAGAATTTGTCTTATATTAAATAACCTGTTTTCAACATCTTTTTCGCTAATTTCTAATGGCAAATACGTTAGATCTGCTTGCAGAGCGTGATTCGGTGCAAGCAAATTTCTAAAGCTTGCATTCAGCCATGGCATTTGGCACTCTGAAGGGAAATAAAACTAAGTGAAATGAATTGAGTTATTGAGAACCCGTTTTCGTTTATAATATAATAAATATATAATATATACAGAATATGTTGAGGATTTAGTCATAGCATTTGGTATATACATAGTTGGCTGAGTGAAGAGCTACAAATGTATATTCACAGATCGTAATATTTAAGTAATAGATGTGCCTCATATATGATAATTAGATCTGATATGATCCCATGCTATATATGTATATGGTCTTAGATCTTATATTGTATTCAAGCATAATCAATTAAGTTTAGAGTATAGAAACTCAAGCACATCATAAGAATGTATTCAATTCATCATGTTGCAGTAGAGAGTATATATATTTATTTATTTCTCTTGAAGCTTTAGATTATCTGCTAAATTGAATTTACTAAAAAGTCTTATTTACTAAAAATAATTGAAACAGCAGTTTCTCTGCTCGCATCCAAACGCCTGTGAGTCGAATACTTTAATGCAAGTGAGTCGAATACTTTAATGCAAGTTTCTGTGGTATTATACTCTTCAGGCGAATAAATTTATTTATTATTATAATTATTTTTAAAAATACATTTCTATTTTATTTAAGAAGCACATATACTACAAATACTGTAAATAAATTAAAAAAAAAAAAAAAAAAATATATATATATATATATATATATAAAATATAAAAATACATTTCTATTTTATTTAAGAAGCACATATACTACAAATACTGTAAATAAATTAAAAAAAAAAAAAAAAAAATATATATATATATATATATATATATATATATATATATATATATATATATATATATATATATATATATATATATATATATATATATATATATATATATATATATATATATATATATATATGTATACATACTTTATTTATTTTATTTTATTTTATTTACTTTTTAATAATATTAATAATAAAATAAATATATTTTTTTTATTTTATTTATTTTTAGAAATATAAATTTTTTGTATTTTATTATTTTTAAAATATTTTTATAATATACATTCATATACATCTTAATTATTAATATAAAATAATTCGGTGCTTAGCTGCAGCTTTTCAATTATATATAGTTTTTTTTCCATATAAATATGTATATTGTTTTGCTAATTTTCTATTTTTTTCTTTCTTTGTTTTTATATTAAAAAAAAAAAAATTATATAATTTGCTTTTCTGAATACATTTACCTAATTATTTTTGAAGAATATAAGAAGAAAAAAAAAATACAAATTTTAAATTATAATTGTCATAATTATTCAGAGTTAAATATAATTGTCATAATTATACTCAAAAATTATTTATTATTTTCTTTCTTCCTTATATGTCTTCATTTATTTTTCTACTTCTTCCTATGTCTGTATTTGACAAACGACATTCTACTCTTCTAAATCCTTAGATTCATAAAGAAGTTTATACAAATTAAAAGAAAAGCAAAGACGAACATTACTCAAAGCCAATATACTCGTTTCGTTTCGTGAACCTGTATCTATTTTTGTTAAACGACAAGAGACAACATTTATTAACAGTCCATCAGCGATCACAAGATTTTTACAATTTCTTATTATACTTCTAGGCTGAAAGATAAACAACAAAGTTTATTTCTGGGCACAGCCTAATCAATGCCTAAAGGTATCGAAATGACTAACTAAATCGAGATGGGCACTAAACTAAGCTTAAAGCTAGCTATACTTAAAAGTTTAGCTAAGTATTGGCTAAATTGTAATTAAGTATTGAAATTTGCATAAAGGTATCCGATTTTAGAAATTAAACAGCAAAAGAAGAAAATTTAAAATAAAATAAATAATGTGGAAAACTTCACCATTTATACTAATCGAAAATATATTTATATTGTATATCTATTTGTTCGCTTATAAATAAATTAACCAAATAAACTGCATACGTATATATTCAACAAATTCTTTTTATTCTTTGTTAATTATATATTATATATTTATATTCTCTATTCATTTTTTGCTTATAAATTATTATAAATTTATATACATATATTTTTAGCCAAAATTTATTAACAAAATACATATTATCACTTAATTCAACAAATTCGCAAAGATTCTCTCAAAAATGTGCAGCAAACGACGAGCTTAAATTAGATTTGTTATAGTAGACAGTATGCATTGTTCTTTGTTTTCATATTTGATTTATATGCGACGTAGTTAATAAATATTGGCATTGACTTTGATTTGTTTTCAACGTTTCAACAAAATTTAAATTTTGTGAAACAAAACGTTGCGAAGCTAAGCGAGAGCTGACTTGCTTAGGAGGAGCTAAAGAGGCAGAACTCATTAGACGACACAGATAATCTAGATACGCAGTTAAACTGGCAACGGATCCAAGCCCACTCGCAGCTTATGTAGATAAAAATAAAATAAATAATAAGCGAAGACAAAAGAGATTCCAAGACCAAATATTGTAGAGTAAAATAGAATAAGGAATAAAGAAGTCTCGATTTCAGATGCATTTACTGGCTTACACACTCACTAATTATTAGTATTCGAGTTAAATTAGCTGTAGAGTCTAAGATAAATGGCCGCCAAAAAATTCAACCGAATTAAAAAAATTTACAAAAAATCTAAGATAGGCCTAAAAAATTTCACAAAATTAAAACAAAATCTAAGGACGCAAAAATATTCTACTGAATTTAATATAAATTTATTTTAATATATACAAAATCTAAAATAGTAATAGTAACTACGATTCAACTGCACTAAAATAAATAAATAAAAGAGTCTAAGATAATAAACCGCAAAAAAATTTTACTGAATTAAAATAAATATATAACAAAAATAAATCCTATTGAATGTTTTCTAATATTACTACTTATTTTATATACAGAAGACCTGATCTTTTTTTGTGATTAGAGCTTCAAATATGTCAAATCTTGAAGCTCTCAATGTAGATTTAAGCACATGGAAGTTGAAGTAGAAATAAAAAATATTGAAGAATCTGTAAAAAGTACTGCATTGATTACTATGAAAAGTATATATGGTGAGTATTTTTATTATAAATAGTTATATAGATATATATTGTAATATATTCTTCATACTACACAATCCCTAAGAGTACTTTAGCTCAAGGTATGCTGAGAGAATGTCCGGTCAGCCAAACTAAAGAGTGAAAAGATTGTGATTGTGATTGTAACGCGATCTAAATTAAATTAAATAAAAAAACTAAATAAAAACTTTAATTTAACAAATAAAAAGTGAAAATAAAAGTATTTTCTAGCATCATTCCCCAATAAAGTTGCATATTTTTTGGCGAAATTCTATATAAATATGGAAGATGCAAATATATAATATTATGATAAGACTAAACGAAGCAAAAACTTGAATTGACATGCCCACTTTTTATACATATACACACATATGCATATATAACATTTATGTGATTATGTGAAATTGCGACTTGATTAAAAACAACTGTTTTCATTCTTTTCTTTTTGGTATCGTGATCGCTTGATGATTCGCCAAGTCGTTTCATCGAAGTTAAACGAGTTTTTGGGGGGCAAACCGCACCAGTTCTGACTAGAAATTAATGCAGTTTAACGATTTAAGTCTATAATATATTATAACAGTATTTTGTTATTTGGGACAAATTTGAATATATTGATGCACTCGGGCAGAATTTGCCACCTGCCGAGCGAACTGTATAAAAGGCAACGCCTGCCCACAATGGAGTATCAGTCAACGTTCGTTCCACGTTCCATAACTGCATTCAAATCAAAATGTTCAAGCTTGTAAGTATTTGAGTTTGGAATCCTAGACCAGCCAATTGGTTAATTGTCTTGCCTCTCGTTAAGGTATTGATCTGCGCTGTTATCGGCCTGGCCGCCTCTATCTCTCCACTTGGCCCCTCGAGCGACGATGTGCACGCCGAGGTGCTGAGCCGCAAGGATGATGTCCGTGCCGATGGCTTCGATGCTGCCTTGGAGACCAGCAACCATATCACAAGCTCGGCGGTCGGCGATGTGCATGGCAATATTGTGGGCAATTTCGGCTGGATTTCACCCGAGGGTGAGCACGTCGATGTTGCCTATGTCGCCGATGAGAACGGCTATCAGCCCAAGAGCGCATGGATCCCAACCCCACCCCCAATCCCAGAGGCGATCCAGCGCTCACTCGAATGGCTCGCCGCCCATCCCGGTAAACCCGAGCATTAAATGGATTTTGATAGTGGTTATGGAATGGTACATGTTGATTCGACTCTAGGCCTGCCTCCGATAATAATAGTAGCTAAGACTTGTATGCATTGTTGATGACAAATTAAAAAAAAGACAACTTTTGTGTTATCAAACTGAACTTTGTTTCATTTATCCGCATGAAGAATGAAGCGTAATGAATATGAAAACATATTTATATGGAATAGAGAATATACCAGGGACAAGGATAGCTATGGAAGTCTCTAAATGAGCAACTTAGCGTTGCCTTGTTTCGTAACCCCATCCCAGTTTCATATTGCAACTACAATAATTATAATTGTTTATAGAACAAGTATTCATAT
This sequence comes from Drosophila koepferae, assembly GCA_030914345.1. NCBI lineage: Eukaryota > Metazoa > Arthropoda > Insecta > Diptera > Drosophilidae > Drosophila > Drosophila koepferae. Next base: position 7,679,394 of record JAUESR010000211.1, read on the forward strand.
TTAACTTACATAACTTATTCAAAATTAAGAAAATTCAATTATTAATTTTGTAACTTCCAATAGCAGTTTCGAGCAATGGCCATTGGGAACCATTTGTAATTGCTTAATGAATAAGTAATCTTGGATAAGTGGCTCAAATGCCTACTCTCGCATATATGTAGACAGATTCGTGTCTATTCTTCAAGCGAAGATTTAAGCAAATTAGCAATATTTAATAAAAAGTTTGTTGACCTTTGGCATTCAGAAGCAATCTATCCATGTATAGCAAACACTACGTGCAGCAGTTCATGCATCACAAAATATATTAGAGCAATAAAGTTTTTTTGTGAAGGTGTTCGGGATTTCCTGGCAACATATAACAAACTGTTAAACTGTTTTTTGTTTTATTACATTTTTTATCTTATTTAGTTTTCTATTTTTGTTTCTATGTGATTTTTTTTTTTTGTGATAACTAATAAAAAATAATAATAAAAAATACATATAAATAAAATATAAATTAAAAAAAAAAAAACAAACAAAAAAATCATAATACATATTGGGAAAAAATCCGCAAGCATTATTAGAAATATTAAATATAAAATATAGCTTTTTTTCATTTATTTATTTATTTTGTAATTTTATTTAATTTTTCGTTTTAATTAATATAAAAATTAATATGAAAAGGTAATATTTCGTTTCTATAAATTCGAATTTTAAAATTTAAATTAGTTATTTTTTATTTACTTATTTATTTATTTATTTATTTATTTATTTATTTATTTATTTCTTTCTTTTTTTTACATTTAATTAAGGAAATAATTCTCTATATTAATGTGATCACAGATATTAGAAAAAATGCATTACTCAAAATACTACAGACACTTTGTATCACACTTAGATCAACTTCTCACATAGATCTCATAGAAGCAAATGAATGAGAGCTTAGATAATATATATAATTAAATGGTTAAGCAGCACGTCTTCTACAAATATGTATTCGCAAGAGTAATTTATCATCAGCATTTCGTATAGTATCTATTGAAAGTTATATGCCATGGAAGCGTTTTTTATCGCTAGAAGTGCGAATTGGGTGACTAGTATACAGCATACATGGCGTGATTTAAAGCATCTATAATAAATTCGACAACTAGTATTGAGAAATGATGAACCCGTTTCCCTCGGCAGTCGTTGCTGCACTTTAGCATTTAAAATTAGCAAAAAATTAGATAGAATACCGTCTCTCCGTCTATTCCAACTGGAGGTACCACAAATCTCGTACTACGTCTGGTAGCAGCGTTCATAAGTTATATTTGATTTATTTATTATAAGAAAAATATTGTAATTAAATATACACTTATGTCGTCTCATATGAAAACATGTTGCGAACTAATTTTCATTTCCACACTTATTTACCTCTTGAAATTGTCAAGTCTAAATGACCGCCAAGTCCCTAAAAGAGGTTTCGATATTCGTCGTGATAATGTTGTTTGCAATTAAGCATTTTCGATACGAATTTGCATTTTTGTGGCGTAGTTACGTCACAGTAAGCCGTATAAAAGCCAGCTCTCACCTAGAGTGGAGCATCAGTCAAAGCTTGTCTCGACATTCAACAACTGCAAAATGTTCAAACTCGTGAGTACTCTAAAGGATGCCAAGGATAACAAGTGATCAAACCCAATTGAATTCCTTTTTAGGTATTGATTTGCGCTATTATCGGCCTGGCCGCCGCTCTGCCAGTTGGTGATGAGTCGAAGGCTGAAGTAATCAGCCGCACGGACGATGTGCGTCCTGATGGATTTGACACATCTCTGCAAACAGACAATGGTATCAACCGCATTGACAGCGGCGATGAGAAGGGCAACATCCATGGTAGCTTCAGCTGGGTCTCGCCCGAGGGTGGGAAGGTTGAAGTGAGCTATGTGGCCGATGAGAATGGATACCAGCCCAGCAGCGCCAACCTGCCCGTTCCACCCCCAATCCCAGAGGCCATCCAACGCTCTCTGGAATATATTGCTGCTCACCCACCCGCACCTGAACATTAAGAACTTTTTGAGTTGAGTGGATCTTAGGGCAGAGTGATATCTGTCTGTCGAAGGCATGATTGATCTTTCTTTATCGAGAAATAAATGAATATAAACCAAAATTATAGTTGGCCTATTGTACTTTAATATCTTCTAAGGTACTTGTTGATGTCTCATAAATGCTAAAGAGTTACTCTGCATCTCCTTTGATAGCGTAAGATGAGCTGTTCTTAAGAAAGTAATGAGCGAACTATAAACACATACATATTCTAAATCATTAGCACATACGTTGCATGATCCACTCATAATTAATTAATTAATATATTAAATATATTAAATTTGAAAATGCTAAATGAAATTGATAAATACAAATCCATATGCTTTTTATTTCTAATAGTAATAACAAAATATCGTTATACTGTTTTTACTAAAAAAAAAAAAATTATGTTTTTAATTTTTATTATTTTATTTTATTTACTTATTCATTTTTTTAGTGTTCCTTAAAATGTTCTATAACCTATTTTAAATACACATTATAATATTTATATTAAAAATAAATTTTAAATTTATATTAAAAATAAAAAATATACTATTAATAATAATATAAAATATAACTTATTTAAAAAATTAAGTAAATCATTTAACACATGAAAATAATAACAGACTTTTAGAACTCATATTAAAATTAAAAATGAAAGAAATAATCAATATAATAATTATACAAAAAATTATAATAATAATTGAATACGCATTAAAAAAAAATATATATATATTAATAAAGAAAAAGAAATAACTTGATGAAAATGCATAATCCATTCATTATTAAATTAAAACTGAAATTAATTTTTAGCTAAAGTAATTAAAATCTGCTTCCGTCATCACGTGGTTAGAACTCAACTCTTTTTATCATACGTAGATATGATTTAAGTTGATTCAATTATGTGTTGGCAGTATGAAATTATGGTAAACTGATTTCAGGTATCTAATTATCTGAGTATTTAGCAATGTATTTGAAACGAGCTGAATGCAAATTTTGTCGCTGCCTTTAGACGTCACTGAAAGCTTCAAGTTCGTAGATAGTTATAAATTATATAATTCAAATGCAATTATATATGTATATTGTATTTAATTCATTTTAAAAGTGAAATTAATATGATATGCTATTGAACAAATCGTATATATACATATACATATGTCTAAAAATACGTTTGCATAAATTTGACTTTCTTTCAAAAAGGCTGTATACCTTATTATATTTTAATGTATAAAAAAATACTGAATATTATTTTCTAAAGTATTTTACTATTAATTATTAGCAATTAAAAAATTAAATATTATTAGTTAATTTTATTATTAAATTATTAATTAATTATTAAATTAAATATTATTATTATTATTATTATTTTAAAATAAATTAAATATTATTATAAAATAAAATAGGTATATACAAAAACATGTTATTTCCATAGATGCCTAAATCTATTTAAATATATACAAATGGCTGTTTCAACTCTACTTACTTAAATGTCTATAAGAGTGTAGGGTATTAGCTGATCGATCATGATCGCTTGCAAATATTCAGCAATCAAATTAATTAACAGCTTTAAATTATATTAAACTGCTAAAATATGCGTCTGGGATACTCCCTGCATTATAGGGCAAACGCTGACTATAGAAATAATATTATATAAATGCACAGCTTCAATTGAACAAACAGGTCTCAATGTTTATGTTCAGTATTCAATTTGCATATAGGATATTCATGAACAGGTCTGATACTTCTTTTTATTTTCCGGTTTTTCATTACCTAGCAATGTTATTTTGGTCGAATTTAAACATTTAATTATTTCATTAGCTACTATTTTAAGGTCATTTTTGTTTCAGCCTGCGTTTAGTTACTCAAATTTAGTTTTATAGAATATTTTCGCAAAATATTTTGCAATAAAGTCTAATTCAAATTGCAGCCAATCATTGATGTCAAGGCTCTGAATGAGTTATCGAAATATGAAGCTAAAATGTTAATTGCATTGAAACATTTACGATCCCAATTTGCATTTTTTTTCGTATTGTTTTGTTGGCTCAGATACTGGTCCCATTTGCAGTTGCGTCAGAGGAAGCTGTATAAAAGACGTCGGTTGTCTAGAGGGGAGCATCAGTCAAAGCTTGTCTCGACTTCAAACAACTGCAAAATGTTCAAACTCGTGAGTACTCTGAAGGATGCCAAGGATAACAAGTGATCAAACTTAATTGAACCCCTTTTTATTAGGTATTGATTTGCGCTATTATCGGCCTGGCCGCCGCTCTGCCAGTTAGTGATGAGTCGAAGGCTGAAGTAATCAGCCGCAAGGACGATGTGCGTCCCGATGGCTTTGACGCCTCTTTGGAAACCGATAACAAAATCTCGCGCTCGGAGAGCGGCGATGAGAAGGGCAACATCCACGGTAGCTTCAGCTGGATCTCGCCCGAGGGTGAACTGATCGAAGTTAAGTATGTGGCCGATGAGAATGGATACCAGCCCAGCAGCAACGTCCTGCCCGTTGCTCCCCCAATCCCAGAGGCCATCCAGCGCGCCCTGGCCTATATCGCTGCCAACCCACCCGCACCCGACCGCAAGAACTAACTCAACTGATTGGATCCTATAATAGACCTCTGTCGTCAATAATAGCAATTAATAAAAAGCAATTTTAAAAAAATCTACATTTTGTTTTCATTATTAAGAGACTTTACCATTTTCAGAGCTAAAAGCTTCATTTAAATAGTAAAATGTCAGCGAGCGTCTAGGCATGGTGATGCCAAGTGAGATATTTTTTAGTATCAGTGTCTATAGAACTCAGAGTATACCATGAACACATATTTATTATTTAAAAAAAAATAAATAAATAAAATAAAACAAATGAATACAAAAATAAATAAAATAATAATAAAAAAAAAAACAAAGTTTAGCTGGAAAATAAATTTAAATTTCAAATCAAAATAAATATAAATTCAAATAAATAAAATAAAAAATTAAAGTAAATCTGTAGAAATATTTGGTATATAATAGAACTAAGTCTAAGTTCATACACTATATAAAAATAAATATACAGACTTACTTTAACTAATTAATTAATTATAATTTATAAAAAATCCATTTTAGCTGTGTAGATAGATTTATACCTCTACCTCACCTTATAATAATAATATGCCAATTGCTGCTAAGCTCTTGAACAGATTGATCTAAAAATTCTTATTATTTCATATATTGCCTATAATTTAACTAATTAATTATTTATTATTTATTAAACAAATTGTTGAATCGTATAGATAGATTATATATAGCATAATATATCCCTCCACTCTCTCTGTATCTCTCACTCAATAGATTGATCTAAATTTCATTTTATTTCATAGATTTACTATATATACATATTTATTTAAAATACAACCAATCGCCTCGAGTTCCAATTTCGAAATGTTCTCATTATTGCAAAACATAAATGGAGAGCATGGTGGGAGTGCGCTAAGAAGTTCACTATGAAAAAAAAATCATATATCAGCGCTCTCTTTGTTCTTATTAAGATTCTCTTAAATGCAGATTCTCTTAAATTCAATTATGCCTCAGCAAGTTCCATACATATTTCCAATTAAATTGAAGGAAGCTCTTGATACGAATTTCATCAAAATACTTGCTCTAATCAAAACTCATTTATATAGTCCATCTTGATTTTAGATATTCTTGAAACAGTTTTATCAAACCATTTCTACTCATCTTAAACAAGTTTCGTGCGGCTGAACTCGTTCTGCTTACACGAGATCAAAGCATGATCAATCGTAGGTAATTATTTTTAAGCTAAAAAATTATAGCATGAAATGCTGAAGATTATTGCATAAGCTTCAAATTCATTCACTTAAACTGAAGATATCATATACTATAAACTGTGATGCCTCACTACGGATCTTATATTTTATGCTGCGAAGAAAGTTGTATAAAAGACGTAGACTGACCGAATTGGAGCATCAGTCAAAGCTTGTCTCGACATTTGATAACTGCACAAATCTCAAAATGTTCAAAATTGTGAGTACTTAAAAGGATGCAAAGGACCCGAAAGGATACACAGTGATAAACAGTGATAAAAACTCAAATTGAAATCCTTTTAGGTATTGATCTGCGCTGTTTTCGGCCTGGCTGCCGCCATTGGAGTTAGTGTTCTGGATGAGTCGAAAGCCGAAGTGCTGAGCCGCAAGGAAGATGTGCGTCCCGATGGATTTGATGCCGCTTTAGAGACGAGCAACGCCATTGTGCGCTCAGAGAGCGGCGATGAGAAGGGCAACATCCAAGGCAGCTTCAGCTGGGTCTCACCCGAGGGCGAGAAAATCATCGTGAGCTATGTGGCCGATGAGAACGGATATCAGCCCAAGAGCGATTCTCTCCCAACTCCACCTCCCATTCCTGAAGAAATTGAGCGTGCTCTGAAATATATCGCTGCCAATCCACCCTCACCTGACAGCAAAATCTAAGGCTAGCACAAACTAAACTGGTTGACTCGATCCTGTAACAGACATTTAACTGGAATTATATAGTAATATATATTGTACAGATGTGTCGCAATAATATAATAAGAATATATTGAAATCATAAAAAAAAACTGCACCCATCATAAAGAAGCTTAATTATTTTCAGCAAGTGCTGAACGAAATGAAACGTATTATATTATTTAATTAGTATTTTGTTATGGAGAGCGCTAGACAAGGGTCATTTAGCTGAAGAGTGTTTGCTTGAATACGCAAGCAGCTGAAAGCTCTCTTCCTTTGTTTTTGAGAGTCTTATATACCAAAAGCATTTCTGAGAGTCAGAGTTTTAATTTGAGAATATTTTTGTATACTTTTAAGAACTTCTGAGCGTCTCAGTTATTATTTACTATTGCACACTTGTACAGTGAATGCAGCAAAGGGAACACGATTATAGGTAGATCAATAATTGATCATCAGTAAAGTATTATTAATTACATAATCTTACAAATCAAAGTTCCAATGATGCTCCTACAAAAATATTTACTTATTACCATATAATATGAAAATGATTTAACAAATAATAGTTCGTATTGACTTCTTATAATTGGCTCTAAGCTAGAAAAGGCGACACTGATCGCCTTTCTGTGTTTACTATTTTTATATATAAAAACACAAAAGTCAACATTAAACAAACGAAATTGAATTTCTCATTTATACTCGAATTACGAGCGTTAGCTGGATATGATCAAGGAATAGAGAGAAAAGGAAACAAATGACCGCATTCTCTATACAAATCTCTAACAAATGTAATTTATTAAAATCATTTAATTTCCAATTTACGCCCTTACATTATAAGATATTATTATTGGATTTATTTCAACTAATTCAATAGATGCCAGTATATTATAATATTATTTATTATTTAAATTTTTTATTATTTTCTTTTTTTTTTTTTTTTAATTTTATGTTTTATATTTATTTTTATTATTTATTATTATTATTATTATTTTTTTTTTATTTTATTTTTTTTTTTTAAATATTTATAAACAGGTTAGCATACTACAAACTTTTGGGCAACTTTATGTAAACAGAAATTGATTAATATATATGCATATAGAAATTCTAATATAGGACATATAATAAAGGGAAAGAAAATAGATTTTTTGGGAATATACCGTTGGAGCTTTCTCCTATTACACTTGTGCTGAGAGGGGCTGAGAGAGCTTTTAGCTGCAACCTGTCCAGTCCAATTGGGATGACAACTAAATCATTCTTTCTCATTCTCCTTTGCGAAGCTACGAAAATTTTTGTTTATTTTTTTTTTTTTTACATATTTATTTTCTGTTTATTTATAAGATATACCAAAAATTTTATAATCATGTCCTCCAAGACTATAAATCAACAGTGTTCAGTATAAATCATATAATAATAAATTAGGCAACAAAATATAGCTTAAAATATACCAAGAGATATTTATAAAGCTGCAAATATTAACCTTGTAGCAGAATAATCTGCAGCAGAAATTCTTGCACTTCTAGAATTATTCAAATAGAAAATTTTTCAACTGACTTGGGATTGATATTGTCAATTGATTAATTTTAAAATATAAAATAAATAAATAAATAAAAAATATATAAATGCATACCTAAAGTAATTAATTAAAGGCACGCAAAATATTAAAAGGATAACTAAAAAAATAATAATAATTAAATGAATTTTCATCCAGTAAAAAATCCCTTTAAGTTGATCTCAATATCATACACAAACTCTCAAGTTTTGTTGGTATTTGTAAAGAAATTTTATAAAATAATTTCTTTTGACTTGAAACAAGTTTCGTGTAGATGAACTCGTTCTCTGTAGACGTCAGAAAAGCATTCTCATTTGTAGGCTGTTGTTGTTAGAGCCCAAAAATGGTATGCAATGGTGACGATTATTTCATAAGACTGAAATTCATGCACATTAAAGTGCAAAGTGCTATGATTCCACAGGTAGAATACGCTGCAAAGCAAGCTGTATAAAAGGCTGTCCGCAACTGAAGTGAAGCATCAGTCAAAGCTTGTCTCGACTTCAAACAACTGCACAAACATCAAAATGTTCAAAATTGTGAGTACACTGAAGGATGCCAAGGATATCAAGGGATACAATTAAATTTAACTCCCTTTTAGGTGTTGATCTGCGCTGTTATCGGCCTGGCCGCCGCTCTGCCAGTCAGTGATGAGTCGAAAGCTGAAGTAATCAGCCGCAAGGACGATGTGCGTCCCGATGGCTTTGACGCCTCTTTGGAAACCGATAACAAAATCGTGCGCTCGGAGAGCGGCGATGAGAAGGGCAACATCCACGGTAGCTTCAGCTGGATCTCGCCCGAGGGTGAACTGATCGAAGTTAAGTATGTGGCCGATGAGAACGGATACCAGCCCAGCAGCGCCAGCCTGCCCGTTGCTCCCCCAATCCCCGAGGCCATCCAACGCTCCCTGGCCTGGATTGCTGCCAACCCACCCGTACTTGACCGCAAGAACTAAGTTAGTTGATTGAATCCTGTAGCCCATGACAAACCTGCCATTTCTTTCCAACGTAAAAAAATATATAAAAATGTACTTAAAGCAACCAGCAAAAATAAAATGCTAATTGATCATAACCAATTCTTGTGCTGCGACCTATCTGTAGATTATATATATATATATATATATATACATATATATTTATTGTTCTTTATTCACAGCTGTCTTCTTACTCAGCTCGACTGCTGGCAGATTTCTTGGAGGACTTTTGGACTTTTGATCACTTTGTAGTATGAATGTTTCATATGATTTCTTATACTAGCAGAACTTAGCTCCAAATCAGCCTTGGAAGGGTTTTGTATATTAAAAATTTGTTTTTAAAGTTCGATTTGGAGTTACATTGAATGATAAATTATTTGTTCAAATTTTCCAATAAATATTTGCAGTGGGGAAAAAATAAAACATAAATATTTTACAGTTTTACAGCTGTATAGTTGTAATACTTATAATTCTCTAAACGAAGTAAATTAATTTAGAAATATATTTTGCTGTTCGTTCAACGTCTACACTTTGAAGAATAATATTTTAAGCTCAAGAAATGATTCTGATTAAAGGTTAATGATAAATAATTGAATTAACCTTCAATTTAAGAAATAATACTATTTTTTGATGTATTTATTAATATAATAAATATATTAATATTTAATAATTTAATTTTGAATATAATATATAATTTAATAAAAAAAAATAGATTTTATATATTTCATTTAATTTACGAAACGCACTGAATAATAAAGCAAATAATTTGCTTTTATTTAATTATTAATTTAATTTTTATTTTTTTAAATTTAAATTAATTTCAAAAATAATTTTTCTTTTTCTTTAAAATGAGTTAAAGAAAAAATGTATTTTTATTTAAATGAATTAAAGAAATAATTAATTTGTATTAAATGAATTATGGAAACAAATTCGTGTTATTATTAAATTAAATAAAACGATTTTGTTTCCATAATTCACTTAAATAAAAATTAATTCTTTTTTTAATTCATTTAAATAAAATTTTACAAAGAATTTCTTTTTACGCAATTTAAGTTATTTAGTTAAAAAAAATATATATTATTTTTTATAATGACTTTAAGTAAAAATGTAATTTTTAAGTTATAATTGTTGTGAACTATTTAAAAGAAAATGATTTCTTTAATAAATTTAAACAGCATTGTTTTTTTTTTTTTTTTGTTTAATTAAAAAACATTTTTTGAATTAGTTAAAGAAATGGTTTGAAACAAAATAATAATAAAATAGCAAATCAATATTATTTTAAATAAATTTATTACTTAAATTACTTTTTTTTAACTATTCTTAAAATAAATTATATGTACATATATAAAAATGACTTTATTATTATATTTTTTTTTTTATAATTTTAAAAAATATTATATATTTCTGTATTTTTTTTTTTTTTTTTTTTTTTTTTTTTTTTTTTTTTTTGATTACGTGACACGTTTGCGTTGAGGATTATAGCAACTGTATCACAGAGAAATAAATGATAAATAAATATTGTGCCAACTACTCTTTAAGCTATCAGCAGACGTTCTTTTTCCATGTCCCAACCAATTTGAGTGGAACGGGAACGATATATACAGCTATCTCTCTGATAAGTAGAAAACGACAACGCTTCGTAAGCACTCTCCATCTGTGGTCAGGTACTTATCCCCTCTCCACTTAACTACGTTGAGAGATCTCTGTAACTCTCTCGTAGTTTGCGTTCGTGAGTTACGATCTGGCTGTCACAAAAAGAAATGTACTCTGATGATTTTCCAAGAACACGCCAACTAAACTTAAGTTATAGTAAAAGAAGTTTGACTCAATTACATTAATCTGACAGCAGAATATTCGGAAGACAACTTTCTTCATTTAGCTCAGTGTATTTAATTATAGCCAAGCACAATAAAATAAACTTGTCTAAAATTCGCTCAAGTACTTTAATTAGGTGGTTTATTTTGAATGCGACATTTGCATATTTGATTTTCAGGAACAGGTCTGAGTAAGTTGTATAAAAGCAACGCCTAGCTGGGCATGTACCATCAGTCAACGTTTGTTTCCTACGTTCAGCAACTGCATCTACCTCACTCAAAATGTTCAAATATGTGAGTACATGGGGGAGTGTTTAGAAATGTAAACAAAAAACAAATATATTAATCAACAACTGATCATCTTGCAGCTGTTGATCGCCGCTCTCATTGGCCTGGCTGCCGCCGTGGAACTTGATGTGAAGGCTGAGCAACTTGAGCGCAAAGACGATGTGCGTCCCGATGGCTTCATCACTGTTCTGAAGACCAGCAATGGCATTGAGCAAGAACAGGTTGGCGATGAGCATGGCAACTCCAAGGGCTCCTTCAGCTGGGTCTCGCCCGATGGTGTGCACGTTGCTGTCTCGTATGTGGCCGATGAGAACGGTTATCAGCCCCAGAGTGATCTGCTGCCCACTCCACCCCCAATCCCGGCGGAGATCCAGCGCGCTATTGAGTGGATCGCTGCTCATCCCAGCAAGGATCAATCGAAATAGGAATGATCAACTATATTGAAGCTTCTGTTCCTAAACATTCCCTGTTTACGTACGAATACTCAATTTGTTCAATGAAGAAATACCTAAATATATATTCAGTCTCTTGAAATCTAAGGTTATTCTCATTAGTTCGAGGAAAGAAGTCAGTGGGTCACGCTCCAGACTCCTTAGTTCACGCATTTCGACATTCGCATGCTAATGTGATAAATATTCTAATGAATCCATAAAAAATATTTAGCTAACTGTATTCTGAGCTAATCAAGCAGCAACCAGTTTTCAAAATCTCAATTTCGCTTTCGATTTGCATAACATTCGTAAATAATAAACACAAATAAATTGCTTTCAGTAGCCGAAGCGAAGCGTCAAGGTTAAGATGAGTTCGCACAGCTTGCAAATTGTATAAAATCAAATTTCTAATATTGAAATTGATGCCAAGCTGAGAGTTAAGCTCTATAATTGCTTTCTATATTCTATATTTGTCGAGTTCAATGTTTGCTTTACGATCGATCCGATCAACAATCTATTTAATTGACACTAGCAAATTGCTTTACATTGTAGTAAACTATTGATTAGCTGTAATTATTCTATTAAAGGTAGGAATTATTAATAATTTGCTAAGTCCTCATATTAGTATAATAGCATAAATAATTGCTATACAATTCACGTTGATTAATAATAATCTGTTGTTGTTTTCAGATATTTTAAAAATAAATTCAATTCTTGAAAAAATTATAATGAATTCATTTGAAAGAAAAATATTTATATTTTGTGAATACATAATTGTTTGTGTTTCTTAGCAGCGAAATGTATTGAAAAACAACTTTGTATATGACAAACGATTCATTATTATTTTATTAATTAATTTTTTTATACCCTGAACCCATTGAAAATGGGAATTCAGGGTATAATGGTTTTGTGAAAATGTATGTAACAGGCAGAAGGAGAAGTCGCAGACCCCATAAAGTATATATATTCTTGATCAGCATAAAAAAATAAGTTGATTGAGCCCTGTCCGTCTGTCCGTCCGTCCGTCCGTCCGTATGAACGTCGAGATTTCGGAAACTACAAAAGCTAGAGAGCTGAAATTTCACATGAACATGCGTATGTTAGCTACGCAGTACGAGTTTATTTTGTTTTTACGATAACTCATCCCATTTCCAAATTATCGATAAAAAATCGAAAATTCGTTTCCAATTTTTAAGTTTTTTGGGCATAACTTCTACACTGTTTCAGATAGAGACTTCAAATTTATTTATTTAGATAGATTTTATGTATACGCAGATTATGTAATTTACAGATTTTGGATGCCACGCCCCCTCCGCCCCCAATTTGAAAAAAACGCATTTCAAATACTAGAGACTTGCAATTTGGCACATAGATAGATTTAGATACTCTTAATATATTCCGAAAGTTTCATGAAGATCGTCCATCTAGAAATGGAGTTATGAGCGTCCAAAGTTCAGCCCAACCCACCCCCAAGCCACGGCAGCAACTGCGCAGTTAGTAGAGCGCGCGCATCTAAGTGCGTAAAGAAGAAGAGTATCACTTTTTTGCAGGGTTCAGGGGATCTCGTAGTCGAGCCGTCTCGACTAGAGCCTTCTTACTTGTTTCATAGTTTTCTTCTGGTTTCTTCTCTTTTCATTTATTTCCTCTCTACATTTTCTTATTTATTATCCTTCCTTTTCTTTCCTGTCATTGCTTATCTTCTTCCCTATTCCCTCTACACAATTTTCTTCTATTTTTGATTTCATTCTTATTATATTCTTTCTTTTAGTTTCTGCTTTCTTAATTTGTCTACTCTTCTGTATTTGGGCAATTGTGAATCTTGATCAATAATATATATATATATATTTTAATTCAGATGATCACACGAAATATAAACAAAATATCCATTCTCAATGCATCCAGGACATCATTAACTTATCTTAATGTTCACAAACGTACAAGACTCATACTCAGCGAAGACGTGCATTTAACATTTGCACGAATCATATAACAAACTTGATTTGAACGGGTAAATAAGAGTCTTATTTATTTTTATTTTTAACTTATTTTTCGTCTTGCACATACATAAACTGCTACAGATGACAGCAGCAACCAGATTCCAGACTGAATGCCAAAAGGCGCTAATATCACGATTAAATCGAACATATTAATAATTGTACTTTCGGGGATAGCAACAAGAAAACCAGACTTTTAATTAACATCGCAAAAACCAGTCGGATCATATAGATATATACGATATACGAATCATAAAACAAGAAACAAAAAAAAAAAGACATCGTATGACCAATTAAACAGCAAAGAGCTTTGGCAATCGATGTTTAACTTTGACATTTGCCACTTACCGTCTGGCGTGAAGCCCAACTGCAATAGGTTGCCCACAATCGGAAAGGATCTGGGTCCAGGAAACTGTCGATCGATTAGCTTGAAAACTTGATCATTTCTGCGTGCTAGCAGAATGTAACACAGAACAGCAACAACACCGAGCGCAACTGAGAAAAATAATTCAAGCATTTCGACATGAACAACGATTCGAGATAACTGAATTGATTCTGTCTCAACTATATGCGTTCGACCTATATGCTCTGATGCCAATCAAAGGCAAATAGTGATTTGAAGCCGTCAAACATAGCAATGTGATTATCTTGAGAAGATTAAGTCAGTAGATTCTAACTGCGAGATACTCTGTGCGCAATAGATCAACCTATGAACTATAATCATGAATAACAAAAAACTGATTGACTCAATATACTTCTCCTGCATTCAGTAACAGTGTATTTCTGTTCAGCAACAAAGACTGTTTAATTATATTTAATCTACTCAATTTGAATATGACTTATTTGATAATAGTTCTATTTAGATCAAGTTCAACTTAGTCACAAATGACAAGCGAATGCCATACTATTATTTATTCATTTATTTGTATTTTTATTATAAGCTTAACTAATCGTGTTCCATTTGATCGATAGACAGGTTCTCATTAGTGAAAGAAAGTCTGTCAGCTGCCAAACAGCTTTTTTTTTTCTTAGTTTTTAACTAGATGTGATATTTGCAGCTTCTTTTTATTATATTCTGCTTCATTCTGGCTTGAGCTTAAGCAAATACGACAAAAGTGCTAACAACTGAAATGAAGAAATAAATCGTATAAGAAATCTCTCCTGATATGACTTTATATGAAATTAATCCCTTTAGTTAACCGCATGCATGTTATTCTTGGCTGTAAATCCCAGTTAAATAATTATTCAAGTTACTCAAGTTTTGGTCGGGCTTTTGACAACATTGTTTGGCTCTGCAGCAGCATAAAATTCAATTAGGTAATTGCTGCACAGCAGCGTTACCTGTTTGACTGACACCTTCCTTCAGTCTGCTGCAGCCCTCTGCCTAGTATTATGTGTGTGGGCGTGTGTGTGTGTGTCGGTGTGGGTGTGCGTGTGCGTGTGCGTGTGTGTCTACAAATCTACATATGAGTATTCAGATTAGCTTTAACCCCACTGGATTTGAAACGTGCACGTAGCACAGCATCACAACAATAATTTCTTCAATTTTTTTTAAACGAAAATTATTCAATTCCCAAAAAGCTAAAAGAAGCTGCATAAAATTGTAAGTAGTTCGTTTTACTACAGGTTTTTAAAAATATATTCAAAATATGAATAATTTAAGTACATTTTTCAAGATCAGGTTTTCAGCTGAATGACGTATTTATTTATATTGATAAATAATATGAGATGAAATTGAATGTTGATGGAGAAGGAGTTTCATATTGCGTTTTTGTTTAACAAATATATAATAATATAAAAAAAAATAATTTATTTGAAATAAAAAGAAAGTAAAAGTGATTCCTGCTTAAACAAATGGCAACAAAATTCGCAAATATTTAAGCTATAGCTATAGATATTGCAAAGTCTAATTAAAATGAACATAAATAAATGTAAATCAAATCAAATATTAATTAATTAAAAACATGAGGTAATTTTGCACTTAAATAAACAATTGATCAACATATAACTTTAAAAAAAATATTTTAAGGCAAAAGTTTTATTTTTGCATAAGGGTATGCCAATAAATTTAAATAAATATAGAAATTTATTTCAAAAATATAATTTAGTTTACAAATAAAAAATGTAAAAAAACTATTTTAAGAAATAATTAATAAATAATTCATAAAAACTATACACAAATATTTAAGTAAATACAAAAATAATTTTAAATAAATACATACATTTAAATAATTAATTAACTCCAAATAAAATTAATAAAAAAATATATAAATAAATTTAAATAAACATCAAAATAAATTTAAATAAATTAATATTTTAAAAACATGTTTAAGTAATTATACAAAGAAACTTAAGTATTTCAACATTTATAAAAATATATTTAAATAAATATAAAAATAAATTTAAATAAATTAATATTTAAAAAGACATATAAAATCATATTTAAATAAATATGCAAAGAAACTTAAATAAAAAAAATATATATTTAAATAATTATAAATATATTAAAATAAATATAAAAATAAATTTTAATAATTATAGAAACACATTTTAATTATTAAAAAGATATATTCAAATAAATGAAAAAATATATTTATATTTACAAATATATTTAAATATATATAAAGAAATATATTCAAGCCAAGTGGGATGCTTTAATTTCACTTTAATAATTCCTATTATATAAATAAATTTATAATCTTCATGCCAAACAATGAATCTCATTGAGAATAAGCTTTGAATACATTTCATGAAATATGTTTCTTCTTTTTTCTGAGCAACAAATGAGAATCATCAGCGTGTCTCTAATGGCCAACATCTTTCAATGATGCCATAAATCATTTTATTAGAATGAAATATTATAGTAATTGCAATAAAATGAAATATATCTAGATATATTTAGAAGTAGCATGCATGCATTGTTTATTTTATTTACAGCGCGTTGGCCTATTAGGCCTCAAATTAAATGTTTCGCACATCATTTTGATGGATTCACGTCAATTATGAGGGGTAGCAGATGCTTGTCCGGCCATGTTCAATGCACAACTTCACTGTTTATGCGGCTCGTTGGCTGCTCTGCTAATTAGCCACAAATCACTGATGTATGCCACTTTATGTGGTGCGTGCAACATACAGTTGTTGGCCAAAATGAAATGTTCTAATATGGACAGGAGCACGAAAACAAATAACATTGAATAACTGCTCAACACAATACACATTTATCAAAAAAACATGAAAGAAGCTCCAGTTGAGTCTGCTCGACTACGAGATACCTTCAACTCTTCTCTACACATTTGGGGGATGGGCTGAATTGCTAACTAAACATGCAGACGAACAGACGAAGCTCTAAATCAACTCTGCTCGTCACTCTAATATAAGATATATATGCGTTGAGTCTGCCACGCCTTCTGCTGCCTGTTACACACATTTAAACTGATTTACCATTTACAATGGGTTCAGGGTATACACAGAACAAAAACAAGTTGCTTTTGCTGCTATTTCATTTGCAATTTCATGAATTTTTTTTATTTTTATTTGTTATTTATTTAGCGATAATTTTAATGACTAATAAATGGGTTTCAGAACGTTTGTCGGGGCCGCTGCTGTTGCCATTGCTGTTGTGCTAAGTCTTTAAATGAGTTGCATTTGCCATTTCATGCCGAACGTGTCAGTTATCAACTGCCTCGCGGCGCCGCATTGGGCCTGGACAGTTTGCTGGGCACGCGGCCGGCCTGCACTCACTTGCTGAACTTGAGGCCAACTGAAAAGGAATAAAGAATCAAGTTAATATATACATATGAGATATATATATTTCAAATGCTCACCTGCACTGCTACGTGGATTCTTCATTTTAGTGGGCTTCTTGCGCACCTCCGACTGGCTGCTGCCACTAGTGCCCGGTCCGTGTGTGTCCACCTGCATGCTCTCATCGCTGTCCGATGCCTGGCTCTTGAGCACCTTTTTCAAATTGATGAGCTGGTGCCATATAGGTAGGTTTTGCTTTAGTCACGGCCAATAATCAACATATTCCGATGCTCACTTACCTCCTGCTCAATGCGCTCCTTGTTATACAGACGCTTTGCTTTCTCGGCATTCGCATACTTAATCTGCATATCAATGCAGTTCGATACACTATCACACGAATTGACCCACGCCTGCAGAGTTTCCACTATTTTGCCAGTGTAGCCGGGCGGTATATCACGACCCTGTGCATAGTCCACCTCCAGAATGCGTGTGTTCTGAAACAGTTTGCCATGTATGATGTCTGCAAATACAGAGAGAAAGAGAGAGAGAGAGAGAGTAAGGTTTATTATTAATATAAAGTGCTTTCAAACTACCACAACAACTCATCAGATTAGCAACAGCAGTGCAAAGTCGTTAAGAAACTACACTTAACTTTCTGCTAGAAAGAAGCGACATTTCTCTCTCATCCCAGCTTAAATGCTCATGCAAATTACGTATATCCAACTGGCCACAGATGAAATGTGTGTGTGCCTCGAATGATGCCAAGCAGCCAGCGGCACAGTTTGAACTTAAATGCCAGTCCAATAAATAAGTAGACTCTAGTGTCCTCGCCTGCAGCCAGCTCAAAGGATCAGCAGCAGGCAGAGCCAAGCTGAGCTGAGCACACTGTAGTAACTAACTAGCACACATTCATCGTTCCGTCTCGAGTGGAAAGTTGCAATTCGTTTGCCCTTGCGAAACTTGTTACATTTGAATTATGCTCAACCTTCGACTGTGATTTTGGCTCAAAGTGATTTTCTATGTCATTCGTTTGGCTTCTTAGAACTGAGCTGCATAGCCAGAGGAGCGCACTCTCTAGGGATTTTCGCTCAGCCGAGAAAGTGCAAATGATAAATGTGTGTGCAAGTTTTAAGTGCATTTGGTAAATTCTTCAAATATATACATCTATATAGATATTCACAGACTAAATCGCACTGCATCATTTGACCTCATTTTACTCTCCATCAATTGCCCATTCAATTACATTAAATGAAAGGTCTAACTCTACTATAAGCTGTTGGCTTATCCAAATCATTATTTAAGCTCTCATAATCAACTTTTCACTGGCTTCACCATATTCCACTATCCCTGCCATATCAATTAAAATGATTTTGAAAATAGCTACGAAGGCATTCACGACTAGTCGATACCCTGAGGTTGGTCAGTTTTGGGTTTTAAAATATATTTCGAAGCTCCTCATAAACATTTTCGTATTCGCACTTTTACAATTAAATATTAAAAAAAATATTAATACAAAAATGTAATAAAATAAGGAAAATGTATATCGAATATATATGCATCTATAAAAAAAAATTAATAAATAAATAAAATAAAGTAAAATATAATAATAAATATACTGCCAAGTCTGCATATATAAAAAAAATTATTATAGCCAGATTTCCCATCTTCAGTGCACGCAGGGTATAAAAAATTAAATAAATAAATAAATAAAATAAAATAATATATAAATATGAAAGCATCAAAATTCCATTTAATCCTTCTGATAATAATCCAAGGGCATGCAACCGAATAGAGATGTGCGAAAGGGTCAATAGAACTCGCGCTTAGCACCCGAATGTTGTTTAACTTTAGATTTAGATTCGATTTTTGTTGTTTTTTTTTTTTTTTTTCGTGCTGCAGCATAGCCAAGAGCTTATGCGCTTAGCTTTCAGTGTGTTTGGCCAGCAGCTACTCAATTACCAAAATCCCATCGAAAACTATAAGCCCTGAACGCAATTGAAATTGAAATTGAAAATGAAATAACGATTATTGTTTGGCCGCAATTAGTTAGAATTCGCTGGAAGCCTTTGGAGCGATCAAAATGTATAACAAACGGGATAAGTTACAATTTTCAATTGGACACTTTTCCAAAAGTGTTGCATAACCAGAGACACAGAACTGACTACAACTTTTTGGCCATGTGCGCATTAAAGGCCAGCAGCCCATTCACTCCTGTTATCTGGCCAAGTCACACAGGCACAAGCACAAGTTAAGACCTTAAGCGCATTTTGGCATTGAATTAACGGCCAGTTGACCTTGAACGTGCGCCTCACACGCACAACTTTTGTCATAAATACGCGCCAGAAATTAAAGCGAACAAAAAAAAAAAAGAGAAAAATCTGCAGTTAGTTTGCCAGGCGTAGAGCGCCTCCTTTAATTAGCCAAGGCGCTTGGCATTTTGATTGAATTTTGTGATGTCAAGCAACAAAATAATTGAAGAGCAACATTGCATATAGGGTACTCTATACAAGTGGGCGTGGCAATCGCAAGTGTTGTAAAGTTTTGCGGTATTTTTGGCGTTGACATGTGTCTCGGTTTGGTGGCCCACACGAATATGCTGGCGTGTGTGTGTGTGTGTGAGTGTGGGGGAATGTTCATGAGGCTGGAAACTCAACGGCAAAACAATCAATCATGCTTTTTGTGCACGACGCACCCGCCGCCAAGGCGTGCCACAAATTGTGCTGAAGCTGACTTCGACTGTCTGATGTTTGCTGTCTGCTAGGCTTTTGACTGTATTCAGTCTCGCTCTACCGCTCTCCCTCCCTCTCTCTCACCCACAGTATATTAAAATTGTTAAAGCATGCTTTCAAGCGCACGCACTCGTACGAAAAGAGCAGATATAAAAAAAAATATATATATGTATATATCTATATATATTTGCAAACAAACAAGAATTTCAAACATGCCAAAAAAGATTATTTAATTTCCTGATTGCGTTTTCAGGAACTTGCAGCGTACAATTCTTATTTTACTTTATTTTTTATTTATTTATTTATATATATATATATATATTGACATTCGAGGTGAAAATTAAGATTCAGTCAGCGCAGTTTTTTCCCAAAAAAAATTTGTATTTTTTTAAATATTTATTTAAAGAAAAGTGTTTTCCGTAACTGCTGCCTAAAGGTATACGAACTACTGTATATAATAATATATGATATATATAAATTTATTTATAAATCATATTTTCATATTTCATATAAAGTATATAAATACATATTTATATCTAATATTTTCATATTTCATGTAAAGTATATATATGTATATATAAATATATATTTCCAAGCAAACTTATTCCACTCAAGTTCTCTTAATTACAAATCAATGTTGTAGTGAGGCGTCAAGTTATTAGCTCAAAGTGTATTAATTTTGATGAATTTAATTTGTTATTCGATTTTTTTAAAAGATATTTTCGAGCCTTTGTTGTGAATGTCGTGAACGCAATTAATTCAACGACAATTTTGCTCCTGCTGTGTGCTAAATGGAGCGATGTATCTAAATGGCCAGTCAAAGGAATGTAAAGCCGATCATAATGGAAAGTTTTGCATACACCTGTCGCTGACAGATTTAGCTAAAGCTGGCAGCAGAATTTTTATTTTATTATAATTTTTTTTAGCTCTTGGCAAGCGAAGCAAAATAAAATGAAAACTTATTAATTGAAAATTCAGCATACTGAAAGCATGCGACAGACAGCAGCGACAAGAGGACTGAGCACGACAAAGGGCCGCAGTGGTTTGGGGACAGCAACTTGTGCCATCAATATAAACTCGAGCAGGCAACTATTGGAAACTTTTCACCTAAAACTGACAAAGTGCCGGGAAGGCTGCTGGCCAAAAGTTTCGCGGCGCGTCTTACACAACAATGTGCCGCAGACACCCAACAAAAAAATTTGCGTTGCATGCGCAAAGTAATCAAAAACATCTGCCCAGCCAACATGTGAGCAGCAGTGGGCGATGGAATGCAGGGCGTGGCCCTGAACGTAGCTCATATCCTGTTGTCAGTACGACCACAGCAATGGCAACTTTAGCTAAATGCACAAGATGCACCAGATCTCTAACAGAGGCCAAAAGCCTGAAAGGAAAGCGGAAAGGCTCAGTCCAAGTCATAGGCTCCACACGCAGAGCGCATTATGCATCATTTCAGCTTGGAGCTTGAAAGAAATTAAAGTGCAGATGGAACTACACGCAACGCTCATAATTTGAGGCAGTTCGCAATCGAGGAAAAAAATTTAGAGAACCAACGGGTAATACTCCTGCTAGTTGAGTATTTCTCTTTGGTTTTCGGTTTTCTATATGTGTTTTTTATTAACCAAATTTATTTCAAAAAAAAAAAAAAAAAAAAATAAAAATAAAATAAAATAAATAAATAAATAAATTATAAATAAATAAACAAATATATGAATGCAAAAAATTAATTTAAAAAAATATATATATATATATATACTTTACATTTATTTTAAATTTAGCAATATATAATTTTTTTAAATATATTTTTCATTTAATATATGCATATATACAAAAATATTTTAACTCCGTAAATTCAAATAATGCTGAAATGATTCAAGAACCCAAACATACAAAATAAACAGATTCATGAAGAAAAAAATAAAAAATAATAATAATAAATACTTAAATATTCATGTACTTTTTAACTTTTGCGGGCGAATTTCATGTGAATTTGTAAGAACTCAAAAATGTAAATGTTGTAAATTTACAATAAATTTTTAATTTATAATAAACATTGGAAATATAAGTTTGTGAAAGCTCAAAAAGTAGAGAAAGTAAATTTACAATAAATATTTTAAGTATACATATAAATTTAAAAAAAATTGTTTATCAATGTTGAATTTAAAACACATTGATAATATATAAATGAATATTAAATATTTGCAAAAAATTTAAGCAAAAATGAAAATTCTATAAAAAATATAAAATAAATAAAAATTATTAAATATTTGCTTCAATTAATCTGTCTTTATCAAATTTTCTTTTAAATAAAATTAAATTTTTCAATTTGATATAATAAAAATAAATAAAAATAAAATATATAAATAATAAAAGAGGAATGTTTTGCTTGAATTGATCGATTTTCTTTTATTATTTATCAATTTTTTTTTATAAAATTTAAATTTGCAATTATTTAATAATTCTCATTAAAAAAATTTGAATAAATTAAAATTATTATTACATTGCTTGTATTTAAAGATTTCTTTTATTAATTAATTTTTTTTTGCAAAAATATATAATTTTAAAATTATAGAATAATTAAATATTTATAAATTCTATAAATTTTTAACTGAAAAAATATGTTTTATTTCCTAACAATTGTTTGAATTAGTTTTTTTTTTTTTTTTTGCAATAAAATTAAAATTTTAAGGTATATAATAATAAAATATGTATAAATTCTATAGATTTTTAACTAAAAAAATATGTTTTATTTCTTAAGAGTTGTTTGAATTAGTTCTCTGCTTTGTGAAACTTTTACAATAACCTATCCATCCCAAATATACTGGATATCAATGTTAAAAAGCGGAACATTTACATCACAAATGCTCTTCACGTGAACCATTGTATTTATTTAAAGCTCTGCTGTTGTCTATGTTTATTTTTTCAATCGCAGCTGTTGCTTTTTTGTGAATATGCAATGATACAAAAGTAAAACGAGGTAACAGCATGAAATAAAGCAACAGCAGCAGCAGCAGCAGCAGCAGCAACAAGAAGCTTAACTTGGCCCAGAAATTGCATGCAACTGACAACGGACGTATGCCAAAACCATGTTGATGAAGGTTTAAAGTGCTAGATACAAACTGAGTTGGCATCTGGGAAACAGGAGCGCTAAAAACTTTCAACGGTTGCAAATTAAAAAAGAAGAAAACAAATTTAGAATATGCTGTTGACCTCAATTGAGAAAATAAAATAATTTAAAAACTTTAAAATACATGTTTTTTTTTTTAAATAATCAATTTAAGCAGCTTTGCATGCGGCATTTCCTAGAATTTCCATTCATTTGTAAATTCATTTCATTGGCAATTCCGCAGAAAATACGTTAAGCCATTCATATTGTCATTCATATCTACGACAAATTTGATAAATACTCAATAATTTTTCGAATTGCCCAATTTATGTAGAGCATTTCCAGGGAATGTGGCAAAAGTTGTTTTTGTCCATTTGAAATGATTCGCAGGTTCAAAAAAGCTAAAGAATAAATACGTTTCTTGAGAAATGGGTTTACTAAAAGCTTTGCTTTCCAATACTTAATCAAAGTCGATATTGAAGCAGGCTAAATTTCAGTTCGCATTGCAAACTTTATTCAAATAAATGAAAAATGAGAAATTGCTAAAAATTAAGATAAATCTATATAGATAACTATACAATTTATATATATTCACATAAGTTAATTAAGTTTATTTTCCCTTAGACTTAGCAGCCTACAATTGAGAAATATACCTATTATCAATCTCAACAAGACAATTGCCATCTCCCACCAACTAACTGAAGCACTCAGCTTACCGAATTTCAATTATAAAATGCATTTAATTAACGATAGCACCTTGGAACACAAAGCCCCGGTGCCCCATTCTTTTACGCAGTGCGGTCGAGACAAATGATGCTCTAATGGGCCCCCATGAAACGTGAGGCAGACCGAAGAGCAAACATTAACGCTGGCGCTGGCGCACAGGCACAAGCGGATGGCTCTTGTAAACAACAGGATTCGTGTCCTGCGGTGCTCTATGGCTGCCTAATGGCAGCTTATGTCTTCCGCAGCCTGTTTAGTCCCAGCCTTGGACATCATCAGCACCACAGCAACCTCCCACCCTTAGCTTGTCAGAGCCTGTTCATGTGATTTTAGATTACAGCCCCTAATAGTATGCAATGCTTTTTTTTTTTTTTTGGTGTCTGAAGTGTCGCCCCTCTTGACGACTCAATGATGCCTATCATAACATAAATCTTTGCACTCGCTCCTGGCTGCCACACAGTGAACGAGATCTGCCTGTTTGGGCTTTGAAAAGCAATTAAACAGCTACCTTCACCTGAACGTCTTAGATTTATGAGCACTGAAGCTTTGACGTCCACGTCCACGCCCACGGGCTATGAGGCTATGAGTCCAACAGCACTCAGTTGTCATTTTATTTTCTTTGCTGATTACTTCAATAATGGATCTGAAGCTTTTATTCGTATGCTATTTATTTTAGGCATACCCTGCAACGAAGTGGGTGTGTAAGCAATGTCACATGCAATCAGGCTAATGGCATATCAACAAAAATAAATAATTGAGAAATAGATAGATAGAGAAGAAAGCATAAAGTGTTTCCCTGATGATGTAAACATACTTCTTATACTCATTTTATATATATCATAAATATCATAAGAGAGCCCCTTCAAAATATTAAATACTCCCATATTATTACACTAACTACTTTTATCATTATTATATAATTTACCAAATTAAATTTCATATTTAACTAAATTATTAAAATTTCATCAATAAATTTGTTTATGGGGTTCATTAATAGTGGAAAATTTACCCAAAGAAAATTATCATTTTTTCTTTCAATTTTTTATAGTAACTACAAATATTTTTTTTTTAATCATCACAGCTTAAAAGTCAATTATGTATAATATAATTATATTAACAAAAATGTAAAAAAAAAATGAAATTGTGAATAAATGAAATGAAATGAAAGGTACAATTAAAAATCTAAGGCGTACCTATAAATTAAAATATTTCCTATGCATTTCCATGCGAAATAGTTTAACTTATAACGCTTAACAAACAAATTTAAAAACTAATTATAATATATAATTGATAAAAAAAAAAAGTATAATATAATAATAAAAAATAGAAAAATATTTTTAAGTATGTAAATTTATCTCAATCATCATTTATAATTGATAAAATAACTTATTCTAATGGGAAACATTTTTAATATATAATTCAAAAGCTTAATAATAATTATAATTTATAATTTATAAATTAATATAAAATATAAAAATACATTTTTATATTTATTTTGTTAATATACAACAAATTGTTAATTTTATATTTATTAGTTATTCCTTAAATATTTATTTACTCTTGATATAATCTTTAATAATAATCATTTGTTAAAATAAAAATATTATATATTCTTAAAAATATATTTAAAATTGAATATACTCAAATTTAATATGCAACAGTAAGGCATACAAATATGTAACATTCCCTAAACACACATATTTTTATTAATTTCATTTATTATAGTATTTTCTAGTTAAGCTCTCTGCATTCTCTTGGCTACTTTGCATGTAAATCTTTTTTAATGGCCCATTTTAAGGCATTGAGTTGTTTGGATTTGCAGCAATTTTGAGTTTGTTGCTAAATTAAACAAGAGCAAAAAGAGAACAAACAAAAAAAAAAAAAACGATTAGCATTGGATGCGCATGTGTGTGTGTGTGTGTGTGTGTGTGGCTAACAGTTTATTGTGCGCTTCACAATTGAAAGCAATTTTTTGCCGGCGCTATAGACACTCTGCACTACAGCAAGGAAAGCCA
Organism: Drosophila koepferae; assembly: GCA_030914345.1. NCBI lineage: Eukaryota > Metazoa > Arthropoda > Insecta > Diptera > Drosophilidae > Drosophila > Drosophila koepferae. The sequence goes on from JAUESR010000211.1 coordinate 7,705,263, forward strand.
CACAAAGCTGAGGAATATTAGAACTAGCTATTGGTTGGTTGGGCAGCTGCCAAAGCTATTTGCGCGGCTAGTTTGGCTTCAGGCTGGAGAGCTGAAGAGCTGTAGAGTCAACACAGCTAGCATGGAAATTCCATGCGAGTTTTCAAATATCAATGCAGCAATTGGTAAAAATTGTTTACGGGGGCTTAGCCCCAGTTGCGTTTAACTTCTGGCTTTTGGTTCGCTGCACACAGAACAGAAATGTAAGTGCAGTGCGATGGTCAAATAGTTAGTTAGAATTCTGTGCTGACCGGGCCCAAAAACTAATTAAAAATAGCGGAACTTGCTGCCGAGGGCAACAGTGAAAAGCGAGACGGAGATAATGCAGGATAGAAATAAACAAATGTTGTAAGCCAAGTAAAATATGCAGCTGCAACATTTGCCACATGAAGTAAACCACAAAATTCGCAAAGCCTGCGGACCGGCCAAGTGCCTCGAAAATGTGTAAATGCATTTAAGTCTCTTAAGAGCCAATTAGAGCATTTATGCTGACAACTACTAAAGCACATTGTAATGGATTTACAATGCACAAATAACGTTGTCGAAAATGGGGAACTTAATTTATTTACGAAAAGAATTGCTGCCGTTGACAAAGCACAAGTCTCTAGTAGTTGCAGTGGAAAGCTCTTTGAATATATTAAATAATTGTGTATGGAAGACAGAAAAATATTTAAATTAAATTAATTTAATTTAAAAATTTTGAGAGAAAGCTAATTAAAGATATAAACAAGTAAGAAGGCTCTAGTCGAGACGGCACGACTATGAGATCCCCTGAACCCTGCAAAAAAGTGATACTCTTCTTCTTTACGCACTTATGAGCGCGCTCTGCTAACTGCGCAGTTGCTGTCGTGGCTTGGGGGTGGGTTGGGCTGAACTTTGGACGCTTATAACTCCATTTCTAGATCGACGATCTTGATGAAATTTTCAGAGTAGATTAGGAGTATCTAAATCTATCTATGTGCCAAATTGCAAGTCTCTAGTATTTGAAATGCGTTTTTTTAAAATTGGGGGCGAAGGGGGCGTGGCATCTAAAATCTGTAAATTACGTAATCTGCGTATCCATAATATCTATCTAAATAACCAAATTTGAAGTCTCTAGCTGAAACAGTGTAGAAGTTATGCCCAAAAAACCTAAAAAATGGAAACGAATTCTCGATTTTTTATCGATAATTTGGAAATGGGATGAGTTATCGAAAAAACAAAATAAACTCGTACTGCGTAGCTAACATACGCATGTTCATGTGAAATTTCAGCTCTCTAGCTTTTGTAGTTTCCGAAATCTCGACGTTCATACGGACGGACGGACGGACGGACGGACGGACGGACGGACGGACGGACGGACGGACGGACAGACGGACAGGGCTCAATCAACTTATTTTTTTATGCTGATCAAGAATATATATACTTTATGGGGTCTGCGACTTCTCCTTCTGCCTGTTACATACATTTTCACAAAACCATTATACCCTGAATTCCCATTTTCAATGGGTTCAGGGTATAAAAAAGCAATCAAAAACTATTTCGAAATTGAACTAAACTCTGTCTAAAATAAATGTATATGCATGTAAATACATTGCTGGAATAAAATATATTAGAGAGAAATAGAGCACAAAAATAGAAAATAAATAAAACAAAATAAAATAATTGGCATACGTTATTAAAAAATATATATATATGTATATATATTAAACGAGTACTAATGAAAAAAATGTAGGACTTTCAAGACTAAAATTAAATTATAATTAAAATAATAACAAAATAAATCAAAATAAAATAAATATATAAACAATTAAAAGTAAATAAAAAATTAAATAACAATTAAATAAAAAATAAATAAATAACAAATAAATGAAATAATAAATAATAATAGAAAAAATAAATAAAAATAAAATTGGGAAAAAATACATATAAAAATATAAATATTATTGATAATATATATATTTTTTTTAATTATAATTTATTTTATTTAAAATACTTAAATATTTAATGATGATTTTTCGATTTTCAGTTTCTAATTGAAAATTACTTTCATGCATTGAAGCTTATAAAAAAAAAATGGAAAAGAAATTCAATATGCATCATTTACCAAATTTAACCCAAAAATCTTTCAGTTGAAAAGAAAAAAATCATTATGAGAAGGCTTTTTGGCAGCTGTCGACGTAACAGCTTTAAGAAGCAACTGGTGAGATTCGATTTTTATTTTCTTTTTTATTTTGTTTTGTTTTGCGAAACAAAAAGTGAAATTTTGTCTGCTTTTTCGTCATTTAATGAATTCGGCCAAAACACGCGCCACACGGCCCGGTCCATTGTTATTATGTCGAGGAGGAACGTCCTGTGGCTGTGCCGTGCAGGCTAATCATGTGCACTGCCTTGGCAGGAGCGAACAACATGACAAGAGTTTATTTACAACTCGTAGCAGCTGTTACCAGTCCAACAGTTCGTCAGTCAGTCACTCGGACAGTTGTTGGTCTGTTGAAATATTTTGGGGTATTTGCACTCATGTCCATTGCCTGACGCTCAGATACCTTTTCAGCTACAGCCTTAAAATGGTAATTTAGACAAGCGTAACAACACTTAGCAGCTAGGCAAAGTCAAATGTTACTTGGATATAAATACAATCAGGCTAAATATAATGAAGCAAAAGAGATTGCGAAACGATTTAACGCGCCATTAGCTAGACATAAATTTAGATCTTAGATTGCATGCAGAAATTGGAAGCGCAGAAAACTCATCTCCTGCTCAGTTAGTAAACTTTTTGTGTTTGGGACTATTTGGGCTAAAGTTTTTTCATTCAAGTTTTATGCTGTAGCAAGGATTAAGTATCAACGGCATAATAAATAATAATGCTAATCCCACTTACTTAGTTTTCGTTTATGATAAATTACTTATAAATGCTGAACTTTGTAAACAACTTTGTAGACAATTCAATGCTCTAGCAATAAATTGACAGAAATTGGCTAAGCGTAGACTGAAACTCGATGCCTAATGGTCCGGCTGAATAGGCAGACTCATTTCTTACGAAGAAGCCAAAAATTGCATTTATTCTTAGATTCATTAAAAAAAAAACAAACGAATAATTGTTTTTATGTGGAATAGGTAGGTATGACAAAAGGTCGCAGCTAACGATGCTTATTACATCTTTTCGGAATATACATTTCAGTTTCTAAGAATTTAGCTTAAAGTATGCTTTAAAAAGGCCTTAAAAATGGGATATGTATAGAAGAAAGTATTTACGTAGCTAATTTATAATATATATACTTAATATAAATTAAATAATAAAAAATATAAATAAATTAAATACAAAAATATAGAAAACAAAACTTTGTGAGCATTAAAAACTATTATTTTCTGTTTTAAATATTAAAGAACTTTCGTATTTTTTAATAGTTTCCTATATAGATATTTTTACAGCAGACAACTTCATGATGTTTGCCTTAAAGAGTTATCACTGTATTAAGTACGTAGCCAAAACCTTGTTTAGATCTTATATTTAGTATAACAATTATGTTAAACATATTTAAGTATTCACATTTCTAAAGTTTTTATATTAATAATGGTTTTAAAGCTTTTCTTCATTTATTAATTTTTTTTTATTAAATAATTACATTCTATTATTTATTGCTGTTTATGTCATAAAATATGTACACTCTTAATTTATTATTGATGTATATTTTTATATTATTTGAACAATTTGTATTATCTTATTTAATAGATATAATTTCTTTATTATTATTTTATTTTATTTATTATTTTATTTAATATTCATATCTTATTTGTTATTATTTTTATATTTTATTTTTATTTTATTACTTTATTTTTATAATTATAATTTATAATTAATTTTATAATTTTTATAATTATATTTATAATTATTATTTTATTTTATTTAACATTCATATTATCTTTTTTATAATTATTTTTATATTTTATGTTTATTTTATTACTTTATTTTTATAATTTCTTTATTAATATTTTATTTATAATTTAATTTAATATTCATATTATCTTTTCTATTATTATTTTCATATTTTATGTTTATTTTATTACTTTATTTAGATTATTCATATTTTTTTATTTATCTATTTTTTTTTATTTAAATCTTTTCAACTCACCTGCATATATAGCCTCGATAATGATATCCTCCAAATGTCGCACATTATCGATCTCCAGTTCGTTCAGCAAGACAGCATATGGAATGCTTTTGGTCTTGATGGCCAGCGATACGATAGTTAGATGTTGCAGCTTCTTCTGCATCGCCGGTGTCAGCTCTATGTAGTCCTGTTGCTGTGCACGGAACTGTTTGTAGGTGCCGTAGGCGAACAGATTGAGTGTGTTGTAGTACTTGGCATTGGGTCCATCTTTTAGCTGCAAATAATTACAAATATTAATTGCAAATACTGCAGCCCTTATAAATTACATACTTCGGCTACATTTGGCTCTGCTAGCAGCTCGCCAAATACAAAGACATTCGGGGCGTCCAGCACTTGTTTAATGACGTCCAGCAGAGCAGCGCCGGTTGCGTTCTTGGCCAGCAGGCAGAACTGTTGCAAGATTGTTTCCTTGTTGTTGCTCGGCTCTTCAGTGCCAAGCAGCATATCTTGTGCCATTTCGTTACCGTTTAGCTTAGTTTTCTTTGCAATTTCGTTGTTACTATTTTAGATGCACAGCTGCTTAGCTATTTTATTATGTTATCGATAACGAGAACAGCAGTCCATATATATATGTATATCGATAGTCGTGCCTTCAGCATGCACAACCAAACAGCTGACTGCAGCTGCTCGCGCACAAAAGCTGCTTGCTACAAGCGACGTTGCGTCTGTGTTTGCGCGCGCATTTAAAAATTTGAATTTGTTATTGACGCTCGTAACTTTGTTTGCTTATTTTCTTTATTAAATAATTTTTTAAGAATTGAAACTTTTATTGATATGCAAGATATACATTTTTGCTTTTTATAAATGTTAATTCCTATATTTAGGTATATTTTAAAATTAAATTTATACAAATTAAATTTCTCTTCAGAGGTAGTTTAAGGTTATTCGAGCGTATATTATACCCTCATGACATATTCGTGCCCATTGCCCACATTTCACACTATTACTTAATACACACGATCCCAATTTGGTTACTTAATATTCGCATTCACTTTCTTCCTTTGGCCGAATCACTCACTCGTTTATTGTTTTAAGACCTTTTAATCCAATATTGTTTGCCTTTCAAAACACTTTTCACGCTTGCACATCCATTTGCACATTTGAGGCACACACACACATACGTAGAAGGGGCTCAAGTCCTTGGGGAGCGGTTGTTAAAATGCCGGTAGCCACAGAAACTTTGCTAACCCAAACCCAAGCACCTACGCACACTGCCCGGACTCCGTTCTGCATTGGCCACACTTATTATTATGTATTTGCCGAGTCTGCACAAAAAAAAACGAGACATATATATATATATATGTATGTATGTATAAGAAAAAAAGGTGCAGGTCAAAGTTGGAAACCCTTTATTATGTGACGCCGTCTGTGCAGCATTTTGGCCGTGAGTGGAGTGAGCCCTTTGGGAATTCGCTCGCTCATCGATTATGAAAAGTTAAAAGAGTCGAATATAAAAGGTCAAAGGCCTTGGGACCCAACGAAGCCCACATTGGCTTTAAGGCGCAAATGTAAATGGATCTCTCGCATCAAGAAACTCATATTTAAAAAAAAAAAATATATATATATATATATATACACTGCGCGTCATCAGGTTAGCGCCCCCCCTTACATTCACCGTCAATGCTCAATAAAATCTAAACCATCGGAGCTCGAGCCTTAATTTTTTTTTTATATTATTCTACATTCAATTCTCTTTAAAATGAAGTAATAATGGCTTTTGTAGCAATACGGAATAATTTTTAATAAATGTTTTTGTGGCAAGCTACCAAAAATGTGTAACTAAAATCGCGTCATCAGGTTAGCGCCCCCCCCCATGAAATTCAATTTAATTAAGTTTTTGACTAACAATGACTACATTTTATTAAATTTTAATCATTTTTAAGTAATATTAGTTATAAATAGTCCAGCTTTTGGTTGCAATTACTTTAAAAATTTGATTAGGAGTTAAATTACGAAGTTATACTCTGAATCTAGACTATCCTGCCATAAAAAAATTGAAAAGACCGGAAGACAAGGAAAAACTTTTGTTAATCTTCTTAAAAATAAGGAAAATAATAAAAAAAAATTAATAGCCGGCAAAAATCAAGTGATTTCAAGGATTTTAAGGCCGGGTGACCATGGTGGCCATGCCAGCAGATCACCTTTTTGGCCCTATATCCATGACTTCACGGATCGGGAAAAGGGAAATGGTGCATTACCATGTTGGACAGTCCACTATAGGTCCTGAAAAAGGTTTTTGGAAATGCGGAAATCCCGTTTTTAGCCCGGTTTCAAGAGCTCTTTTCGTTTATGCACGATGTCAAAAATTGACGTGGTTTACCCAAAGGCAACATGTTGTCTTTTCAGATGAAAAAAATTTAATTTGGATGGACCTGATGGCTTTGATTATTATATTCATGTCCTACGCAAAGAAGAACATCATTTGGACAACACTTGGACCGGTTGCAAAGCCGGGTGGAGAGAGTTATGGTGTGGCGAGCAATATCTAATTACGGCACTTGCCAGCTTCTATTTTTGACATCGTGCATAAACGAAAAGAGCTCTTGAAACCGGGCTAAAAACGGGATTTCCGCATTTCCAAAAACCTTTTTCAGGACCTATAGTGGACTGTCCAACATGGTAATGCACCATTTCCCTTTTCCCGATCCGTGAAGTCATGGATATAGGGCCAAAAAGGTGATCTGCTGGCATGGCCACCATGGTCACCCGGCCTTAAAATCCTTGAAATCACTTGATTTTTGCCGGCTATTAATTTTTTTTTATTATTTTCCTTATTTTTAAGAAGATTAACAAAAGTTTTTCCTTGTCTTCCGGTCTTTTCAATTTTTTTATGGCAGGATAGTCTAGATTCAGAGTATAACTTCGTAATTTAACTCCTAATCAAATTTTTAAAGTAATTGCAACCAAAAGCTGGACTATTTATAACTAATATTACTTAAAAATGATTAAAATTTAATAAAATGTAGTCATTGTTAGTCAAAAACTTAATTAAATTGAATTTCATGGGGGGGGCGCTAACCTGATGACGCGATTTTAGTTACACATTTTTGGTAGCTTGCCACAAAAACATTTATTAAAAATTATTCCGTATTGCTACAAAAGCCATTATTACTTCATTTTAAAGAGAATTGAATGTAGAATAATATAAAAAAAAATTAAGGCTCGAGCTCCGATGGTTTAGATTTTATTGAGCATTGACGGTGAATGTAAGGGGGGGCGCTAACCTGATGACGCGCAGTGTATATATATATATATATATATATATATATTTAAATATATATATTGTGCAGCATGCAATTATTCAACTGTTTAGCTATGTAAATCAGTTTGTCAGCTGCTCAACAATTGGCCAAAGGGCTGACCAGTTCAATTTGAGTTCCAATTGGATTAGTTTGCCATCGCAGCCTGCTGCACCTCTCGCTCCTCCTCCAATTGGAGCTCATTTTATTGGATTTTTGGCGGCAATGGAACACGTCGCATTTAAATTTGTTTTTCAATTTGCAATTGCGCGCATTGAAACATGTCTGACGCGATTTCGCCCTGAAAATATAATTATATTATTTATATCATTTTAGCGTACGCGTAAACCTATTCAAACAAGATTTTTGGATCATTTTCGGTTTCCGGCACACACACACACACACACACACAATTTCCTCTCTGCAAAGCGTTTATCATCGTGCAGGCAATTCTGTTCTCGCTCCACTCTCCATGCTGCATTGTCATTAATTTGACACACAGTGACACAGCACTTGGCAGCTGATTTCTGTTTGAGATTCACAGATTCCAATTGCCAGCCGACAACTGCTATCTATCCCAAGGCCCAACGATAAATGCCGAAGAATGCGTCAGGACTTTCTGTTGGCAATCTTCCACCTCTTAGCCAAAGCTAACAATTTGTATGCTTGAAAGGCTCAAGAAATTTATACCGTTATTGTTGTCAAATTAGAAATAAAATAAAATAAAATAAAAAAATAAAAATAAAAAAATAAAAAGTATAATCTTATACTATATTAGAATTTAAAAAACAAAATAAAATTATATTTTTTAAAATTTAATTTAAAAGCGCTTTTATATTAATATACAAATAACCAAATTATACTTTTATAGTTTTTTACTTACAATTTTTTAAATTTATTATTATATATAATATTAATAGCTCATAACCACAATAGAAATTAGAAATAAAAAAAAAAAAATAAAAAAAAAAATATAAATAAATAAAAAAATAAAAAGTATAATCTTATACTATATTAGAATTTAAGAAACAAAATAAAATATAATTATATTTTTTAAAATTTAATTTAAAAACGCTTTTATATTAATATACAAATAACCAAATTATATTTTTATAGTTTTTTACTTAAAATTTGTTAAATTTATTTTATTAATTTTCTTTTATGTCAGTATTATATATAATATTAATAACTCATAACTACAATAAAAATATTAGACGATATATATATATCAATACAAATATTTATTTTTGATGTATTTAATTAATTTATAAAATATATTTTTTATTTTCAAAGTTTGCTTATTTTTATAGATTTAATAATAAATTTAGCTGTTTACAAAAATTTATATATAAATCATAATCATAATAAAATCAAATATGCCTTGAAGTAGCTCTAATACATTTGAATTGAGTTCAACGCCGTTATTAGAGGGGAAAAAAACTGTTATACAGCACTCGTATAACAGTGAACTAAAAGTGCTTTAGTGGAACACAAAATTCCCCTGGCATTTGACGGCCATTTGCTTGGGCTTATCATTTTTATCAACAGTAAGCGACGAGCACTGAACGTAAGAGCGAAGGGAGAAGGGAGATGGGAGATGGGAGATGGGAGAAGGGAGATGGGAGAAGGGAGAATTGTGAAAGGAGGGCGCTTGGTCGGTTCGTGGGTTGGTTGGCTGACCTTGTCTCCAAGTCGCGCGCTGCTCATTAGTACTCAAATTGCTTTGTGTGTGCGTATGTTTAAGTCTGACTATGTGTGTGCGCGTGTGTGTATGCGCATGTGTGTATGCGTGTGTGTGTGTGTGTGTGTGCTGCTTGTGTATGTGAGTTACTTTGTGGCTTGTCACTTTATTGTTGAAAGTTGTTTTTGTTGCGATTTCTGTAGATATTATCAGCGCAAATGACCAAAAACTTTATAAATATACATACAGATAATTAAAATAATATCTTAATACACACAGCGTGGTATATGCATGTGAGTGAGTGAGTGAGCGAGTCTTTAAAAAAGTATGTGATATATAGCATTAATGCTGTTTCCAATATATTTTCTGTATATCTTTATTAGGAATTTCAAGTACTTTTTAAATATTCCTTTGAGTTCACTCTTGAATAATTTGTAATAGTTTTTTACAGCGCTTTGTCCTCTTGGTGCTTGCTAACGAATTGAGAGGAGTATATTGGTTTGGTGTATGCCATTGAAGCGAATAAGATTTGAGCTGAGTAAGATTTACAAAGAGTTCAGCTGAATTTAGCTCGAGATTTTCAACAATTCTCAGTTTTATTTTATTTCTTCATTTTTATTGAACTATGAAAGATGGAATTGTCAAGGAGTCATTTGTATAAATGGAAAAGAAAGGAGCGGGAAATCCCTACACTACACATTATGTTAATTTGTTATGTTATCTTCTGTATATAAATAAATTGTCTTTTGTTTATAATATATTTGTATTGCTATTTTTTATATACATTTAAGCTGCACTTGTATTAGACTTTTTTTATTTTTTTATTCAAAATTGTTTTTTTTTATTTTTTTATTTTAATTTACAATATATTTTCAAAAATTATTTTTCATGCTTCTCACCATTTTCAAATGCGCAAATGATTTTGCTCCACGTACATTTACCAACAGCAGTCGCAAATAAAAACATTTCAACATTTCTAGGATGAACACCTAGAACGACCTAGCGCATCAGTGGAAAATGTGTGTGGCCAATCTGGAACTGGAGTTCCTTGTTTGCGACGTTGGAATTTCTTTGTTGATGGATTCCAAGTGTAATACTTGAGCATTTCAACGTACATCAGCATCGCTTCACACATTGCATAGGAAGCAAGTCAATGTTGTCGATTGTGGTCTCTCAGCTCGCTGTGCCGCATTATCCTCAGTGAAGTAAACTCTTTGTCCATTTTCCAAATGCACTGCTAAATGTACAACTGTGGGATATCTTTCATGAATTTTAAGTGAGAATAATCGCCACAGAGCTTCATTAGTACTCACGTATCTGTCCATTTGGAAGTTGCTGCAATACCAAGCACAGTCATGTCACTGCCTTTTGTGGTTTTGCTTTACTATAAACCTCACGGAGCCCGAGACCTTTCCAACAAATGCAAAACCGTGGAAATCGGTTCGTGCGTTCTGAAGTTAAAGCGCCAGGGAGGAAAACCCAACTTTATATATATATATATATATATATATATATATATATATATATATATATATATATATATAATAATAATAATAATATATATATATATATATATAATAAGATAAAGATATATTTATAAGTTTTTGTGTATTTTTTATTTATTTATTTATTTTTTATATAAGCTTTGTTTTTATTATTTTTTTGTATTTTTCATTAAAATTAGATAATTTATTTGTTAAAATAATTCTTTTAATATAAATAAAATAAAAATATCTAATATATATAATATAATATATAATATATTTAATATCTAATATACATATATAATAATATAATAAAATATATAATATTTATTACTTTTTATTTTATTTTTAATTTAACCTTATTTATAATTGATATTTATAAAAAATTCTGTTATTATATTTTTTATTCATTTTTATTAACAACAGAATATAAAGTCATTTGCTAATCAAGCACAGTTACTATATAATCTAAAAGAGCATGGAAAAATAATTTCTTAAAAAGTCACTCAGCTAATACAAAAATATAAAAAAATATATATATATATCCAATTAATAGAATGAAGCTAATTTTGGAGCGTAAACGAGCGCTGGGCAGTCGGTCAGCGTCGATTTTCATTTATTTTCCCTTACTTATGCAAAATTCCTGCTTCGCAGTATTTGAATCACAGCAAAGTGTTGCCAAGGGGTTTTCCTTTCTTTGACATTTTATGCTTTGGCGTCTTGCGCTCGCTGTGCAATGGGAAATTAATGGAAATTGCAATGCAATATAGGGCAATGCAATATTTACAGCTGGCCAGATCTTCTGCAAGCATATTTATAGTTAATTATTATTTATAGTTATTACCAATAAACTTCGCTTTGCATTGAAATTAAATTCCAAGTACATAGTTCATAATCATTTCTTCATTATGCCTTGGCAGTTGGGAGAAACCTGAAATCAGATATCAAATCAGGTTGACGAAATGCAACACAGCAGAAGACCGAAGCTCAATTCATCGTATATTGTCTGTCAATGTTTTCGACAATCACAAAAGAAATCACACACGGCACATGCACAGCACGAGAAGTGGACGCAACCACAACAAATACAAAGCACTGGCAATTGCATAGGGTAAGCATGGTGTGCAAATACCCTGTATTATTGAAGAGCTCTCATTGCAGCTGCTGCTCAGGCTATGCGCGACTTTGAGCAAGAGTTTATATTGGATAAGTGAAAAATGCTTATATTAAAGATTAATTATAAATAATAATAAAAATAAATAAAAACAAAATAAATTAAATAAAGATTAATTCATATATATAAATTAATTACATACAATAATATAACACAATATTTAAGTAAAAGTTATACATTATGTAACGATAAACAATATATATGAATTGTGTGAAATTTCCTTAGCTTAAATATATATAAATTGAATAATAGAAATAATTCATATATAATAAATAATTAAAATATATTATAATACAAAATATGCAAATAAAAAATAATAAAAAAATTTACAATACAAATTATAGAAGTTTTTAATTTTCATAGCAACAAATAAATAAATAAGAAAAAAAAAGAAATTAAATAAAATAAAAATATAATAAATAATATTAACAAATATATAATATGAATTAAATTAAATAAATAAAATAAAAAATAATATTTAATTTAAATGAATAATAATTCGTTTTTAAAATTAATTAATTTTTAATTTTCATAGCAACAAATAAATGTTTTCACTATAAAGATAAATGAACCTTAAAGCAGCTACCTTTTTGTTTCTTTTAATAAAATAAATAAATAATAAATAAAATGAACAAATATATGATATGAATTAAATAAAATAAATAGACAAATATATAAAAAAGAATATTTAATTTAAATGAATAATAAAGATTCGTTTATTAAATTGTTTTGAAGATAAATGAACCTTAAACCAGCTGCCTTATAAACTAATAAAAAATATTGATATAAGCCTCTAGAGATATGTGGTAAATAGAGTTAAAATTTATAAGAGTCATTGTAGCAGTCACAAACCTTAAATCATGATGTCCAAGCTAAGCCTCAGATTGCCTCAAGTATAAATTCGATTTGTGCCACGACTCAAACACTTGATTCTCACTTCACTCATTGTCAACACGCGTCGCATATGGCTTCGCTCACCTCGCTCACGGATTACAGGGTATAAGCACACCCACACATGTGCCAGCCATGCAAATTCATATCTCTCTAACATATCTGAGCACACGTGTGTGCGTGCGTATCTATGTGAGTCAGTCAAGCGTCACATATGATTACAACAAATTTGTTTATTTTGCCTGTGCCCGGGGAGAGTGGGGCAGAGAGCGAGGCAAACCCAAAATATAATATGATAGATAGCTGTTGCCAAATGTTGACCGAGGCAGGGCCAAAGTTAAAGACAGGTGTGTTGCTGTGGCTCAAAATGAACAAAAGAAGTTCATTACTTATTGGTGAAATAAGTTGAAGTGAATCTGGCTAGAATGATAGCTAAAAGTGAAACCTGATTGGAAATTGAGCATGAACAATTTGTAATTTGATATTTGAAACAGTTTTTTGTAGACCAATTGCCAATATATCCACTTAGACATGGCTAAACGTTCTAAGCTGCTTTGCTGCTCTAATCAAAACTTCAATATTTCGTTGCTCCGCTGCCCGTTACCCAAGCAACCGGGTGGAGTGCCCGTCCAAGTAGTCGTCGTCGAGGCCATCAATTTCAATCTGCATTGGCTATTTTTAGGCTGCGTAACATGTTGACTAAGCACCTGTAAATGTTTGCCAGCCTGCCGTGGCTAGCAACAGCAACAATCCTGTTTGCAGCATGCTCGTGTCGCAGGCCTTAGGCATAAGCCGAGAGGCATTTCGGCTTCCCGGAAGGATAACAGAATTGATGAATGCTCTTGCATGATTTGCTACACAGCAGATTAGGCCTCCCAACAAAATCAGGACAAACTGAATACGAACAAGTTTCGATTTTCCAAGCCAAAAGCTGTCAAATAAAATGAAAACAAACAGCTTTAACATAGACAAAAAAAAGAAAACGTCTGCCTCAACTGCAAGACTCAGGAAAGAGATGGCAACAGGGTCAAAGAGAAGGAAAAAACCTATCAAAACAAACGATAATGCTGCTGCTGCTGTTGCTGTCATTGATGATGTGCCCAATGGATAATAAGAATGTCGGAATGTGAATCTGCTTCAATGCCAATTTAATGACAGCGCAGCGAGCGCTCATCCCCTCTCTCGCTCTCTCTCTCTCTCTCATGTGGCTGATGTGTTGATTGCCTCTGTCTCAGTCCGAAGGAACAAGTCAATTGGTCAGCAAACAATAAAATCAAGCGGAAAATTTACCAAAGACGCGCATTCACAATGCTCAGCTATATATACACATATATATATATATATATATATATATATATATGACTCGCGTCTCGAATAAAAGTGAAATTAAAGCACACTTAGACAAGACTGCAAATGGTTGGAATTTTTGCTTGCGGGGCAACAAAATGGCAATTGGCAATTGCATTGGATAATTGTTGGCCCAAGATGATCAATGTTAGCAAGCTGAAAATGAGTTTGATTGTTTAGCGAAAAGCAAGCAGACGGAAAATGTTCTTTAACAATGGATTGTCATTGTTAAAGAAGATGGAAGGCAGAGATGGAAAATGTTCTTCAATTTCCATGAAGGCTTTAATATATGCTATGTTTGCTGAGAAGTTTGATGCAAAATTATTATTGTAGAATTGTTTCAATTAATCAATGAAAAAATAAATAAATAAAATGTAATAATATTAATAATAAAAAAAAAACAATAAAAGTATAAGAAAAATTATACTGCTCTAAAGGAAAAATTTAAATAGCATGAAATTATGTAATATATATGTATACGTATACGTGCGAAAAGGAATATAAATAAACTTAAATTAAATACTTAAAAAAATATAAATAATATAAAATAAATATAAATAAAAAAATATAAATAAACTTAAATTAAATACTTAAAAAAGTCATTGCAAAAATTTTTATAAAATATAATATATATATATATATATATATATATATATATATATATATATATATATATATATATATATATATATATATATATATATATATATATAGATAAATATGTACATACATTAAGAAAAAAAAAGTGAAAATAAATACGTAAAAAACTCATTGGAAAATCTAAATAAAATATAGTGTATATCTGTTAAAATTTAATTAATTTTTTTGTATATCATACTTTATTTTATTTATTTTTTATTTTTATTCTTCATACTATCTAATTTATTTTCCCTTTTTTTTCCTATTTTTGCATTGCAAATTTTAATAAACATTAAATGAACTTCAACAGCTTTTCATTATTATAAACCATGATTTATGCGTTTCCTGTCCAAGCTACAATCCCTGCTGTTGACTCATTTGCGTTAATTAGTTCAGCAATCTGTTCGATTCAAAGCTCTGCTGGGCCATTCAGATACATTTGTCAGTTGAGGCTTTAAACCAATTTGCAGCGTTTTTTTTTTCCTTAGGCAATTTCCTATTCACATTGTATTTAATTTCACGTAGTGCAAATTAGCTTTTTTACTTTTTGTTTTTTTTGGGCTCATTAGGCAACGCAATGTGCTGGAGAGCTTGTGGTCAAATTAAAATTCGTGGCATTTGTTTGGCATTCAATGCGCCCACAAATAGAATTGGACATGCCCAATTCATCTTCATTTCATTATGTTTGAGGTAGTCGTAATCCTAGTCTTAAGCTCTCTGCCCGGCAAGCGGAGTCTGATTCCCCCCTCTGTCCAACTCCCCACACAGCCATGACAATGTCGCCATTTTGTTTGCACTTTGAATGGCCGCACATTGCCGGCTGTTGTTAACGCAGCTGTTGTCGCTGTTGGCGACATTTCTATTGACAAATTTATTTATTAAGTTGCGAGTTCATTAAACCTTAATATTCGCTCCGACAGTCACACGTTCTATTGTGCGTCTTCCCCAATCGCAACGCCAACTCCAACACTCGCTTGTCGCATAAATCACTCGTTGCTGACCGCCGCCATTTTGTTTACTACTATTTTGATGGCCCTCTGCGCGCTGTACCACATCTTTATCTGGCAGTCGTTTCGACAACTGGCAAAATATAGTTTTAAAGCACTCGAAATTCCTTTATTTGCTGCTGCCATGAAAGTCCTTGCTGTATCCGTGTAGCATACACAACTGCTTGACAGGCCACTTAATCCATAAAGATTTATATGTTGGCCAATCTGGAAATCAATTGAGTTTACTTGTACTTTGCTGTGGACATGAAATATAAAAAATGCAGAAAAAATTCTGATTATATATATATATAATAAAAAATTCGAAAATTTGCAGGTTTTATTTTTTTGCAACAGAGAAATACGAAGAGTGCATGAAAGTAAAATTTATAAATTAAAATAACAAAGTTATACTTGAATATTACAATTAAAGTATACTTTTTTTTTATTGCATACTTTTAAGTAAAAAAAAAATCATATTTTAGCTTTGTAACAGATTTTCTAAGAAAAAAAATGGATAAAAATTGATAAATATAAAAATGACTATTTAAATAAATATAAATATATAAATATTGTAATATATAAAATAAGCAGTTTATATACATATATACTATCAAATAAATATCTGAAAAAAGAAAATTCAAAGAAATGCTTTTAAAACAACACTCGACAGAGGTACAGTTGCCGAAGAGCCTCGCTTGCTCGTTTCATAATTGCATCCCATTGGCTAAACACACAATAACTGGACTTCATTGTTACTCTCTCCAGCTCACTATTGCAAAAGCAAGAGACGATGCAGCACTCTATGGCAAACTCTGCTGATAGTAAAGCTAGGATAAAGCTCTTTAAATAAAACCTATATATACATATATTTATTTATTATATTTTACTGTTATGTTAAGAACAGTTTTACTTTGTTTCTCCCTCAATCGTCTATATTTGCAAAGCTACTCAATTCTTTTCAATTTGTTTGTGATTGGCTGCAACTGCTGCATTAGTATTAGTGTGACACTGCGAGCTGAGAGCAACAACTGTTATCCGATTGAGTTTGCGTCTAAGCTGCGCGCTGCTTTTATTTGACTCGCATCCTCTAACTCCCACTCGATGTGAAAGAGAGAGACAAAGATAGCTGTTGCCGAACGTGGGCTCGTCTGCTGTTGAGTGCAAGCGCGATCGAACATTTCTTAATATGTGTGTCAAGCTCAGCTTATGTGTGTGTGTATGTGTGAGATTTCGGTAATTGTCAAGCAATGCGGCTCAGCTCGCTCGCTCTCCTGCATGATTGAGCCTTTAAACAGTGCTCTATCGCTCTCGCTCTGGCTTTCGCCCTCTCTCTACGTAATTAATGCTTAATGCAGCTGAGCTATAAAAATTGAAAATTGATATTTTTGCATTTTGACAAGACAGTAATTATTGATTAATATTAATTAATTAATACAAGATTTACATAATATATATTTATTATTAAATATTTTGTATATTATTAAAGAAATGCTTTTGATTTATTTATTTATTAATTTTTATTAAATTTTAAAAATTAAAAAAAATAAATATTTACCAAGGCTGAGCTTAAACAATTCATCATCACATATTAACGTAAGTAATGTATTAAATCAATTTAAATGAGTGAAAAGTGTCATAGTAAAGGATTAATTAAAAAGTATTTAATTGAAAATAATGTAAAAGTCGTTATTGTTTGCTATGCCTTTAAATATGAATTGTATCCGAGCTTTAATTGATGCAATAATTATTTATATTTGTTTGCAATGGAATTTATTTTCATTTCGCGCATTTTCCATTCATTTTACAATATGAATTTCATGAAGAGAATTCCCAAAGAAAATAAACATTTTACATTCATATTAATTTGCTATATTATGTCTATATACTATATATTCATATTATCTCTTCCTCCCATTATTATGTGCATGCTCAATAAATGACATTTAATTAAAAAATATTTTTTTTGGCACCAAAAAAAGTGACAATCGAGGGAAAAAGAAAAAAATCAATTTCATTGAGCGCATATTTCGTGGCTTTTTCATGATGTTTGTTAAACTTTTCAGTTTTCAGTTTGTGTTGCTTTTGTCAATATTTGCGCGCATGTAAAAAGGCGAAATTGTGGCTTAAAGCGCTTTTTTTTTTTTTTTAAAGGGGGAGAAATGGCGTTGCAATATATTGTGGCATCGCTGACATTGATGAATGTCTGAGCCGTAAAGTTTTCGAACGTGTTGAGGCGTGAAATAAATTACCTGATTATTTATTTGAATTTGATGCGCATCAATTCAGCCTAATGGAATTTCTAATTACACGCACTCAACCACAATTGATTGAGCCTAATTGCTAAAACAAGTATTGCGGCTGCAAATTTTGCATATTTCAATGCAACGCATTTTGCATTTCACATTTTACATTTTACATTTTACACTTTGTATTTTGTGTTTTGTGCGGAGCCATGTCAAAGTCGTCAGATCTTACAAAGGCTTTATTATAATTAAATTTACGTGCTGAATCGAACGAAATTCGTACAGCAGCAGCTTACAGCAATTGAATTTTCAACAAAAATATGCTCAAACTTCAAAATAAATATCCATCAAACTATACAAATTTATATTTAGCATATCTGCAACACATCCAAGCACTTGCCATATATATATATATCGATTCATGACTAATTGCATTAAAGCAAACAATATTGTCGTGCGTGATTATGAACTTTGACATGGAATTTGATTTGCTCTAAAGCATATTGAATTGCAAATCCATGCCTAGATCTGACTTGTCTTTAAATTACCAATGGCCAGGCCAACACTTTGGCTCAATTCAATTTCCCTAATTTATATTGGCTTATGCTTAACTCGTGCAGCTCATAAATTAATATTGCTTGAATTTAGTTTTATTTACTGCATTTCGTAATTGATTTTGCTTATGTTAGTTGAGCAAATGAAAGCAAAGAAAATAAATTCAAATGTTTACTCAATTTACATGTTACTTAGTTTTCAAAATAAATAATATTGATTTACAAGAATTTAAAGGTAATTATTTAATTTTTTTTTTGACTTATTGATTAATTGATTTATATATTTTTTTATTTACTTATTTATTAATATAGATAAATTATTTATTTATTTTTTGCATTTGTTTACTTATTCTTTATTTACTTTTAATTATCTAATCTTTATTTACGTTTATTTGTCTATTTCTTTTTAAAATATCTCCAATTCTCTACTTAGGACTTCTTCAAGAAAGAAAGCAACTGCTCGTCTCTGGCTTCCGTTTCACACTGACTTTTATGATAAATAAATGAATGCAATGTATGAAAAGTCGGCGCGAGCAGTGGCAGAGTGAGAGAGAGAGAGAGCGAGTGCAAGCAGTGGGAGAACGATATTCTCACTCATACATGTACCATTTCCAATACTGCTCACAGAGGCCTGCGACTGAAGCTGAGACCGAAGCTAAGAACGAAGCTAAGACCGAAGCTGAGACCGAAGCTAAGAACGAAGCTAAGACCGAAGCTGAGACCGAAGCTGAGCCTGAGGCTGAAACTTGAGGCTCAGGCTGAGGCTGAGTTTTTCGAGCCAACATCATTAAGTTTTCAAATGAGTCCGTGCGATATACGTTTTCCAATAGACCAATAAATTAATAAATTAATCAATTAACATCCCATAACAATATAATATAATTAAACTTGAGTATTACTGGTTTATTATATTTACACATAGAGACACGATTTGAATAATGCTTATTAGCATTAGCTCGCTTAAATGTTTCCTCGCTTCTTAAATGCTTTGCTTACATATTTATTACATGATTTTTGAGCTGCAAAGCGATTTTAAGCTAAGCTCATTTAAATGAATTGTTCATAACAATTTAAATGAATAATATTAATTGAAGAAAAATATTTTACTTAATTTTTCGGAATAAAATATATTTTTAAAATTTTAATTAATAATTAATAATTTATTTATTTATGCATTAAATCGTATTATATTGTCAAATTTTAATAAAATTAACTATTTTAGTTTATAATAAATATTTATTATATTTACATCAATATTAATATATATATTTTTTAAATTATTTATATTAATTCTAAATAAGAATATACTTTATTAATAATAATGTTTACTTATAATTATATTTTTAGTTTTGTATTACGTATATTTTTAAATTTATATTGTTTAATATTTTTCTTTACTTGACTCAAATCACAAGCAAATGCTGTTAATTTAACAGAAATGTTACATTATATACCTGTACATTAACAGCCTAGTCAAGTTAACATGAATTCGTCATGTCCCAAACTCTGGTTCGTGTATTCAATAATAAAAGCTTTTCAATTGTGGATGGCATTTGTTTAGCTAGAACTGGTTTAGCTGCTGCTGGGAACAATTAAAGTGTTGAAGAAAATTGCCATAAATTGCATTTAAAATGAATGATTAAATAAATGTTTACACTCAATTAAACACCTCATTGGATTGTTGTTCGGAAGTGTTAGACTACATAACGTTATTATTTCATATTCATTCCATTCTCGCTCGCTGACAATTATGATAAATGGGTTGGGTTGCCGTGTTTTGGTGCTCTTGCTGCCTAATGTGGCATAAACTAAACCGACTTGCAATCATGCACAATAATAAATGCAATCAAAATACAGTTTTGTTATGCTAGCAAGGTTTTTTTTTTTTTTAATTATTAAATTTGAAAAAAAAAAATCGACTTCAATAAAAACAAAATAAAGATCAACAATAACAAAAGTCAACTGCTTGGCTTGCATTTCAATCGATGAAGTTTGAGTGCGCTTAATTGTCGCCTTCAATTAATTAGGAAATAGCGAACTCATATTAAATATAGCAAAAACTGGCAATCAATCAATCAATCAATCAATCATAGCTGAAAATCTTGTTGAGATTTTTACTGTGATATTTATGCGCATTGTAAATAAGTTATATTTAGAGATTCAATTGATTAACTCATATAAAAAATTATTTAACTAAAAAACTGTATTAAAAAAAAAAAGATTAAAATAAACAATTATAATAAAGATTTAAAAAGAAAATTTTAAATTTACAATAATAAATATTTAAAAATTAATATTATAATAATTTATAAAAAAAAATATATTAATTTATTAAATAAAAATATTAATATATTGAAAAAGAAAAAATAATAATAAATAATAAAACAAAATAAACATTAAATAAAAATATACAAAATTGTGTTTAAATATTTTTAATTTATTTAATTTATTATGAAATATAAAAATATTGTATAAAATAAATATAATAATATACAAATTAAAAATAATAATTTTAAATAATTTATTAGAGTAAAATAATAATTTATTTAAAATATGAAAAATTTATATTGACTTCTTAGCTATTTTTAAGCAGTATAATATTTTTTTAAATCATAAAAAAAATGAAAAATCAAATTTTTTTATATGTTTCAATTAATTTAAATCTGAAAAATTCAATTAATTTAAATATTTACTAAGCTATTTTTAAACAGTATAATTCGTTTAAAAAATATTATAATAATTGTAAAACATAAATATAAATATGTTTTAGCTATTTTTAACTAAAGTAAATTATTATAAAATATCATAAGAAAAATTGTAAAAATAAAATTAATAATAAAATAATAAATAATGTATTAAAACCAAACTATAAATTGACAAATATATTTAACTTTATTGTTTTGAACTGATTTTAATTAATTTATATTATTATTGAAATATTGAAAACTAATAATGTGAATTTAATGCAAAATTAATGTATGTCTTTTGCTATTTTTAACTATTAGAATTTATTATAAAATATAAAAAGAATTTTAAAATAAAAATATTACTTTCATAATTAAGAAGCATAAAAAAATTTGTTTAAATCAAATTATACAAAATAATTAAAATAATTAAAAAATAAAAAGAATACTTTAACAATTAAATAGCAAAATAATAAATAATTTTTGAAAAATAAATTATAAAAAATAATTTAAAAATAAAAATATTACAATAATAATTAATAAGTAAAATAATAAATAATTTTTGAATAATAAATCATACAAAAGAATTAAAAAATAAAAATATTACTATAATAATTAAAAAGTAAAATAATACAAATTTTTTTTAAATCAAATTCTAAATTGATTTATAAATTATATATTACATATTTTAATAGTATTTATTAATATTATTACTGTAATAAAAAAGTGATAAATAAAATGCCTAGAGCAGTTATATAAATTATATATACATATCTCCAGTTATATAATTTTTCCCATAATAATTATAAACTTTATAAGCTAGCAATGCTTAAAACAAATGCCGTTAAAAACACTTTCCGCTTTGTATGACAATTTCGAACTAAAAAAAACAAGTTTAAAAAAAGAATTAAGCATCCAATTATACAACTTCAGACGACACTTGAGCGAGTTCATTAACCTGAACCCTAACCTGATTATAATAGAAATAAAATAAATAAAATTAAAAGAGAGAAAAAAGAGAGAGAGAGAGAGAAATACGCGCTTGAGCCAGATATGCATATGTACATATATATAGTTTAAAAATATATATATGTATATATATATATGTATTATATATATATGTCAAGTGCGAAAGACAAACTGTTGAAAAAATAGACGCGACCTTCGCTTGGATTTATGGCATCAAAGCCAGAGCCAAAGCCAAAGCCGAAGGCGGAGCTGGAGCACTGCGAACAGTTCAATTCGCGAAATTGTTGTCCAAGTGAAAGGCCTGAAGCTTGAGGCTGACATTAAGGTACGTTGCGCTTGGTCAACTTGAATTGGATTTGCGCAGTGGCAGTGCCTAAGCGCTGCAGCTCACTGCAATGTTTGGCTTTCGGTTATTGCCAACATTCTCACACATAAGCGGATTATGCAAAAGAGTTCCATACAAGATGTTACAGCTGGCCATAAAGCAGAGTAACTGAATCAAAAGAGAGACAAAGAGATAGAGAGAGAGAGAGAGAGAGAGAGAGAGAGAGAGAGAGAGAGAGGGATTGATGTTAAACTACGAAAACAACAGAGAAACGAACGAGTTGGCGATCTGTGACGCATTGGAAAAATATTGGGGAAATACCTAAAGCAAGCATTCAGTAGAAGTGCTGCTCTGCTTCTTCTTTTTCTGCTGCTTCTTCTTCTTCCCTTCGTCAGCTTTGTTTATTTATTTATGGAAATCGAATGCGACGAAACTGAGTTCACAACAAATTGATAACTAAATGATTTTGTTTTTTCAAGCAGTGGGAAGTTTTAATTCCCCAATTTGCATATATGCGTGAACTGTGACGTCATGCAATCAGTTAATGTAATCAGATCTTTGAATCGAACGATAAATGACAATTATATATACAAATATAATATAGTTTATTTTTTATATATATATTTGTTTATATATTTTGGCAGAGGCGAGTCAAGGTATTTCGTTGCAATTGATTGATAAAGCTATAATAAATAAGGCAATTAATTGTTTTTTATTTTTTTATAATTATTTTCATTTATTTTTTAAGTTTATGTGATACAAAAACTAATTATTTGTATTAAAATTAATATAGATTATATGATAAATGTAAAATATGAAGCAATGAGATAGAAAGTAAAAGAAGTTTGGAAAAAGAGAAGAGACGTATAGATAGAAAGATATATATATATATATATATATATATATATATATATATATATATATATATATATATAGAGAGAGAGAGAGAGAGAGAGAGAGAGCGAGAGAGAGACTAAGAGAGTGATAGAGTAAGATTAAAAGAAAAAGAAAGAGAGATCGTATGAAATAAGTAGACATAGAGAGATTTAAAAAATCAATACATAAATACAAACATACATACAACTTTAAATAAAACTAAGTTGTTAAAAAGAATTTATCCCATTATTTGATTATTTTTGTGCTGCTAGCAAAGAAAACAAACAGGTTAGTCAATGTCAATGTTTTTTCCCCAATCATAAAGAACACGTTTGAGCCGGCTAACGATTTTAGGTGACTCTCCTGCAAGCGTAAGATTTAAGTTATTTAAAAAAAATTCTTTATTTGTTAATTGTTTACTGCAGCAGCAAGAATTTCTGTTTAATTTGAAATTAAATTTGTAACTTTATTGTTAAAAGTAAATGCAGAAAACTTGGAGCACACCTCGATTTATTCACTGCGCTGTCTCTGTCAATATTTTGTTATCTTTAACTATGTAAAAAAGAAAGACATTGTTTAATGTTTTCTTTATCTATTTTTATAGTTTTCATTGCAGTCAGTTTGGGTTGAGCGTGGAAGATTCTGTGGAAGACAAATATTGCTCCAATTAGAAGCAATAATTATTGAAGAGTTTTTTTTTTTTTTTTGCTTAGCTGAACGGAATGAAGCGCATTTAATTACGCTAATTCAATTTATTAATGCAATTCGCTCACTCACCTGTGGGAATATAAGAGTCAGTAGCATTTGATTGGGAAACAGGTTCAATTGCGTTTCGTGTGATGCACCAAGTGAAGCACACAGGGCGCATGAGTAATCCGAGACAAAAACTTGACTTGAACTCAGCCTTCGATTGCACTCAGATGCGCCGATGCTCAGCTGCTCAGCTGCTCAGCTGCATCCCGTGGCTAACCGCAAATTGTGGTGAGCAGCTGCCAAGTTCTCAACTTGCCACGCCCACGCTGTTAAGCAAGGCGTCACGATGAATAAAGAATAAAGAAAAAAGCTAAAAGTCAAATCAAATAAAACTGCAATACGATTTCAAAGACTTTAAATGAAAAAGAGAAATATTTAAGCAAAGCCAAGCTAAAGCAAACTAAGCCAGAGGCGTCGCGTCGCCCAGGGGGGTCGTCCGCTTGCCCCCAAAACCTGTCTCGTGCGGCTAAGCGTTAGCTGCTTGACTGACTAACTGGCTGCTAGCCGATTCTCTGGCTGACTGACTGACTGTGGCTAGCACGCCCTCTTGTTGTTATTGTCGCATTCATTTCCATATCATTTCATATTTAGAAGTTTGCCTTTTAAGATTTCAGTTCAGTTCGAAACGGTACAGCGCGCAGAGCCAGAGCCAGAGCAGCGCGCGCTCACAGCTCTTGTCTTATCATTTTCTCATTCAGTTCAACATTCGACATCAATTCTCAATCAATAATCAAGTGAAGTGTGTGAAATTGTGCTCCAGCTCAGGTAAAATGTTTGAACAATTACACAGTGTGATTGAGTAACTAAATTGCTAAGGGAAAGCTAAGCAAAGTGAATGAATGTAAAAAAAAAAAAAAATATATATATATATAATAAAAAAATAAATAATAAAAAATAGTATGAAAAATATTTTTTTTTAAATTTAATACATATAAAAATCAATAATAATAATAATAAAATTAAATTAAAATAATTAAAATAATATAAAATGGTAAACAAATAAATAATAAAATAATAAAAGAAAAAGAAAAACAAAAAGTAAAAAAAACATGAATAATAACAAACTTAATCATAAAAATTAGTATGACAAATATAGGAAAGTAAAAAATTATTAAAAAAAAAAAAAACAATAACAAATAATAAAATTATATTAAAATAAATAAAATTAATATAAAATGGTAAAAAAAAATAATGAAATAATAAAATAAGATGAAAAACAAAAAACATAAAAATAGTATGATAAGTATAGGAAAGTAAAAAATTAATAAAAAAAAAAACAATAATAATTATAATAAAATTAAATTAAAATAAATAAAATTAATATAAAATGGTAAAAATTTGTAGATGGAAAATATTAAAATGTATAAAGATGTTTATATATTTAAATAAGTAATAAATATAATAAAATAATAATCTATTAATATTCTTTTTTAATATTTAAACAAATAACATAATTTTAAATATTTCTAATTTTAAATAAATAAAAAAGCATTTTTAAATAGAGTAATTTAATATATGTATATGTATATTAACAAACAAATAATTAATTAACTAAATCACAAAAAATATATAGTAAAATAATAAACTAATAATACAAAAATTTTATTCAAATAAATTTAAAAATTTCTAACTCATTTGTAAATAGCATTTATTAAAATATATGCAGTAAAAGAAAATAAAATTAGTAACGTACAAAAAAATTAAATAAAAAAAAATGAATACAAATTTAATTAAACAGATAATAAAATACATAATAAAATAATAAAATAATAAAATATTAATAAAATAAAATAAAATAAACATAAAGAGAATTAAATGAATATTAAATATCAATAAATAACAAAAATATATTAAATAATAAAAATACATCTTTTTTAAATAAATAAAATATTAAAATAATGGAATAATAATAAAATAACATTATAAAGAAAATTAAATGAATATTTAATATAAATAAATAACAAAAATATATTAAATAATAAAAATATATAATAAATAAAATATTAAAATATTGGAATAATAAATAATAAAAGTAACATTGTAAAGAAAAATAAATGAGAAAAATAAATAAATCATAAATAAATATATTTAATAAATAAATATAAATATTAAATTAATATAAATAAAAATATAAATAAATTAATTATAAATAAAAAACAATAATATATTTGCTGCTGGTATGCAATAAAAATTATAATAAAAATAAAAATAATAAAAAAAAAATAATTATTTAAATCTCAAATCAAATCGTGAACTGCAAACATAACGTATACGCACGGGTGAGATAAAATAATATATATTCGAAAAATATTAAGTTGTCAATTTAAATACCCGATTGAAAGACTTCCGTGTTGTCTGATCGAATGCGCTCAATCTGAAATATTCAGCATGAATCTGAATACGATATTGTTGTGACTTGAAAAGGGCACTCGACGACGAACATTAAACCGCTCTCTCGAACAATATGCACGTGTTTTATTTATTTACATTTCCATATTTGATTCGTGAGCGCTTGTAACGCCTTCAGCTGTGAATGCCAATTTGCATTAATCTCAAGCGAATTGCTAAGCTTTAGTTAATATTAGCAATTCGTATGCGGTTTGTTGTTGTTCTATTGAGAAACCGCTTTGGATAGGAATCTTATCTAAAGAATTTTAATGGCAAGTTCTTGGACTCAAATGAAAACTGAAAGTAAAACTAATTTTTATAGCAACTATGTGAGAGTCGTGACAAATGTTGAAAGTTGAGCTAAATATTCTAATAGATGTATTTAATTTAATATAATAATAACTAATAATTAGATATAAAAATTGTTTAGGCATTTAAATTAACTTTAATATTTAAATAAATGTAGATAATTAAATACTTGGATTTATATCTGTTAAATAAATTTTTAAATTCTAAATAAATGCTAAGTAACTTAATTACATTTTTAAATAGTAAAATTTTTACTTAATTAAGAAAATATTGAAATTTTTAGCAAAGGAATTAAAATTAATTATTAAAATATTCAATGTTTTAAATTTACTTAGCTCAATAATGTATTTAAAATAAATATATTTTATAATTATTTAAAATAAATATTTTATCAATATTTAAAATAAATATTTTATTATTATTTAAAATAAATATTATATTATTAATTAAAATAAATATTTTATTATTATTTAAAATAAATAAATATTTAAAAAATTTTTTTGATTATTATTCAAAATAAATGTTTTATTATTATATATTAAAATTTTTATTATTAAATTAAAATATTTATTCAACAAAATGAATTTAAAATTATATAATTAATTAAATATATTAAATTTTATAATTAAATATTTTAATAAAATTTCATAAAATAAATATTTAAAATTTCAAACTTATTTGGTTTATTTAAAACTACGTATTTAAATAAAAAAGTTAATTTAAGTATGGCATTTTATTACGTTTTAAATTTAACTAATTTATATAAAATAAATTAATTCAATAATCAAATTTGTAGCTCTTATTATTTAAATTTATTTAAATATAATTATTTATGTATGTATTTAATTGAATAATTAAGTATTTAGATCTAATTAAAACAATTTAATTAATAATTTAAATATTTTAATTTTTTTGATTAATATTTTTCTAAAAAATATACTTAATCTAAAAACTAAATATTTTATTATTATTATTTTATTACAAAGAGTAATTTAATCATAATTCATTTTTTTATTAGAACATTTCCTTGATTAACTACATAACTGAAAACTTTAATACTTTCGATAGAGCATCACGCAGTCAATCAGTTTCAACTGTGCGACTCTTTGGACTTTTTCACATTTCATAATTAAATAATTCCCTGCTCTGTTGTAAGCGATTGTTGTATTGGCATTCTTTAATTAAATGCATTCGGCTTTTAATCGAATAAGATGCTTTTTGCCAATGATTCGATGGCGTTTGCCTTGCACAAACATTGCGCCCGGGAAAAACGGAAAACAACCAAGGAAAACAACGAGAAAAGATGATGAAAACAAAAAAAAAAGAAAGAAACTGAACAGAGTGTGTATATGATAATTGAAATGTGCGTGGGGGCGGCGGCGCTGTGGGCGTTGACATTGATGATTTTCTTTGCGCTTGCAGCGACATTAAATTTAGTCGGAAAGACAAAGTTCGCGAGTTGAAAGTTTTTCAATTGCCTTTAAAGTGAATTAAGTGCGGTTAAATAATTGCGATTAATTTCGAAATTTTGCAATCAATTTAAGTGGCCAACTTTAGTTAGGACGCAGCACGAGTGGACAAAAGTCGAAAAATAAAAAACAAATCAAGCTTGAAAATGCAGAGAGAGAGGGAGGGAGAGCGAGAGTGAGACAGACAAAGACAGGGAAAAGTTGAAGTGTCCAATGTTCGTTTAAAAAGTAATTTATTTAATTGTTATTGTATAATTTATTAGCTGAGTCTACCGACGACAATATTGACCTTTTTAAATTGAAGTTTTCAGCTATTTTTAAAATTGAAAATTTCAGTCCATGCTTAAATTTAGTATTTTATATATTTATGTATTGTTTTTGTGTGATTGGCTACTGTTTAATGTTGCAGCTGTATTAGTGAACGCATGTGAGAGCTAAAAATGTGCAAATCAATTTGCCTCTGAGCTGCTCTCTATCCTCTAACTCTCATTGCGTCTGTGAGAGAAAGAGAGACAGATAACAGCAATCAAAGTACTTGCCGAACACAGTTTCGGGTATTGTGAGAGCGAAATAGCTATATAATTGATTAGATCCGTTAGAATTGTCTGTGGACGAAGTGCAAGCGTTTGGTAAAGCACAAATTAAACGACCAATCGCCCACAGCCTCGTACTCCTACAGCCCAGGTACAAGGAGAGTGAGTGAGTGAGAGGGCGCTAGCATGCATGCGCTTTTCTCCTCTCTTGCACTGCCTAAAGGTGAATATGTAAGCAAATATGTTAAGCAACATAAACTAAACTTATGAACTTTCAACAGTTTCATAGCTGCAGATTCCTAATGAGATTTTCAGATAAGCAACTTTGCTTATGTGATAAATTCGGAAATAATAGTATTTGCAGGTTTAATAGGGTCTGCTTGCCGTTGGTTGACCCGGTGTACCGCACGCTCACGAGAAACTCATTAAAATGCGAAACGGAAACGCAACGTGTGATTCGCTGCTCGAATATCACGCGCACAACAAACGCGCGGGAAGGTGGCAAGTGGCAAGTGGCAAGTGGCGCGAGCTCATATTGGCTCCAAATTACACTTACACGCATGTTGCAGCCAAGCGGCCCCGACCTTCTACTACTTTTTAGCGTGCAGCATGTGGCAAGTGCTCCGGCTGTTGCCTTTTCGTATGAATTAAGTTACCGCAAAAGCACGACTCTCGTGAGCAGACATGGTGAAGGGCGTGTGCGCGCTGCCAAAGCATTTCAATGTTCAGCACGACTTTAAGCCAGACAAAACAATATGAAATTTGGCATTGATATAGCACATTGAATTACTCGATTTTGCGATTGTAGACACAGTTTTTTTTTTATTTTTTTAAATTTTATTTGTCATAAATATAGATTTGACAACATATGCAATTTAATGGTATTATACATTATTACTTTGTTTTTTTCACACATTTGTTTTATAGTCTAGCATTTACGACCTTCGCCTGCGACTTTTGCTTGCTTTAAGCTCGCCAACATTTTCGTGCGTGAGTCAAAGCGTTGCTCGTGCGCTCATCTCTAAGCAGTATAGACTATCTGTCTCCCTCTGCCGCCCACTACCTGCCCCTGTCACATATTGCAAACTGTGCAACATTTTTGTCCCATTTGCCATAAATAACACTTGGGGATTTCGACACCGCAGCAACAATTTTTATTATTTTTTTTTGTTGTTTTTTGTTTTTTTGTGTTTTGGTCTAATTTGCGCTTATGGCTCAATGATCATTGGCATCAGCCAAATTGCATCAGCTACATCGATAGTAGACTGTCGACACGCCCCGTGCATAGAACGAATTGAGGCAGCTGCGTTGCTTTGTTTTGCATATTTAATGCCAATTACGGGAATCGTTCATTCCGGCAGCTGCTTATTAGCCATTGAAGCATATATTGACCCTAGCTGGCTGGGGCTGAGGGGGAGGTGGCTGGGAGTGGGGGCTCATGCAATTTTAGTTATTCGTTTCAATTGCCATTAAAAGCTGCAATATTTTTTATTCTATCGTGGGAGAATGTGGGAGGAGTTCAGGCAGCTGTGGCGACAAAATGCATTAATTGATTTTTGAAAAGGGAAGAATGCTAAAGAAAAAAATTATAATAAGCCCGCACGAAAAGAGGCAAAAGAGCATTTGAACAGTTAGCACAGGTCAGGGTCAAGTGAAGGGCACTAATTAAAATTTTAAATTCATAATTTAACTCACATGATTAGGATATTTCGTAGTTTTTAATGAAGCTTCATTTGTGGGGAGCTCTTCATAATTCATTTGAGCCACTTCAAATATTAATTAAAATAATGCATTGTTTAGTGTTTTTATTTTTGTTTAATCTGTATATATATTTATATAATTATATATGGTTTTGTGTTTAAATATATATATTTTTTATTAATTTATTTAAGTGCTCTTATGTATGTATATTTATTTATACATATATGTATGCATATTTTTAAAATGTAAAAGTTCGCTCAATGACGACTAGGGAATACTCTCAACGCTGCACTGAGCTGCGGCTGTCTACAGTTGTCCTTGGATTTCTTCTTCTTTTTCTTGATTTTCTTCTTAAGCTTACTTTATATTCACATACAACTAGACTCACGGGAGTTGCCAAAATAAAAACCAGTTTCTATTTTAATTTTACATGCAATGTGGACAGGCCACGCCAAGCTGATTTAATTTATTTAAGAGAAAAAAATTTAACAACAGCTTGAAATGTAGCCAAGCATGAGAAACTTTCTTAATTACTCAATATTTCCTACAGCTTTAAACTACATATATTTCATATTTATATTCTCGCTCTTCGCTCTTCCCCCTTCTTAACATAGCTAGCAATAACAATTAACCGTTTTAGTATTTACGCACAGTTCGCGAGATCAACCGAAAAAAAATCATGCTTGCTCACTCTCGCTTTCACTTTGAGCTAGAGCTAAGGCCTTACTTGACTTTGCAAAAATCATAACGGTTCTTTGCATTTTGGCTTTCGTCTGAGCGCCTTGACTGGAACTATTCGTGTGGCGCTCTTTTCACGAACATCATTTACGAAGCGACACGACAGTGCAGCAGTATAGATTCCATGCAAACTGTCTTTACACTCATGTGTGCGCGCAAATATGTTCAGCCCTCGCATATACACCACTACATCCACAAATGACTTTTTGCTTCATTTACCTACATCAAATCTGATCGTAAGCGAACTCGCTGCAGCGGCGATGCAATTGGTTAATCGCTGAATTTTTTTCATTAAAGTGTGAGTGAAAGATGCTTACACATATATTTGAAAACATCACGATTGGATGAAAGTCTTTTGACGGTGTGCACGCATCGAGAATGGGGTCAACCAATTGTTTCTAAGATAACTTTTATTAACTTTATAAACGTGCTCTCCCTTTGCCATTACTAATATTTACAAAATTTTGTGATATACCCATAAAAATGCTTATGTCATTAATGCATATTTAATGCATGGTTCTCATAGTCAAATGCAAAATGATGAAACCAACTTGACTGTCAACTCTAACGCTTACTCTCGCAAGGCCTTTGCTATCTCTTTGCTCTAATGCAGAAGTACATTAAAATGGCATTAGAGTTGCGGCCAGAGACCCCGAATAACTCTTAAGGATTTCAAACACTCCACAAATAAGTGTTTCGCATGGAGTGTTATAAATAAAACTCTCAAAATAACTCTTTCAGCATGTGCTTGAAAGAATTCCTTTCACTCAGTGAGAAACAGAAAAACTGTGGGTTTTTCTGTTGTCCTCAGAGTGATATTTTATTGCCTTGCTAAAAAAAAATAACCCTTTTTTTGTGTGTGCTGCTGCTGCCTAGATCAATGACGCAGTTTGCTTTTGTTTTTTTTTTCTTCTAACTGTTGCTGCTGCGTTGCACTATGGGAGCAAATGCCGATTTAGCGGCATAAACTCAAAATTTAAATATATGGACTTGAAATTTAGCAAATATGCTTAGATTACTTTTTTAGAAATCTGGATTTTCTTGTTTTGGAAATTTGAATGGGAAGTCATATACTTAGACTTTTCTAAAATGGAACTACGGAAATAAATAAGAAAATATAACAAAATATTGTTGGATTTTATGCCGCTAAATCGGTGTTTGCGCCCATAGTGCATTGGTCAGCGATGCACTTTGTTTTTGCCAAAACAAAATTTTTTGTGCTGCGTTGGTGTGCATGCAAGGGTTGTTTTCGAGGAGCAGGTCAATTACGATCTACATATAATTCGATTCGACAGACAGAGGGACAGACGCACAACACAGACATACATATAAAGGGTCACACAAACAGATAGACACACAGAGCGACAGACAGACAGACGGACAGACATAGGGACAGACAGATAGACACACAGACAGACACAGAGTTATAGACACGCAGGCAGACACACATAGTGACAGACAGACAGTGTGACAGACGGACGGACAGACAGACAGGGCTATATCAAATTTTTTCCCTGCTGATCAAGAATATATATACTATATAGTGTCATCCACGCCACCTTCTGCCTGTTATATACATATATCGACTATGCTCGTCGCCCTGATCAAGAATATATATAATTTATATGGTCATATACGCCCCATTCTGCCTGTTAATTACATTTATCAAAACCATAATAGTTTGATTTCTTATTTTCAATCAGGTTATAATTAAAAGCAAACACAGAGCAAACACAAAGCAAACACAAAACAAACACACAAAGCAAAAACACATACAAAGTTTTATAAATGAGGATTTTAGAAATAAGTCACAAAATAACTCTTTGTGTGAAAGAGTTAAAGTATTACTCGCAAAATAACTCTTTTAAAAAGAGGAATTGCCTGAATTCCTCCATGCCAAACACTCAGAGTAGGAGTGAAAAAAACCAAAAATATCTCTCCTACTCAGAGGAATAAAGTTTGTGTGCGCCTTTTATCTCTTTCACTCAGAGACTAATGGGATAAGTGAGTCGGGTAACTGTTATTCGGGGTCTCTGGTTGCGGCACATCAATCTTGAATGGCGTCAGTCAATAGTGAAGCCATGAAAAAGACCCAAAAACTATTTATGTTGACTTAGGCAAGTCATAAACAAGCCGAAGACACATTAAAAACCGCTGAAATAAAAGCAACAAAAAGAAATCAAAATTATAATATTTTGTAATAATATTTTGATTGTCTAATAAAATACATTTAATGTGCTTTTATTATTAGCAGCCCATTTGAAGCTGGCATATGTCAAAGGCCACCCAATGACAGCTGTTGTTGGAAAAGTCAAGCTAATACTTTTGCTTACCAACTAAAAATAAATAAAAAATCTGGCAAAATAAATGTTGAAATGCACAGAGCCACAATGCATACGAACTTATTCACTTATTCATTCAATCAGCACAGAAAGCCGAGCAGAAAATAGGCAACATAAAGCGCAGCAAAGCGGAAGTACTTGGCAAATATAAAATATGTATGTATATACATATATATATGCAGCACTTTTTATGTGTGCACTTCAGCAAATTCAAACACGCATGACACACACTCACATTGACACTCATACTCACACTCACACTCACATTCACTTTAAGCATCATCATTCGCGAGTGTAAAAAAAAAAAAATAAAAAAAAAAAAAAAATGGAATCAAACGACAAACTGCAACTGAGCTATTGTTTGCCTCATATTCTGATACGAATTACTGCTGCTGCTGCTGCTATTCCTGCAGCTCCTCTTCCTGCAGCTCCCCTCTTTCTCCGCCTCCTGCTGCACTTTGCTCCATTGTCCTGACGATTGTGTGGAATGCTCTCAATGGTCAGCTAAAGTGTGCAGCTTTTATAATGCCACGCAGAGTAAATGTCGAGCTGGCTTCCTGACAATAATAATAATACAAATATTAATATTAATAATAATAATATATAATAATAATAAAAATATACGGCTCAGGGCTAGTTGTCAAATCACTATACCTGTAGCTTATGCTCGAGTTGAAAGAGTTTATAAATAAATAAGGAATAAGTCAAGCAGAGTGTTAGAGTCAAGACTGAACGACTATGAGATACCCTAAGCTTCACGATGAGCTGATTTAACAATCATTTTAAGCTTCTACACACTGCCCACAAAAGACCTCGTACTCCATATGACTTTGTTTAATATTTATCAACCAAGTCTAAAATAAAACTATTTTAATTGTGTTAGAAGCAAAGCTTGATCGTTTTATTAGTTACACTCTGAACTAAAATATTTGTGCTAATAATTAATTTAATTTGTATTATTAATTATTAGTTATTTAGATAACCTGCAAATAACAGTTCCCCATTTTATTATTTACGCATTGTTGGCGAGCTCAAGCAAAACACATCATGCTTACTCGCTCTCACTCTAAGCAAAAGCATAGTAAGATCTTTGCTCACTTTGCCAAAATCATAACGGTTCTTTTTAATTTTGCTCTCGGCTGAGTTCCTTGCGTGCAACTATTCGTGTGGCGCTCTCTTTTCACGAACATCGTTTACGAAGCGACACGAATACAGTGATGCTCAGTGAGTGTGAACAGTGCAGCAGCAAAGATTCTATGTAAGCTGTCGTCACAGGCAAAGCCATACATGCACACACACTTACACTCACGCATGCAGCTCTCTCATACACACCAATAAGCTCTCGCCTACGCACTAATACTAATGACTTTTTGCTTCATTTACGTACATCAAATAGCAGCAGAGCGAAAAAAAAAACCAACGGTTTCAGATCGTACGAGAATTCGCAGAAGAACCAATGAAATTGCTTGCTCTCTGACTAATTTCTCAATGTGTGAGTGAAAGATAGAGTTTTAGGCTTGCTGCCTAAGTAAGCTAATTTAAGCTTAAAACATCTTATTCTCATACTGCATATGATAGAGTAGAGTCTGAGTATATAAAGCTGTGTTCAGAACAATACAAAAAGAATATAATAAGACTAGCTACATATACTACATGTACCAAGCCACGCCTCCTTCGCACCTACTTACAATGGCTGCAGCTTATATGAACTGCATATTAATCATCTTCATGCACCTTTAAATACCTGAGTAGCTCACATGCATGGCTAAGTTTTAACTTTGTGAGAACTTGCCAGAGCACGAGTCTTGACATTATCTGGCACACTTATCTCGAGTGTCTTTTGCACACTTTCCGGCCTGTGTTTTACATGCATTAGCCTTTGTCAGCTCACATGGCTCAAAGCCTATTAGCTGAATTCGTTTTCGATACTTTTCTGCATTCCCATCCAATTAGGCTTTATGCTAGTTCTTATGCATTTGTTTTCCCATTTTGACTTACTTTGTGCAGAATAATTGAAATGGCCTGGACGCTCTAGATGCTCCAAATGCTTCGTCTCTGTGCCGCCTCCTGCTGCTGGTCCTGCTCGAACTGGCAATGAAATTTCAATGACTTTGACATTTGGCATACGCAATACATTTGCAATTTAATCGTAGCACTTGAGCGAACGTATTTCAGTTTCCATTTTCACATTTTCTCATTTTCGCATTTGCACATTTCCATTTCCGTTTCCGGTTAATATTTTGGCATGGCTTTTGTTTCACGACGCATGCCACATGCCGCCTCACCACGGCCGAAGCTTATCTTTCACTATACTTTGTTGCCAGCTGCAAACTTTGCAAACGTGCAAATTAGTTGAGGGATCAACAATGCGCTCTCTGAACACTACACGCACACACGCGCATACATGCATGGGCTGGGTGCAAACTTTGTTGCAAATGCATCTTGGTGCACTTTACGGTTATGTGACGCCCCTCATGCAAGCTGCTTGGCAATGCTGCCAGCCGCAAGCTGCATGCCAAATGCCAAAAAGGAGTCAAGTGCCTTGTTCAGATTTTGCACAAGAATTTGCTCCTGCTGCTCCTCCTGCTGCAGAATGCGAATGGAGACAATTTGACTTGAAATGTGAAAATAATGAGGTTTATATGCTAAGGTGTTGAGAACATGATTTCAATTGAGTTGAAATAGAACAAAACGCTCAATCAATTGACTAGGGATAATTAAAATAATAAAAAATAAGCAGAATAAGTCGTTAAGCTAAAAATAAAAGTATAATCCTATATTGTAATTAAAATATATAATAAAATATTTAATTATTTTTCATATAAAAACTCAATCTTGCCCCAAGTCGCTGACTTTAATAAAAATCTGACTATAAATCCCATTAAAATGCACAATTTCAGCAGCCAACTGTTTATTCTATTTTTTTTTTCTCCTGTTAAACGGCTTATCAGTTTGATAACGGAAATTGGCAGTGCGAGTCAGAATGAAGCATTTCAGCTCTGTCTGTGGCACACAATAACATGGTTGGCTCTGCTAAACTCTCTTAAACTGTTAGTGCAACTAACAGAATCAGAGAGCAGGGAAATTTTAACAGTGCGCTGTTCAACAACAGCTGTTAGCGTAACAGCATTTTTGTGCGCCGCAAAAGTAGGCAACACATTATTGAAATTTAAGCGAAATGCACATTAAATCACGAGTTGAATTTATTTGATTGAAATACATAATAAACGCGACTCTTGTCATGTGGGCAGGCATTCCCTTCCATTCCATTTCATGCCACTGCCACTGCCTGATTTGCCTGTTATTATTGTCATTTTTATTGGCCTTCAAATTCCGCTGAAGTAATGAAAAACGTTTACGTTTGCCTTCGCGTTACCATTTTGTGTGTGTGTTTAGATTTCGTTATGGCCAAGTTCCGTCAAAAGTTTGACGCACACGGCCCATAAAAGCCGGCGCGCAGTCTCCTTAGTTGATTTCTGCCTATACGGCCCGGTTCGGACGGCTCGGTGATAAGCATAAAATGCTTATAGGTCTTGTAGACATTATAAATTTATGATTGACTCGCGCTGGCGACATCGCCGCTGTCTGCGCATTGATTTCGCTTTGAGGCTGCTGCAAGCAAATGTTTCATAAAATGCTTTAGCTGCAGAGCCGTTGAGCATGGCTCATTAGGAAATGGCAAAACATAAGCTAAATTATCGCATACTCAGAGCAACAATAAAAGTTTTGCACAGAGCGACAGAGTCATATGTTAGGGCACAGTGGGGCAAGGTGTATGGAGAAAGAGAAACATAAAGTCAAAGTTATATTTTCACTATTTGAAAAGGCTTTAAATTATTAAGGAAAAGATTAATATATAAGAGCTAAATGACAAATTTAATATTTAATATCTAACTTTGAAATTAATAAAAAAAAAAATAAAAATACAAAAATATATAATCAACTAAGTAAATCCAATATTTTCTTTATGTTGAAAAACTTTTAAATTTATAAAGCAAAAAAATAAAAAAGGAATAAAAAACGGAATAGAACTATATGAAATAACTAAATAAATTTATTAATTTAAAAAAATATATAGAGATAGAATTAGTAAACTAAATAAAGTCAATAGTTTTTCTATTTTAATTTTTTTTTAATTAAAAAAAAAAAAAAAAAAAAAAAAAATGTTGTATAGAATTCAAAGAGAAACTAAAGCCAATATTTTCTTTATTTTTATTATTATTTAGAGCTAAAAGACAAAGTCAAAACAAATTATAAAAAATAAATAAAATAAAATAAATATAAATTATATAAAACTTATATAAAATACAAAATTAAGACAATATTTTTTCTATTTTCAAATATCTATAAAATAAAAAAATAAAAAAAAAAAATAAATAAATAAACAAAAATTATATGGAAGTAAAGAGCTATAGGGCAAAGTCAAGCTAATTTATAAAAAATAAAAATAAAATAAAATAAAGTAAATATAAATTATATAAAACTCAAAAACAAAATTAAGACAATTATATTTTCTATAAATTTAAATACTTTTTAAAAATGCTTTAAAATTTTTAAATACTTTTAAAATAAAAATATGAAATAAATAAATAAAAATTATATAGAAGTAAAGAGAAAGTCAAGCCAATAATATTTTCTATTTATTATTATTATTCTATTTATTACTATTATTTCTATTTTGTTCTATATACGGAACTAAATGACTAAAAAAAAGACCGAAATTTTCAATTTATATAAAAATATTATATTGAAAAAATTGTTTAATTTATAAAAATAAAAACAATTACAAGGAACTACATGACTAAATCAAGGCAAAGTGTTCTCTATTAAAAAAAAAAGACAAAACTTTTAAATGTATGTAGAAATGTTATACTATATATACATTCAAATAACTTAAAAAAAAAAAAAAACAAAATTAAAAATAAAATTAATAAAAAAATAAATAAAAATAATAAAAAATAAATTAAATAACATTAAATAAATTAAATAATAGCGGCTGCCAAAGGCAAATATTTTCTCTATATATAAATAACTTAAAAAAAAAAAATAATAAAATAAAATAAAATAAAAATTAAAAAAAAAAAAAATAATAAAAACATAAATGAAATATTTACTTAAAATATATATAAATAAAATTGTAATAAATATATATAGATAAAATATGCACTAAAAATATGCAATAAAAATAAATAAATATGTAAAAAATGCAAATAAATAGAAATGACTAAAACTATTTAATAAATCGTCCTCAAAGGACGTTTTACACGTTTCTTTTTTGTTTTGGCCCCGGCGCGCAGCATTATTCATGTAGTCCGCACTCTTTGGCTCGTAACAAGTTGCTCGAGTTACTCAATGGGCAATAAAACAAAATTCGTCCAGGAGTCGGCTGCAGGGAATCACAGCTGTAGCCGCCGCAGCGCAGGAATTTGCAAGATTTATGCTTCAGCCTCGATGTGCTGCCATTAAAATTGTATTTCATTTTCTTGTTCTTTTTTTTACATTTCTTTTCTCTCTGTTTTAAACTTTTTTGGCTTTATTTTTTTTTGTTAGCCAAGTTTGTTCTACATACTGCAGCCCCAGCCGCGCCCACTTTCTTGACTCCCTTCGCATATCAGCAGCTCAGTGTTCAGTAGGCGTGTCGCACCCGCCTCAATAGCATACAAAGTAAGTTTTCATGGCAAGAAACGTTTTATTCTCTGCTGCTGCTGTCTCATTTCACTTTTTCTGAGCATTTTTTATTCGGTTTGCTTTGCTTTGGTTTGGGTAATGCAAACAAAAGTTTCCATTGTCTGCTTTGATGTGTTTCGTTTGCACCTGCATCTAGGTAAATAGCTTTCCCGACTGCCCGCTCCTCTTTGATGCACAATATTAAAAACTCTTTTATGAGACAAGAGACGGCACAAGGCGAGAGGCCAATCAAACGTAGTCGCAAATCAGTCGAGCAAAAGTCATCAAATAGCCAAGGGTCACATATGATTTAATTATGATTTTTTTTCGTATAGTTCTTATGTGGTCAGGATTTATTGGAGATTTGCTGAAGAGCCTTTCAATTGACTACTTAAAGACATCTTGGTTAAATTTAATGAATATGTTGTATTAAAATTATAGATGTAATAAATTTTATAAAAAAAATAAAATAAAATGATATGAAAATTAAAACTGATTCTTGCACTATTTATAAGAAAATAGTATTATATTTATTTATATTACTATGTAAATTACATAATTCTAAATAATATTTATTTTTATTAATTTATTTATTATATTTATATTTATTATTTTTTATTATTATTAAAACTATTTTATTAATTAAAAATAATCAATAATATTTATTTTTTGACACTTATGATTGTAATATAAAACTTAAAAAATAATATACATAATATTTATTTTATATAATATTTTATTTATTTTTTTTTTTGTTCAGTGTATTTTTGTATTTCATTATTTGCTATTGAAATTTTTTTTTTATCTTATAAATAATAAAAAACTTATTTCAATTTTTTTTATATAATTAATTTAATTAATTTTTTTAACACACATTTATTTAATTGATATCTATATATATTTTCTATTTCTATTATTAATAAAAAAATTTTAATTACAATTTTTATTTAAATATATTTTCTATTATATATATTTTGATTGTATATGATTTATTAAACTAATTAATTTGCAAATTTTTTGTTTAAATCTTTTATTTATATATGTTAAATTTGTATTAATAATCTAATTTTAATTTGTACAAAATTTTTTTACAATAATTTATTTACAAATAATTTTTGTAATATATTTATTTTTTCTATTTTACATTTTTTTTTTTTTTTTTTATTCATTATATTTGAAGTTTAATAAGAAATATATTTAAAATCACTTTAAATTTGTTATTATATTATTGAAACGTATTTATTTACTTTTTATACATTCTTAAGTGGTTTTATTTTAATTAAATCATCTTATTAATTTAAAAAATGTTTTATTTTTATTATATTTATTATATTTGTATTATATAATGCATAATTTTAAACTGATTTAATTTTAATTGTTTTTGTGTAAATATGTTTTATTTTTATTTTAATACATTGATTTTATGATTACTTTATACTTTGCCCTAATAAATGCGCTCTTAAATTATTATTCAGCAATAAATTAGATTACAGGGTAATCTAAATAAATTAGATTACAGGGTAACTCGCAGTCGCCCTGTTTACCACCTTTTTTTCGTCCGCCTTTGTTATCATTGCCCTGCTGCCAGGACCCTTTTCTTTGTCAGCCATCAAAACATTTTCGACTGCTTTTTGTCACAGCAAATCGGTCGCCAAACACAAAACGCTTCGCATTGCGCTGCTATTCATAAAATAATAATAAAAAAAAAGAAAT
This sequence comes from Drosophila koepferae, assembly GCA_030914345.1. Lineage (NCBI taxonomy): Eukaryota > Metazoa > Arthropoda > Insecta > Diptera > Drosophilidae > Drosophila > Drosophila koepferae. Next base: position 7,746,161 of record JAUESR010000211.1, read on the forward strand.
ACAACTGAAGAGAATGTTAAGCAAAAGTTTTATGGAACCATTTTGAGCGTGGCAAAGAACTAAAATTGTGTGCGCCAGCAAATGTCATTCAGAGACATTACTAAAAAAAGCACAATTTGTATAAGTGCTAAAGAATATCAAGAATATCTATTCTAAAACATTTTAGTTCATCAAATAATTGCTCTATAAGGGATTGAGTGGGGGACTTACATAAAAGGATTATATTGAACATAATAGAAAATATGGAAATTTAATTATTTAAATATTATTATTATTATTCAAATTATGAATCGTATGTAAAAGGATTATTATTTTTATGACTTTTATATGTGTTATTTATTTATTATTTTGAAATTGTATTCTGATTTTGTTTATTTATGTTATTTTTAGTGATTGCTCATATTTAAAGTATGGGGTTGTATTTGATTTTAATTATTTAGTTATTAAATTATTATGATTATTGATTTTGTTGATTTTAGGGTTAGTATAGGTATGTGGGAAAGGAGGAGGAGGAGCGGGAGGGAGGGGGCGAAGGAGTAGGCGAACTTGTTTAGTCATTGTATGTGTATGGATTGGATTAGGGGGGGGGAGAGAATAAGTCAAGGGGGAGGGGGATGGGGGGGGGGGTGAGGGAGTTAGGGAACGTGGTACAGGGATTGTCGGAGAGACCGGGACGGAGGGTGAGGGGAGGGAGGGAGGGAGGGTCGAAGGAGGAGGCCTGGGGTGTGGGAGGAGTGGGAGGGGTAGAGTGAGGGAGGGGGAATAGAAGGCCAGGGTGTAGGGAGTGGAGTGTTAGTGATTGAGGTTGAAATATAGTAGTATTTGTATGGTTGATTATTTATGGAGTAGTTGTAAAATTTTTAGGCATTGTTGAGTTATTGATTTTAATGACGTTTTTAAAGGATAATTAGTATTTTTAGGTAGGTAGTTTGGCGTTCTTTTATTTGTATTTCGTTTTAGTTTGATTTATTTATTTTTTAATTATTATTATTTTTTTATTTGATTATTTTTATTTATTTTTTATTCTTTTATTTATCAATTATATTTTTGTTTCGAGTCACAGATATTTATCCGTCTTCATTCATCTTCGCTTCGTCTTGTTTCCTTACTGATATAAAAACGGGCCCCTTTTATCAAATAAATATTTTTCTTGCAATAAGAATAAAGTAAAATTCTTAATTTGTTATTTTTTAACATTCCCTTTTCAAAACATATTCAATTTTATTCTCTCGAAGGCGAGTACATAAACAAAATTGTTTTTATTTTCCAAGCAGCAAATTGTAATCGAAAATATGTAAACACATATTTATTGCCCTGATAATATTTGTAATTAATGGAAATTGCTTTGCATTATGCGCTTGGACAGGTGCGCTGCATGAATTCCGCGAATAGTTATGAACTCTCATCAATTGTTGCATTGTTTCGAGTTGCTTTGCTTATGACCTGGTCAAGCGCATAATTTGGCCAATTCGCTTGAAGTATTCGAATCATTTGTGTTTGTTTTGTTTGTTGCTTGATTGAGCCCGAACCCTAAGTTGCCTATATATACTATGTGTATATGCATTAAGTATGACAGATCTATAGTTAATTACTGGCATTACTGTTTGCCCAACTCAACATGTGCTGCTGAGTGCCAAGTTGTAGGCATAATTACCGACATTTTTTCCGGGACATTCCATAATTCGTGTTTGTCGGGCTCGTGCCATAAGTCAAAGTATTTTTTGTTTTATTTTTCTTCTCCAGTTAGGATTCCCTTTTTTTTTTTCCTTTTCTTTTAGGCTTATTGTTTTTCTTTTTCAGTTGGTCCATGATTGATTAGCTGTTGGCCAGCTGCTGCTGCTGCTGCTGCGGCTGTTTTTGTGTTTTTAGCCCTCTCTCGATTGTTTAATCAAAGCGGAAATATATATATGTACATGTAGGCAATTGGTGTTGCTGGCTACTACTCCATATTTGTATTATCTCTTGTGCTAAAATATTATTGTTATTCTGCTTAAAATGCACTCAAAATGTTGCCTACGCATTTGCATTGGTCTAGGCAATAATTTCATAAAATTACTCAGCGGGCGCCACATAAAAACCAAATAAAAAGCAAGGCAAAAAAAAAAAAAAAACAAATGTTGTTATTGGTCACACACAGCCTCACACACACACACACACACACACACACATGCAGGCAAAGCTTGCCGTTTTATGGCATAAATTTAGAACGTCGCTTGGCCCTGGGCTGACTGGGTTTTTTTTTTTTTTTTTTTGGGTCCAGCCGGTTCCCAGGTCCAAGAGTTTCATTGTTTTATGCGACACTTTGAGAGCAGATAGAAAAATTGCTGTCATATTTGCCTCTCCATTTGGTGATTATGCCTGATTTCCATTTAGATGATGAACGAGACCGTGAGAGCTCTCTCTCTCTCTCTCTCTCTCTCTCTCTTGCTGGCCAATTTTATGAAGGCCTCGCTTGAGCTGTCAACAAACCATAAAAAGTTTTATTTCTTTAATGTTGTACTGCGGCTGCAATTTTGTCACTCCAGCTGTCATTGTGTGGTCGTGTGTGTGTGTGTGTGTGTTGTTGTTGTTGTTGTTGCTGTTCAATCATTTAAGCTTTTTAATTTGTTTCATGCTCAGCACTGTTGTGCTGCAGATAAAGTCTCAGCTGCTAGGGAATATTTAAATATTAAATGGAATATGTGAAGTAAATGTGATTAAAGCTGTTAGTATTTTATAAGCAGCACAGCACGCAAATAACTGTTAATCATTTGAATCTTTGCGCTCTGTTCGCGAGAGCAAGTGGAAAAAAAAAAATTATGCTCACTCGCTCACCCGCACTAAGCTAGGCTTTTACTAACCTAACGGTTTTTTTCGTTTTGGTGTTCGGCTGAACTATTCGTGTGGCGCTCTTTTTACGAACATCGTTTAGTAAGTAGCGAGACGATTGATGCTTGTGTGAGGAGTGCAGCAGAGTCTAGGCAAATTGTCTTCACATTCACACACACACATGTACACACTCGCACTCACGCAAGCTATTGGTGTGTTAAGCAAGCGCAAGCCTCGCATACATACCAATACATGCTCAATTGATTTCTGCTTCATTTACCTAAGCAATGAAAACAGGGGAGCAACAAGAGTGCAAGAAAACAAAAACAAAATTGTTGAAAAACCGCTGCAATTGGTTGCTCTCTGGTAGTTTTTTTCTTTAAGTGCGAGTGAGAGACACTTATTCCAGATACTTACGAGCTCTGATAGGTAGATCAACGGAAGACAGACTCACGAACATGGCTAGATCTCAGCAACGACTTATTGATCAAGATTTTTTCTTCTGCTGCCTGTTACATACATTTTAATAACTCCATTATATCATAATTTTCCACTCTGGGAGCACTCACTGCAATAAAACGATACCAAGACTGTTCTAATGTATTTCACTTCTTCTCATTCATTCCCCATACATATGCCTTAGCAAGTCTGGAGCAACTTAATGAACTTATGTCAGTCAACGGGCCCGAGATAGTTAGTTGCACGTATTTGTGTAATTAATTATCTGTTTGTTGCGCATCGCAGGAGTTGATTCAATTCAAATCAATTCAATGCAGTGCGATGGAGTGTGACGTGTGCTAAGTGCACTGCGCGATGTTGTCAATTAGTTGCATGCAAAGAGCCCGAAAATTCAATCGATCAACGCTGCGTATGATTAATGTGGGCATAGAAAGGAGTTGCATGTTATTTGGGTGACAGCAAATGGTTCATAAACGTGATTAACGTGCGGTATTCGGGCCCAGTTAATTGGCTATCAAGAGTTGGGAAACTGTGTTGGAAACTCGTCGAGATTAATTCAACTTTTGGCTGATTTTAAATTGAAGCAATTAATATTTGCTGCTGTCACGCCTCAAGGTATTCCAAAACAATTTCACTTGATTGTTTAACCCGCTTCGAAAACAATTCGTGGCAAGTGAGAGGCGCCTTCCAGTGACGGAAATTCAATTCAATCAAGTCGTCTGTGGCGTGGCTGTACTGTACTGAAAGAGAGACAGAGAGAGAGAGAGAGAGAGTGAGAGAGGGTGAGTGTGTCAAACAAACCTTTAACTTTATCAAAGGTGCTAAATTTGCGCCAAAGTGTCGTTGGCATCGCGAAATCAAATGCAAACAAGTCGAGCCCCATTTTCAGACCTTGGCCAAACAGCCAGCGACAGGCTCCCGCATCCTGCCCCATCCCCTACCAATCTGTGTGTGTGTGTGTGTGTGCGCTCAGCGTGTGGGCGTAGACAGGCATAAATTTGTGCTCAAGCCCGGACTACGTGCTGTGGCACTGCCTAAAGGATTACAGCAGCAGCAGTCGCAGACGCAGACTGAATCCTGCGTGCTTCGTCCTTGCGTCCTTGATACAGCAGCACAGCAAAGCCAAGGACCGCGCTTCACGCCCTCTCTTGGCAAGGACGTTGAAATTTATATAACTTTCACATTCAAGAAGGCGTAACGCCCGCAAAGTTATTGCCAAACGCTCTTGGCCCATTGATTGACCGAAATATACCTCGACTCGGTTGATCTAATGTTATATACGAAAATATTTACAGTCGAGTTCAAGTGTTAGGAATAGACAACTTTAACTCAAGCTAGCTACTTTAACTCTCTCTCTTTCTCTGTCTATCTACCTCTCTCTCTCTCTCTCTCTCTCTACATTCCCAACTGCATATACCCTATCACCAAGCACAGTTCGGGTATGCGAAAATGCTAGCAAGAAGTGTCTTGCGGCTGTCGAGTGTCTATTGCCGTTTGGTATCTTTATTGAAAATGCGTCTAGCTTTCAACTTGTGTTCTTTTGAATGAAAACAAACAGATAATTTTATTCTTAGCAGCGAAGTAAATAGCTTCCAATTGAATGAAAGTGCGGATTTTGTTGTGAGTGACAAATCGCTTTATAAATATACAAGTAAAATGTTGAATATTTCTGATTTAAATTTATATGAATTTCTTGTGTTTCTTTTTACAATATAAATTTGTATTGTTTATTAAATTATTATCAAATTTCTTTAGCAATTTAAAGTCTGAGAACATAATATATATTCTATATATTATATAAGAGTTTTTGTTAACAGTCCTGAGAGTTCAACGAAGACTTCGTTTCTCAATTTTATTTAAATAATACCGCAATGAATATGCTGAATCGTGAGAGAAAGTATTTAATTTCTTGGCTTTAAATTATTAATTAATTAATTTAATTTTTTTGTTATATATTGATATATAATTTAGAACTTATATTTCTAGTTGACTGAACAATATAAATATGAACGCAGCTTATTTAGATTATTATCAGAGCGCAGCCGTTGCTGGGCGTTGACTCTTCAACGAGCTCGTTCGCGTTCGGCTTGCAATCGTTTTCCTTCGCTTTGTTCTATTGTGCATGTATTGGTGTGCATGCGAGAGCTGCATTCGCATCTGCACAACTATAGCGTATGTGAGTGTGTGAGTGTTTGCATGTGTAGACAGTTTGCATAGACTCTCTGCTGCTGCACTGCTCACACTTGCAGCAACCTGCATATGCGAACGTCAATCGTCTTTCTAGCTAAACGATATTCGTGAAAAGAGCGCCACACGAATAGTTCAACTCAAGGCGCTCAGCGGAAACCCAATATGAAAAGAACCGTTAGGAGTTTTGCAAAGTTAGCAAAGGCCTCACTGTGCGACGGCTGCTTAGCAGCGAGAGCGAGTGAGCATGATTCTATTCGGTTGATCTCGCGAAGCGTAACCGAAGGTTTAAACGAATTATTCGTTACAAATATTATTAAGTTTACTATTAACAAATAACTATTATATTATTTTACAATAATAAATATAAATTTATTACTAATTTTTATATAAGAAATTTTCAAATGAGAAATGAATAATTTAAAAATAATAATAAAATACAAATTTAATTTAATAATAATAAAAATAAAATTTAAAATATATAACTTTATAAATTTAATTTAAATAAACTTTAAACTTGAGAATTTAAAAAGTTTCATATTCCCACTTAATAAAATAAATTTTAAATTATATATTAAATAAAACATTTCTATATTATTATTTCTATATTAAACTTAAGAATGAGTATTTAATATGTTTCCACATTTTTTTTTTTGGTACAGTTCAAGCACAACAAGAGAAATGGTTCACAATGAGGAACTCGCCCTGGACACAGGTGTAACGCACGGCACACCTGTTGCCATAAATGGTGAAACGAAGCCAAATCAGCGCCTGTACGAGCCGCGTGAACGTTTTATAATAACCAAAAATGTGGTTGTCATCGGACTGGCCTTCATGATACACTTCACGGCCTTCCATGGCACATCGAATCTGCAGAGCTCGGTGAATGCGGACAAGGCGCTGGGCACAACAACGCTCGCCGTCATCTATGGCTCCCTAATCTTGTCCAATATATTCTTGCCAATGACTGTGATTAGGTAAGCTTTTGTATACCCCGAACCCATTGAAATTGGCTAATCAGGTATATTGATCGATCTCAGCTAGTATAAAAGTTAGAGAAATAATTCTTTTTTTATAAGGTTCGTGTATTGCATGCCCACTATGAGTTTGTTTCAGAAAATCAATAAGTTCTATCGTTTAAAAGTTATCGATAAATATATATTTACAAATATTATATCTCGCTCACCTTTAGAGTTAGAGTCTGCAAGTCTTTTGCATATATATAGATATGAATTTAATACAATTTTGATTTTCATTAGATTTTAGATACCTCCCCTCATTTCACACCCATAACCTCAAATGTATAAAAAATGTATTTCAAATGCTAGAGACATACAGTTTGGTTTGACATGTACATATGCGTGTTATGATCATTATCTACAAGTTTCATTACGAAATTCCATTTAGAAGAAAAGTTATTCATCAAATAAGTTTCCATATGCAGAGCAAGCGAGATAGCAAGATGCGTGCATATGCCTATATCAGTGTGTGTGTGTGTGTGTGTGTGATTGTGTGTATTAGTTCTTCGGAGTTTTCTGGGTATCTCTTAGTTTCTTAGATATTTTTCAATGCAAATTAATTTTCATATGCTTCAAGTTTATCCTGCTTCAAGATAAACCCATTGTCGTCTATATAATTGCTTTGGCAGCTGGATTGAGAGTCTGAGTTATAAATTTTGTTCGCATTGCCATAAATGTCGGGCAATTGCGTGGCATTTTTATGGCTATTTTATGCAGATGCGACTCTCGCATGGGGCAATCAACAGTCAGCGGCAGCAGTAAATGCCTTGGCCTAAAGCGTTTGACATTTAGCAGTCGATGGGCAAGGGATGGGTGGGGCCCCTCTACCGAGCTGGCTTGCGTGGGCGTAGTCAATCGCTTCTAGCTCATCCTTTAGCCATTTCGGTCCCTTTTTTTTTTTTTTTTTTTTTTTTGCTGTCGCCCATTTTGTTTTGGCTGACATTTAAACAAATCGCTAATTTATAGAAAACGTTTGCGGAGTTGCCTCTGCCCTTCCGACAAGTTTTTCCGACACATTTTTCCGACCCGTTTGACATATTCCGGGCACGCGCATTTGCCACTGCTGGACCGAAAAAACAAAAAATGCTGTCCATGGCAACTTGAATCAGTTAACTCGATTTATTTAGATTTATGGCCGTCCTTGAAGGCTGCTTCAAGCCTCCAACAAATGGCCAACACTAAGCCACTGCCACTTGCTCTCTAATCAACAGTTGGTTCGGCTGTCGCCTGACCATGGCCCTGGCCCTGTTCGCCTACATGCCATTCATTGCGGCTCAGTTCTATCCACGCTTCGCCACGCTCATCCCGGCCGCCCTGATGGTGGGCTTTGGCGGCGGTCCGCTCTGGTGTTCCAAGTGCACGTACTTGTCCACCGTCTCCGAGGCGCTGACTAAGGTGCGTGGCAACGACTCACGCAAGGATGTGAATACGGTGAAGTTCTTTGGCCTGTTCTTCATCTTCTATCAGATGGCACAGGTTTGGGGTAATCTGATATCGTCATCGGTGCTGACATTGAGCGGCGCCACGCCGCCGCCTTCGGCCAATGGGAGTCAGCTGGAATTGGAGCCACTGGAGGCGAGCATAAGTCGCGTGGGTGAGCTGTGCGGCGCACGTTTTTGTCCCGGCATTGGAGCTGAGGTGAATCCCAATCTGGTGCCGCCGGCACCTGAGCAGATTCAGTTGCTCAATTCCATATTCCTGGCATGCATGGCCGGCGCTGTGATTATGATGATTTTTGGCGTTAGCTCACTGAAGCGGTAAGTTCCAATGGAGATGGATATACATACATATATCGATATAATGTGCACGAAATAAGTAACTAAAATTAACTAAGTAAACTATAGATAAACAAAAAATTATTGCTATAAATTAATAAAATTATGAATATGTGCATATTATATATAGACATATATAATATATATCTATATAAGCTAAGGCATATCATATATTTATGTAATTCGACCTCATTCAGCTATGGCGTAAATCGCGGCGACACAGGAGACGGCATCTCGGGCCTTAAGCTCCTAACGGTTACCATTAATCTGTTGCGCAAACGTCGCCAGATACTCATGCTGCCCATCACGATGTTCATTGGCCTGGAGGAGGCCTTTCTAGCGGTCGACTTTACGCGCGTAAGTGAGCTTTAAAGCTTAGCACAAGCAAAGCTAACGCACTGCTCTCTCTCTCTCCCACTCACTCACACTCTCACTCTCTCTCGCCTCACTAGTCATTCGTTGCCTGCGGCTGGGGCATTTCGAAAATCGGATTTGCCATGATCTGCTTTGGTGTGGCCAATGCGATTGCCGCTGGCATTGCGGGCGCGTTGGTCGAGCGCATCGGACGTGTCACCCTGGCGGCCATCTGTGCGCTGCTTAATCTCTGCCTGCTCGCCTACATGTACAGCTGGGAGGCGCGCGAGGGCGATTATCTGATGTACTGCACCTTTGCGGCTATTTGGGGCATCTGCGATGGCGTCTGGCTGGTTGTTGTCAATGGTAAGTGGCACAAGCTTTAAGCTCCGCTCAAGCTCTTACTCGAACTCGAACTGTTTTGCAGCTTTTTATGGCATCCTGTTTCCCAACCATCTGATTGCCGCGTATAGCAACTTTCGTTTATGGGAGAGCACGGGTTCGGTTATTGGCTATGTCATCAGCTCCCAGCTGTGCACATCCACCAAGCTGATCATTCTGATGTGCGTCATGGCTGTGGGCTGTGTGGGGTGAGCTTTACACTTAAATATTAAAGATTAATTTTTTAGTAATTTTTCAGTTTTTCAGTCGTTTTTTATTGATCTATTTATTAAATATTTTAAAAATGTTTAAAAAATATTTAATAATTTCTGAAAATATTTTAAAATAAATTAAGAATAATTTCATAATTTATTTTTATAATAAATTTCCAAATTCCTTTCCAGTTATGGCCTGATTGAGTATCGAGTGTGGCAGAAGCAAAAGAATCTGGAGAATATGTTGAGCGACTGATTGAGCTTTGATCTTTGATCTTTGATCTTTGATCTTTGATCTTCGATCTTTGATCTTTGATTTTTGATCTTTGATCTTTGATCTTTGACCCTGCCGCGATTGATTTGCTAATCTACGTTCATGTGATATTGCCAGTCTAGATTAAGTGCAATTAAGAACAATGTAATTAGTATTAATAAATTAGAGTTTTTATGTCTACTTTAATGTTTTTCATTGAATATATAAACTTAAACTGTTTACTCATCATTGAAGTGAATATTGAGTGGAATAAATCAAGAGCATCAAATAGAGAAACTTTTTTATGTCCACTTTTATTTCATCTCGTGAGCATTTATTTCATTTATTTTCTTCAATTCTATTCCATTGCGTTGCTTTCCTATTGCGCAGCCTAAATGCCGCATTGCGTGGGAAAGACAGAGACGCCTATATGTACTCTAACTCGTTTATAAAACGTCTCATTGCGTGGGAAAGACAGAGACGCCTATATGCACTCTCGCTCGTTTATGAGCTCTGCTCGATTTTTGCTCTTAAGCGAGGATAAGCATGCAGTTAATGTATGATTAATAATGGAAACATATATACCTACATATCTCCCACTTTGATTACAGATCACAATCTCAGCCTTGTGCTGCCTTATACATTTATATAAATTTATATACATAATATATTTTATATATATGTATGATATATTCAATTTATATTATTTATTTATGTAAATATTTCATATTTGATTTTGTTTATATAAATGTATATTTGATTTTATTTATATAAATATTTTATAGAAGGATAAATTTAAAATTTACTTTATTTAAATGTATATACATTTTTTAAATAAAAATGAAAACAATTAAATATTTTTAATGTATATCAATTTTTATATTATATAATTTTTGATTTTGGTTTTTTTTTATTTATATGAATATTTATAAATATTATAAATTATATAAATTTATTTTTTATTTCATTCACATAAATTTATTTAAATATTGTATAGTTTATAAATTTATAATGTATTTCATTTATATAAATATTAAATAAAATTCCCCAAAAATAAAACACAATTTCTTTCATATTTTTAATTATGTTTGTTTTTTATTACAATTATTTAAATATTTTTTTTGTTCCGTTTTTTTTTTTTTTTTTTTTTTCTTTTTATGACTTTCTTGTGTACCATTTGAATTTTGTAATTGAAGTATTTTGCTTCTTGAATTTTTTGTTTGTTTTATGTTTCTTTTTTTTTTGTTGTTGTCTTTTTAAATTGCTACATAAATTTGCTTATTCTAAATTTAGTTAGTGCGCTGACATACAATTGAGTGGGATTTGTTTGAAGTTGATTTATGGTTAGTGGATTTCGTGATGGCCAAATGAGAATTGTTAATTGCTAGAGTTTATAATTTATTTATAAATTGTTTAAATAAAATACACTTTAATATATATTATTATATTAGAATTATATAGCCAACGCATTAAATGCCATTATTTTTTGTTAAATCAAAGCTTACAATTTATAATGAATTTATTTGTTATTTTATAATTTAATTTTTTTTTATTTATTTTTATTTTAATTTTTTTTTGTCATTTTGGTTTTGCGCTTAGCCATACAAATTGTTAAATGTAAATCTCTAGTTGTGAATTCGTAATACATATATTCATTATATATATATAATAATTTTGTGAATTTTTTTTTTTATTTTTAATTAATTTATTTTCATTTTTTACTTTATTTTTATTTATTTATTTTGTTTTTGGAATGGCACATCAATATATGAAAATGGGCCCTAAAATCAGTTTGACCATAGATTCTAGACTATTTGGGATATGATTAATGTTAGTCATAAATTGTAAATGTTTTTGTGTTTTTAAATTTGATTTTTCTTCCTTCTTTTTTGGGTAGGGGGCGTGGCATATGCAGACATTAGTGGTAAATGCTATGACACAGCTTTTACTTTACATGGCCTAGAATCTAAGCGCTAAGTGTTTAAAACTATCACAAAATACACACACAAACACACACATACACACAGACAGTGACACATACACATACACACACACACACACAGAAACTATATACAGCAGTTGGTAGGGTATTCGCTCTCCTAGACCATGCCCTTGGACATCATGCGAACGGTGTTCTTCAGCGCCTGTCGCTTGTTGCAGAACCAAATGCGAATCACTTCGCGCTCGTAGCCCAGCTGATGAGCCAGTCCCGTTATTTCGGTGCCTAAGCGAGAGAGAGAGAGGGAGAGAGAGAGACAGATCTGTTTTAAATTGCTTCAACCAATCAGCAATCAGTCTCCACTGAAACTTTACCACTCACCCGATGGATGCGTATTACGCTCAAAGTGCGCATTCAACAGCTCCAAGGCCTGCGGCGTGAAGGAGGTGCGACGTTTGCGCTTCTTCGATGGCTCGACGCCAATATAGTCGGTCAAATGATTTTGTCCCGATTTATAGCGATTCCAGTGACTATAGCAAATGAGAGTGAGAGAGAGAGAGAGAGAAATACTTGGTTTAGTTGATTTTGTGCATGCATTTGCGGCGACATTTTGTGGAACTGCCTCCATACTCTCACCTCTCTTCGGCCTCCTTCATCCAGCGCTCCAAGACGGGTTTGATTTTCTGAGCACTCTTTGGTGTGATGTCGAGTTTCTCGAACCTATATACGCACACACATATATACATATACATATATATATGTAGGGAAAGAGTAGACTTAGTAACTGTTGCCGTATGCGCGAAAAAAAAAAAACAAAACGTAAAAGAAACGTAACTAAAGTGCCAGGACATTGTCAAGTAGCATACTTTTTTTTTTTTTTCTTTTCTCTTTTTTTTTTTGATAGGCCACAATTTGCTTTAGGCCCGGCCACAAAATTATACGAAATTCATTGACGAAAGCTGCTAAAAAATATTGCTCATTGGCAATGCCCTGGCCAATCATGTGATTTGAGAAGCGCATACTTGGATAATAATAAATATATGAAAATGTAAAATGATGAATAACAAAATGTACAAAACAACATATGAGCTCTAGCACTTTAGTTAAGTTTCTTTCACACACACACACACTCGCACACACACACACACACACACACACATACACACTCATACACACTCGCATACTCGCACATACATGTTCTGTTGTTGCGTCGACAGTTGAGCGGCATACATCTGCGCAGCGAGTGCACTGCTTGCATATTGGCATTTGATTGATGTTTTTTTTTTTTTTTTGACGTGGAACGGCCATTGCGACAGGGCGACAGGGCGACAGAGTGAAAGGTAGAGTAGAGAGAGACACGGTTGGTTGGCGATATCAAAATATAAACAAATAAAATAAATAAAATCAATTTTGCATTATTTTTGTTGTTGTTCGTTTGTCACTTGTTTAAATAATTAACCAACTAATTAAGCATTATGTTCGATATATATATATGATATATCAATATAGTTAACATACAAAATATGTACACATAGATATATACATATATATAGTTGTGATTGTATATATTTATGCATAAATATTTCATTTCATTGATAACTTGTTCAAAATGTCCTGGCACTCTAAAGATTGTTCCAGAAATATTTTAAAACTAATTAAAATTAAAGCGTTCTAAATTTGTTTCGATTGCAAAATAATTGTTTTTGTTTTTTCTTTGGATAAATTATAAAAATGTATTTCCTCTTCTTCATGTTTGTCTTCTATATAAGCTATGATAATTTCTTATATTTTTTATATATTTTTTAATTATGAAAATTATATAGTGCTCAGTTTTTTAATATATAAATATACTATTTTAACAATAAATATTACATTAAACTTTTTGTCATATTGAAAAATCATATAAAACTTGAATAAAGAAATATTTTAATCATTTTTCGATAATTTTTTTATAATTTTTTAAAAAGATTTTTGAAGTTTCATTTCTTTTATCTGTTATTATTTATTAAATTTAAATTTATAAATGATGTATTCTACTATTTTTCGCAATTTGTAAACTAAAAATAAATCAATGTTAATTCTTCAGGAAATTATTTTAGAGATTTAAATATTAAAGACAAGATATTAATATTAGAGATAAAAAAAAATATGTAGATATTTAAATATATTTAATTTTGCTATTATTCACAATTTAATAACAAACAAAAATTGAGTTATTAATGATCAAGATTTTTGTTTAAAAAAATGTGTGATATTTAAATATATTTTATTTTTAATATTTTTGACAGATTAAAAAATAAAAAATTTTGTGATATTTAAATAAATTAAATTTTTAATTTTTTTCACAGTTTAAAGAATATAAAGTTTTTTTTAATTTTTGTTTAAATATATGAAAATATGAAATATATAAATAATATATAAATATATTTTATCTTTAATATTCTTCACAGTTTAAAAAAATAAAATTTGTTCAGGGAATTGTTTAAGAGTTTTAAATATTAGAGATAAAATTTTTTGTTAAAAAATTTTATTTTAATATATTTTATACTATGCAAATAAAAAAACTGAAAATATTCATTTTTTAAGAAAAGCATTTTAAAGTTTTAAATATTAAATATAAAAGATTTTGTTTGTACTCATTATATATTAAGTAAAAAATTATAATTTAATTTATAATTTTTTAAAATTAATATTCATTAATTTGTATATATTATTTATTATATAATTATAATAATAATATAATTATTATTTAAAATTTATTAATTATGAAATAACCAATAATATAATAATATAAAATTTAATATTTAAATCTCTTAAATTAAAATTTTGTTAATAAAATATTTTTGTAATTAAATCTCTTAAATTTAAAAATGTTTAATACAATATTTTTGTAATTTTTGATCTAGCAAATATGTAATATTTATTGCTATTATTATTATTATTTATTTATTTTTTTTTTTTCATTTTATTCTTTTGAATATTATATTTTAAAATCAAACAAATATTGAAGGAAATGGAAGGCATTCAATTTTAGATTTTTTATCTGAGTTTTATATGATTTTTGTTGTTTTTTTTTTTTTTTTTTAATAAAAACTATTTAAAAAGCTCTTGTAAAATATTATGATTTTGTTTATAAATTGAATGTTAAGTTAGACTTTTATTAAATTGAACTTTCACTAAACGAAATGTAATATCTATCTTAAATCTTTCTGTCAGCTTGATCTCTTGGCTATTTAACAGAAAAATGAAGTTCTTCCATTCATAGCTCACCTGCAAATGGCACTCTGGCTGTAGGCCGGTCCCTCGGTCACCGATAGCGCCTGACCCACCTGGGTCTGGGTGAGGCCCAGCGAGAGACGTCGCAATTTGAATGCCTTGGCAAACTCCTTGATCTCGTCCAGATCGATGCCGTCAACCACATTGGTGGTGGCCTGATTGATGGTGGGCTCATCTGCAAAAACACACACGTACATAAGTTAAATGTTAGTTAACAAGTGGCAGCTAACGGTGCTTAAAGGCTAAAGCTAAAATGGCCGCTGGCCGGCAAAGCTAACTACGTACACGGCCGTACGCGGCGCATAACGAGCTCAGTTCAAGGCAATAACTGTCAATGCGAAATGACAACATTAATTGGCTACGGCTTAATTACATTTAATTGCGGTAATTGCGAAATATTATTAGAGTGTCGTAGGTAAATTGATAAAACTCATTTGCCACAGCACAGGAAGACACACGGCGGTTGTTATTGTTGTTGTTGTTGTTGTTGTTGTTGCTTTTATTGCTCTGTCACTTAGGTCTTGTTATGCTTGTCTATTAGGTAAGCGGGAAAAGTTAGCTGGCTTTAGCTGCTTAATTTGTTAGCAGCTGCTGCTGAGCGCGACACTCGGCAAACTACACGCACAGAAATTTGATTTATTTATTAATGATATGCAAGATGGAGACGACAACAAGGAGACGATGACAACGTTGCTGCCAGAAGACACCATCAACGGCGCAGCCATTCACTTGACTGCAGTCGAGGCGCTTTAGCGGTAATTAAGATGCGCCAACAGCCAACAACAGCTAACCCTCCCTTCCTCCTGCTCTGCTGTTATCCTGACTGTCTGAATCCTTGCCAAGCCATAACTTGCGCTGCTGTCGTCGTCGTCGCTTTTGTTGTTTGTTTGCCATCGAGCAGTGAAATATGTCATTAAATACGAAAACATCTTAAGTTTTTGTATGCATCAATTAGTAGTAATTAAGCTGCATATTGTCTGCAATTTGTATGCGATGCGACACTAGAGAGCTGCCATCAAGTAGCTAGCGAAGTAGCAACTGCCAAACGATCCTATCTACCCACCTCCCTCCCACTCTCTCCCTCTCTCTCTCTCTCTCTCCATCCCACTCGATGTACTGAAAACCTGTTAGCTGATGGCTTAGCTGATGCCTTACGCCTGGGGCCAGGCGCTGCCTTCTTGTTGTGCTGATTGCATTTTTAATGCATCCAAAGTTTCAATTAAGCTCTAAGCGAGCTGCAAGCTCTCTCTCTCTCTCTCACACACGCACACATAGACAGACGCACTCTCCCATGCATAGAGACGCACATATGCATGAGCAAAACATCAATTGATATGGATTTAAAGGGTTTGGGGGCGGTGCTTAGGGCATATGAGATATTCTCAAATTGATTTTAGACAATTCAGCTGAGATGTGCTTTGTCTAGCATAACTCGCTTAAGAATTATATTGTAGATGCTCAGGAAATTGTTTTAATTTGTCCTACAAATTTATTATTTTTTAATTTATATTTTGCTTTTAAATTATGTCATAAAAAATATAAAAAAATTAAAAAGAAAATATAATAAATATTTCAAAATGCATAACAATAAATAATTAAAAATTTAAATAAACTAAAAATGCTTAACAATAAATATTTAAATATTTAATTATGTTTGAAATGCTGAACAATAAATATTTAAATAAATAAATATGATTTAAATGCTTGACAAGAAAAAATATATTATAATTATCTTTAATTTGTGTAAAAATAAAATAAAATATTTTTATTTGAAATCATACAAAACGAAAAAGAAATAAATAAATAAAACATTATATAGAAGTCACAAATAAATAAAAATACTTCTATATAATTTATTTATTTGTTTATTTATTTATTTAAAAATTTCTTTTGAAATTCATAAAAAAAAAATAAATAAAATAAAATAAATAGAGAATTATATAGAAGTAACAAATAAATAATAATACTTCTATATAATTTATTATTTATTTATTTTCTTTTTACTTTTTGATGACATTGAGTAAAGAAATCAAATAAAATTTTTTTTTTTTTTTTACACAACTAAAAATAATGCTAATACATTTCTTATATGGAAATCTTTTAAATTCTTTTAGTTGTTTAGTTTGAAATTATATAAAAAGTTGTGATTCTCGTGATTTAGTATATATTTTTTATAAATATTTATTATTTATTTAAAAAAAAGGCGAGAGTTATTTTTCTTCTAGGTAAATTAAATACTAAAGGCCATAACATAATAACAGAAAATAAATAAACAAAATAAAATACGCTTAAAAAAATGATTTTTAATCCTTACCAAAAGTAACTTTCTAGAAAATATTTAATTACCATTACAATTGATATATATTTTTTTGCTTAATTTCTATGTAATAAAATATTTTGCAAATATAATTCGTAATCAAGTTTTCAAGGCAATTTGAGCGGAAACATAAATATTTTCTTACTCAATTAGTGAGAATACGCAAAAACCATAAAATATATATACACACACACAAAAATGAGCAAAGAGTTGGGATTTGGGCAAATGTAATTCAAGTGGCAGTTGCAAAAGTTCATTGCGAAGCTGTTTTGGCTAGATAATGATGCAGTTGCCCGATGATTTGATATTTTAAGAGCTGCTGGAGCAACGTGGCGTATGAGTGATATTTATAATAAGCATTCACACACACTCACACACACATGCGTTATTTTGGGCAAGTTTTTCAACATTAATTAAGGCAGTTCGAGCAACAGAAATAAAACTTTGACTGCGTTTTAAACAAGATCTAACAAGTTAACTGGATTTTATGTAATTCCCAAAAGAAAATGCAAGACGACGCTATGAGGGAAAGGGCAGAGATGAGAGAGGGAGAGAGAGGCAGAGGTAGGCAGAGAGTCATGTGTGTGTGTGGAAAAGTTTCGCTGTGCATTTAGACGATTTCTCACAAATTTGGTTCATAATTGATGCAGCCGCGAGCTGCTTGACGTGCGCCGAGCCGAAACTTTGGCCAAAGATTTTCCAACGCCAAAAGTTGAAAGATGTCAGCCGTAAGTGTTAGCCAAATTAGCAGCAGCGTTGAGCCTGTCACGCCTCGGCCAAAGCCACGAGACAAAGCTGATGCAACAGCGCTGTCAGAAGGACTTGCGACAAGTATAAATATAAATATAAATATAAATATAAATATAAATATAAATATAAATATAAATATAAATATAAATATAAATATAAATATAAATATAAATATAAATATAAATATAAATATAAATATAAATATAAATATAAATATAAATATAAATATAATATTAAATATAAAATATAATAATAAAATATCATATAAATATAAATATAATATATAAATATAAATATAAATTATAAATATAAATATAATATTATAAATATAATATAAATCTACTCTCCCTCTCCCCTCCCTCTCCTCTCCCTGCCCCTCTCCCTCTCCTCTCCCTCTCCTCTCCCTTCCCTCTCCCTCTCCCTCTCGCTCTCCCTCTCCCTCTCCCTATCACTCTCCTATCCCCTCTCCCTCTCCCTCTCCCTCTCCCTATCCTCTCCTATCCCTCTCCCTCTCCTCTCCTCTCCCTCTCCCTACTCCCTCTCCCTCCCCTCTCCCTCTCCCTCCCCTCTCCCTCTACCTCTCCCTCGCCCTCATCCACTCCCCCCTCTCCCTCCTCCCTCTCCCTCTCCCTCTCATCTCCCTCTCCCTCTCCCTTCCCTCTCCCTCTCCCTCTCCCTCTCCCTCTACCTCTCCATCTCCCTCCATCCCTCTCCTCTCCCATCTCCCTCTCCCTCTCCCTCTCCCTCTCCCTCTCCCTGCTCCCTCTCCCTCTCCCTCTCCCCTCTCACCTCTCCATCTCCCTCTCCCTCTCCTCTCCCTCTCCCTTCTCCCTCTCCCTCTCCTCCTCCTCTCCCTCTCCCTCTCCCTCCCCTTCACCTATCCCTCTCCCTCTCCTCCATCCTCTCCCTCTCCCTCTCCTCTCTCCCTCGTGTTTCTCCCTTCCGCGACGCGTGATCGCGAGCGGACCTTCTAATAAGATTTTAGTAGAAAAAGAGTCGATCTTTACTCACTCGGTGAATCCATGAGCAGATCGTTGTCATTGTCATTGCCATTGGGCGACAGCTGTGGCGGCTCGCTGCGTGATGAGGGGCTGAGCTTCAGGGGCTGCATGAGCGAGACGCCCGACGTGGATGGGCCCGGCAGGGGCGAGTGGTCGCGCGGCGAGGCGGATGAGGCGCGCGTGGCCGTTGCCGTGGGCGGACCCAAAGATTTGGTGATGGTTAGCTCGCCATTGGAGGCGTTGAGTCTGCAAACGACAAACGTTTCGATATACATCTAAAGATCTACGACTTCCTCCGCTCAACTCTCTGAACTCACCTATTGATGCTGCTAAGTACGTTGCCCGTGGCACTGGACGCTGTCACCGTCGCCGTGCAGTTGGTGGCCGTCACAGAGGCGACACTGGAGCCGCCGCTCAAACTGGGCCCATTGCCCAGATAGTCGCGATCCAGGCGCGGCGAGCCGCCCATGTTGAGGGCGTGCACGGGCGGCGAATGCGAGCGGAACAGCGGAGATGAATAGCCTCTTTCGTTGCTGCTGGCCGCTTGGCTGGACACCGTGGGCGTCAGGCGTCCACTGGACACATTGCCAGTGCCGCTGCGATCGTGCACCAAATGATGACCAGCTGCTGCTGCTGCTGCTGCTGCTGAGCCGCCTGTGCTCGATCTGGTCGCCGTCGCAGTGGGCGTATGTGAGCGTCGCTCCAGTCGCTCGTGATGCTGGCTAAGATTCATGCCCGTGGCGCCGGATGAGCCACGGCTGGGACTATGCTTGGGCGATGCTGCGGCCGCTGTGCGCAGATTGTGACCGAAATGATGCCGCGCCAGCGCCGCTGAGGGCGGCAAGGCGGGCGGCGAGACGCTGCTGCTGCTGCTATTCAGCTCGAGCGGCTTCAAATCCAGCTGCGGCGCCGTCAGCTCATCCGGATGCCGCAAGCTGATCTGTGGATGTGTTGACGATGTGGCCGTCGCCGTCGTATTATGCAGATGATGATGATGATGATGCAAATGCGTCTGCGTCTCTGGCTTGATGTGCAGCTGCTGTTGCAGCAGGAAAGCCGCTGCCGGCGGAGGCGGTGGAGCTGGCTGCTTGCTCGGCAGCGCCGGGCTGCCCACAGTGGGTGATCCCGAGGGCGGTGTGCGTTCCGCCGAGCGTCGCAAGTCGGTGGCCAGGTGTGTGTGTGGCAAATGACTTGCGGCAGCTGCGGCTGCTGCTGCTGCTGCGGCCAGCTGTTGCTGCTGCTGTTGTTGCTCGCGTTCACGCTCGCGCTGCTGCTGCTGATGATTGGCAGCGGCGGCTGCAAACAGCTCCGGATGCAATGCAGTCAACAGCTGCTGCACGCCCGTCGAAAACAGATTCGGCTTTAGTAAATTCGTCGGTGTTTGTGCCAATTGCGGCAAGGCGGGCGCATGCTGCAGTGCAGCCAGTGGCGGAGCCAATAGTTCGCGTTGTTGCTCGCGTTGCTGCTCGCGTTGCTGCTGCTGTTGCTGCTGCTGCTGCTGCTGCTGCTGCTGATAGCTGGCAAAAGCGCCAAATGCATTGGGTAGAAACTGTTCGCTGGTGGGTATCTGTGGGCTCACCGGAATGGTAAGTATGGTCTGCACAGCAATGCCTAGAGAGAGAGAGAGGAAGAGAGTCGATTAGAAAGGAATAGAATAATTAGAGAAGAGATTAGCGCAAAATCAGACTTCAACAGCGAAATACGGAAATGCTCTGAGAAAGGCGCCAACTCGAAGCTTCAGCTGCTAGATATCAGCTGACTTTTAGCTGGAAAATAGCCACAGGATAGAGAATTCTGCTATAAATACTATATAAATCACTTTTAATTATAAGCACTATTTTTGGAACACCCAGAATATATTTTTATGATTTTTATACATTCAAACAAAAGATACATTTATCAATGTAAATTCTAATTATTTCTAAAGTGGTTTTAAAGTCTATATCTTTGAATCATTTGTGTCTACACATTACTCGCTGAATAGGAGGCCTGGGCAACTGCCTAAACAGATAACTAAATATACACACAAGTACATAATTACATACATATTATATATCATCTGAAAGGTATTGATGCGTAGATCATATATATAGTTCTATATATGATCTAGCTCTTTTGTATCAAAAGATATTTCAATTTGATTTTTATTTCAATTTTTAAAATAAAAATCACGGCATAATTTTTATTTTTGATTTTTATAATAAAAATGGAAAATAAAAGTTATGATTTGATTTTTATATAAACATTGATTTGTAATACTTATTTTTGATTTTTATCATAAAAATCAATTATAATAATTAAAAACAAATTTTTTATTAAAAATTGCAAATAAAAGTTTATCCTTTTTTTGAACTTGCCGTAAAAAAATAACTAAATGCCTTTTTATCCCACTCTTCCTGGTTATTTTTTTGTGCTTGATTTTTTTTTTAAATCATAACTGTTATTTGCGGTCCCTGATTCAAACAAAAGATACATTTATCAATGTAAATTCTAATTAAATTGGTTCTAAAGTCTCTTTAAAGAAAAAAAGTTCAATAAATTATTTGTAAAACATTGATGAATATTAAATTTGAATGTAAAATGAAAATCTTAGAAGTTTCTATTATAAATGAAGGAAATTGAAATTCGTTTAATCGCTTTAGCGCTGGCTTTAATGGGCTCGCGGCCAGCTGCCGGCTTTGTCTGTGATATAAGCCAAAGTCAAGTGAAGTCAACTATGTTATTGATATCCAACACAACTACAACTAATCCCACACACACACACACATACACACATACACACATATACACACATACATATGTACCCACCTTGAGCCGTGGGTATGAGCAGTTGAGCTCCCTGAACACCCTGCACCAATTGGCCGGAGGCGAGTATCAGTTGCGGCATTTGCGCGCTCGCCGGCGGCGCTTGGAGCGCTGGCGGTGGCGATGCGGTCGCTGCAGCCAACACATTCGCCAGCGTCGTCGCATTGAGGGCATGGGCGTGTGGTGAGCTGCTGCTGCTGGGATTATCCTGTGGCTGTTGTTGGCTGGAGGAATTGCCGTTGGCGCTGCTGTTGCTGTTGCTGCTGTTGTTGTTGCTGTTGCTGTTATTGTTGCTGTTGTTGTTGTTGCTGCTATTGCCCTTTGACGTCTTGTGCTTGCTGTTGTTGGGCGAGGGACTTGCTGCAGCAGCAGCTGCTGCTGCTGCTGACGTTGAAGTGACTCCACCAGCAACTGCTGCTGCTGCTGCTGTTGTTGTTGTCACAGCCTCAGCGCCAACACTCAGATTCAATGGTGAGTTGAACACGGAGGCAGCTAAGCCCTGAAGACTTGCCAGTGCGGCAGCCGTGGCGGGATGATGATGAGAATGATGTGAATGCGGATGCTGTTGTTGCTGTTGATGCTGCTGCTGCTGATGCTGATGCTGCTGTTGTTGCTGCTGCTGCTGCTGCTGCTGATGTTGCTGTTGTTGCAGTGTGGCTAAATTTTGTAATTTTTGCAAATTTATCATGTCTTGCACTGTGCGGGAGAGAGACAAACAAAAGGTAGACGAAAAATGTTTACATTAGTTTTATGGCCGAAACAGTTGCAAAATTAGCAGAAATGTCACAGTCTCTGGCCTCTGATATAATCAAGCAGCCCTAAAAGCTGCCAGACACTAATTGCCAGTTTACTCTGCTACAGATGCCAGTTGCAAGTGTGTGCGTGTCTTAGTCAGAGATGGAAACTGCTGCAAAAATGACTGTTGATATAGCTTAGGTAAGGTAGTATATACATACATATGTAAAGCTAGCTAAATTTGTAGTTTAATCTTTTTGGATTTCGTTATTCATTATTCATAATCATAGCTTGCAAATTACTGTTGACCGTTTCGCGCTGTCTGTGCAGATAAATATCTCTTTCACACTCACACTCTTGGTGAAGATTTAGAGTGCGACCAATTGCATTGCTTCTGCAATGAGTTGCGATCGAACAGAAACCGTTCGTTTTTTTCGCTCTCGTTCTACGACCTTCTGGTTTAGGCATTGTTGTATATGTGAGAGCTGTATTTACTTGTATTTATTTGTGTGCGTGGGCTGTCTGCGCTAAGCACATCAATAGAGTAATGCGTGAGTGCGAGTGGTTGCATGTGTGTGTGAATATGAAGACAATTTGCATAGACTCTATGCTACTGCTCTGCTCACACACCTACTGCGTCTCAAAATGCGAACGTCAATCGTGTCGCTTCGTAAAAGATGTTAGTGAAAAGAGCGGCACACGAATAGTTCAACTCAAGGCGCTCAGCCGAAGGCCAAAAAAAAAAAAAAAAAGAACCGTTAGGATTTTTGCAACCCAGATGAGCATAGCCTCATTGAGCATAGCTCTTGCTTAGAGCGAGAACGAGCTAGCATGTTTTTTTTTTCGGTTGGGCTCGCGAACAAAGAGAGAGAGAAAGCGTGATCTATTTCGGTCGATCAAACGAACAGAGCGAGTGAGGGAGAGGGAGTATGTGACTATTAAAACGTTCAATTGTCATTTGCAAGCTATTTACATAATAAATGTCATTAGCATTCATTTAAAATTTTATAAGAATATACATAAATAATTACTTTCACATATTTGACAGCTTTCAGTAAAGTTTTCCTTAGCTGAAGTGTCATCACTGCATAACTTCTCTAATTTCGGTATTCCCGTAACTTCTCATTATTTTTGTCATATCTCCCTAGCCCTAGTCAGTTTCCATCTCTATGCTCTTAACATTGATAGCTTGGCGTTTGATATGTACTCACTAGTTCCATTTAGATGCGCTGCAAAAGCCTTGGCCTGGGCCTGTTCCTCGCGTCGCAGCCGCAACGCCTCGGCTGTCTGGTCGTCTGCTTCGTCCTCGTCCGCATCGATTTGCATGGGCAGGGGCGAGACGGAGCTCGTGTCGCGCTGATGATGATTGGCCAGCGAGGCAGCCTTCGCGGCCAGATTCTTGTAGAACTCCAGCTCCTTGACGTGCTCCTTGCAATCGTAGGCCGAGTGGTTGGAGTGAGCGGGCGAGAGCAACGTTGGCTCCATTTCATCTTCGTTGTTGTTGTTGTTGTTATTGTTGTGGTTGTGGTGGTGTAAGTGCTGCTGCTGCTGCTGCTGCTGCTGGTGCTGCAGCTGGTGTTGGTGGTGCTGATGGTGCAGGGAATGGTGGGCGTGGTTGCTGCTGCTGCTGGGCGAATGTATCTTGTGGCAGCTAATCTCCCTGTCGTAGTCCTGCAAGTGAAATGAATTAAGTTGATCATTAGTCAAGAGTTTAACGGGAAATTCTTCCTGTCATGTCTAGAGCAACTGCATGAGCGATTCCTATAAAACCCGCGTCGCCATAAATCATGGCACAGCCCATTTGAATCGAGCGCTGTGATTGCTTTAAATTAAATTATATTTTTGCACATTTGGTAATTACATAATCCACACTGCAGCACCAATTGACAATTGTTTGACCACGCCCAGCTGCCGTGGGGAGAAGGGGCGCGGGGCGGGGCTGGGCCATGTTTGCTGATTGGATTATTATTTAAGCGACAGCAGCGACATTTTTACTCGTATTACATTACATTCTGTCAGCACAGCTGTATATGCTGCACATCGTGTGCTATATGAGTTAATAAGTTAATTTAATTTCAGCTGTAATTGTCAACGCACTTTTATTGTTTGACACTTATTGTGTTTCCTGCCTAGCAGGGGTCTGTGGCTCAATTTATGCAAATTTAATTGCTTGCAATTGTTCAATTGCTGTTGAGAGCGAGAGAATGTTTGCGGATACATAAATTACAGGACATTAGCCCAAATGAAAGTTATCAAAATGAATAAATAAAATAAAATATTTACAGGTTTACTATAAACAACAATTTGATTGAGTTGCGGCGGGAGAATATTATTTTACATATTGTTTTCTAAATTTCAATTCAAATAAATATAAATTTTCTATAATTTCCTGCAAGACTTTAAGAGTTCCGCTTTAAATACAAATAAGCTCGACTAAAATTTTTGGTTTGAGTAATTCAGCAGCTGGAACTTGCCTTTGGGTAAACAGAATGCCATAGAGAAAATATTTGTAAAAAATAAAGAAGAAATAGAAAGGTAAACCAATATAATTATTGGCAATTAATGCTGGCAACGCTCTCTAAAAATGCGCTGCTCGTTGGGACAGGAAACGTGGCAGCAGGAGGCACGGAGCAGCAGGATGGCTGCGACATTAATGCCAGGGCGTCGCAGTTGCCTAAGTGCGGGTTGCCGGCGTCTCGTGGGCCGCGACGTGCCCTGGCCAGAGCTTCAATTAAATTTTATTTGCATAGGAAATTAACATAATTGTAGTGCAAAATAACAACCCAAATACGAAAGAAGAAAAAAAAAAAAAAAAATGGAAGAAAAACCAAGGCAAAAGCAATAAAAATAAGCAGCGAACGTGACAGTGTAGAAAAAGTGTTAAATGTATAAGGAATAAATGCAAATAGAAATGTGTTGCCCAGTGCGGTAATTAAATGAGTTTTTATGGAAGTGTTAGATGCGCGTCGAGCCAATGCCAAAAGCTGAGCATTGATTGTAGAGCAATTGAAATGAAAACCCAGAGATAAACACTTGAAAACAACAAATGCTAATTTATTTTTGTAGCTAATGCAAATAATCATTTATTAATTGTTCAAGCATGCACGTGTCAGAGAAGAGGGAATGTTACGTGAGCCTAGGCAAAAAAATAAATAAATAAATAAATAAAATAAATAAATAAATAAAATAAAATAAATAATAAAAAATAATAATAATAAAAATAAATAAAATAAAATAAAATAAAGTAAAATAAATAAATAAAAAAAATAATAATATTAGTAAAATAAAAAAAAATAATAAAATAAAATAAATAGTTAAACATTTGTGCTTTGAAATTAATTTCATTCAAATTGCATTAAAAACCCATTTCCCTCCATCCACACTTGAACTAATCTATTTCATTTATTTCAATCCTTTCTTTTTCGACTCTAAAATGTCATTCACTGCAAATGTTGTCCCTTGTCATCTATGCACACATATTGATAGCGCCATCAATAGCAAAAGTGAGTCTGAAAATTATTGAACGCCATTTGCCATATGCCAGGACAATAATTAAGAACTTGATAAATTTCAAAGCCACGTGCTAAAACTACATTAAAACAAGCAAAGTAAGTGTGTGGTCAGGCGAGTCGAATCGACTAAGGAATACTCTGTTGATAAAAAGTTGATAAGGATAAAAAATATAAATTAAATTATGTAGAATAGAATTTAATATATATGTGAAATCTATTGAGATTTATTGTATTTAATATTGTTATTTTTTGATTTAATTGAATGAATGTGATCAACCTTCATTTATTTAACTTTATTTATATTTATTTATATTTTTTAAATTTATTCCTGAATGGTAAAACTTTTAACTTTCGATATCAGATTTATTTAAAAATTTTTATTAAATTTATTATTTAATAATAAATTAAAAATTTTAATTTTATCTATTTATCTTTATTTATATTTATTTGTATATTCAATAAATTATCTTTATATGATAAGACCTCATCTATTTAATTTATTTACGATTATATTTTTGTGTGTATTATTATTAATTTATTTTAATATATTTATTTTCAATTTTTATATGCATTCTTCTTGAATGACAAAATTTCATTTATTCAACTTTAGATCTTCGAATTATTTTTATTAATTTTTGTATTTTTATTTTTTAATTTTTTTGTTTAGATCTTGGAATTATTTTTTATTAATTTTTGTATTTTTATTTATTTTCTTCATCTAATTACCTTAAGTTCTAAGATTTTTAAAAATTTGTATTTCTGTATTTTTATTTATTGTTGTTTAACTTTTATATTTATATTGCTTTTATTTTTTTTTTTTAATTTAATGTATGTATAAATCAGAAAACTTCATCTAAGCACATTTAGTTCTAAAATTTTTTTGATTTATTTTTTATTTATATAATAATTATTATTATTTAAACAAAATTTAATTTTCTTTTAAATTATTAAACTTCCTCTATTCAATTTTAGATCTCCGATTTATTTTATTTATCATTAGAATTTATTTTATTTTATTTATTTTTATTTATTTTTTTAAATTTATTCTGACATGATAAAAACTTTATTTATTTAAATTCAAATCTCAACTCAATTATGTACTAAAAATAAAATCTAGTTGCAGTCCCTAATGAATATACCCGCTTCTACTTTGTTAGCAGCGTATCAAATATGACATTTATTGGCGTTGGCAACGAGAGAAGAAGTAGACACACACTATTAACTACTTAAACAGCTGCTTTTCCTCTCTCTCTCTCTCTCTCTCTCTCTCTCTCTCTCTCTCTCTCCTCTCTCTCTCTCTCTCTCTCTCTCTCTCTCTCACTGACCAGGACAGCAAAATTCATCAATAGACCAGTGGCTGTAGCCACTGCAGTGGACGCTCGATAGTTGTGGCCAGCTGGCGAGAACGAAACGAGTTAATGCCGTTGCACAGCAAATCGAACTAAATTTATGACACACGGTGAAAGAGAATACAAAAAAGAGAGAAGGTGAAAAACTAAAAAAAAAAAAAATAAAATAATAATGGAAAAAAAAAATAAAATGAACGGCAAGCAACGTAAATGTCCTGTGTGCATGTCCTTTATGCAAACAGGCGGCAAACAGACGGCAACCGCCGACGACACTGACAGTCACTATATGCCATATAGCAACAGCAGGAGGAGCAGCAGGAGGAGCAGCAGCAGTAGCAGCAGTAGTTGGCGCTGCAGCTGGGGCAGCGACTGGGCGCGGAACGGGCGATAGCTGATGCACTGATGTGCAATGAATTAACTTTTCAACATATTTACACACGCTCAATTGAATGGTGGAGTGAGTGAGCCAACAAGCAACTGTGCATGGCATTGGAAAGGGGCGTGCCTAACGCCTGCAGCAACAAAGTTGCTGAACAAAAAAACGTGGCCATATAATGAGGCGCTGACGCTGCTCATTGTTGCCGCCGTCGCAGCAGTTTCGCAAATGAGCGGAAATTAAAAACTGATTTAGTACCAAGGCTGCCAGCATGGGCAGGGATAAGGAGATAGCGATAAGGGGATAGAGGAGAACGCCTATGATTATGTAGCAGCTCAGCTCAGATCAGCTCAGCTCAGCTGCAGCTGAAATGTATTGAGAGCTGTCATTTAATTATAATAAAAAAATGATTTAGTTAGCTTTAAAGTGTTTAAATTTGTATTGATTTTAAATGAAGCTAATTAATTGAATGTCTATATAATATATTTAACTAAACTTTTTTAATGTAGCTAAAGGGAATCCCTCTACTCATAACTCAACTGAATTTAAATTTTGCAAAACGCAGTAAGTTTTGCGTTCTCTGAAGCGCAAATCTAATCTAGCTTGAAATAATGTAATATGAAGTAGAATATGACATAAATAAATCTAGATTTCACATATTGAGATAAAATGCAAAAGGCTTTGATTAAATTCAAATGAAAGAAAGTAAATAAAAATTAAACAGGAAACGCATGCAAATTTGTGTTAAATGTATGCTTTAAATATTAAACTTTAAAATAATATAAGAAATATATATATTCTCGAATTATCACCTTTTTTAATTAAAAATTTTAATATATATATATATATTTTTAAAATAATATTTAAAGTAAAGTAAAAATTTAAGAGTCGAGAATAATATAAATATAAAAAAAAACTTTAAAAGTAAACTTAAAATTTTCTTAAAGAGTCTAGAATAATATTTATATATAAAAAAAAAAAAAAACTTTAAACAGTCTAGAATAATATTAATATAAATAACAAAATACATATTTCGAGATGATCTCTTTTTTTGCATATATTATTTTAATAATATTTAGAACTTTTTATTAAGGAATAAAAAGTCCTGAATAAAAAAAAATTAAATTTATATGATTGCTCTTAAATTTATTTCTCTTAAGTTATTCTTTTCCTTGTCATTCTCATTCTCATTTACTTATTTTCTTATTTGCTTCTACATGCATTTTTCTTATACTTTAAACTTTGTAAATTTATACGAAAATTGTCTTCCTTTCTCGTCTCTTGCCCAAACAAATACCACGGATTCGGCATTAAATTAACAAATAATAAGTAAATATTTTTTTTTTTTTTTTTTTTTTTTTGTATTGGCTTTATTCGTATTGGCTTTTATTTGTGCCTTCGTAAATGATTGGAAACAGAGTTATAGAAAGTCCTCAGCAGTTTTTAACAATATATATATATATTAGAATTAACTTCTTTAATTAAATATTGTCATTAAAATTTATCTTATATATTTATATATTATATTTCAATAATATTTAGATTTATTTTCATTTATTTTGTTTATTAAACAGCATTAAATATTTTTGATTAATTTTTTTGAAATATGTAGATTTCCAGCGCTTCAGCATTTTCGCTTCTATATAATTTGGTTTGCCTTCGCTTCTGTTGGCATTCAATTTAATATGCAATTGCAGTATGATTCGTAAGGTCTACTTGTGAAATTCATCATTACTGATTCTACCGCCTATCCAATCGGGCCCGTCTCTTTACGTTAATAACTCAGTTGCGAGACGCCTCAGCGTATGCAATACAAATGCTCACAAAAGGTAGCACGCCAAATTTATAGCCACGCCGAGCCACTTGGCCAGCTGGACAGCGGGCAAGCTGCATGGGAGAAGCAGCAGCAGCACACACACACACACACACACATACACACACACACACTCTTCTTCTCACAGCACACACCTCGGCAGCACTTGAAGCAACCGGACGATGAATGTGCAACAACTTTTACTTTTTTTTTTTTTTTGTTTGGTTTTGTTTTGTTTTTCTTTTCATTTGTTTTGTTTTGCTTTTTGCGACGCCGTCAGATGAAAATAAGTCAAAAAATAGAAAATGAATTGAATTATTGCAAAAAGCGCGAGCCGCGTTGCCGCACCAAAAGCAACTCGACTGGGCCTGGGACTGGGGTAGATGGTAGGATGCTGGGCACTTGACAGGCTCAGTGATAAGCAAAAGCCCCGGCGCGAAATGGAAATGCGATGGCGGCAACGGCAACGGCGACGGCGATGGCGATGGCGATGGCAATGGAAACGGCAGCTTTTGCTTTCTTCTTATTATGTGCCTGCCACTTTTCTCTTTGTGGGTGGGCGTGCGTGTGTGTAGGTGTGGGTGTGTGTGTGTGTGTGCGTAAGTGTAAGTGTGAGCAAATACCCTGTAGTTGAGTGTCATGAGGGCAGCTTGCATATAAAAGGCGATGCAAATTTAAGAAATAAAAAAGTAAAATAAATAAATAAATAAATAAAATAAATAAAGTAAAAAAAGTAAAATAAATAACATAAATAACATAAATAAAATTAATAAAATAAATAAAATAAATAAACAAATTATAAAGAATTATTTGATTGAATTTATTATTATTAAATTCATAACATAAAACCGATAATTTGTTTTATAAAATTATCTACATCTATAATCTTTTTTTTATGTTTGCTTATAAAGTTTTGTTTTAATTTTTAAATATTTTATAAAATATTTTAATGTAGATTCATTTTTGTTTAAATAAATTTTAAATGAATTAAATTAATATTTAATGTAAAATTAATATTTTATAATCAATTCTCATCAATTATAATTACCATTTATTAATAAATAAGAATATATTAAATTAAAATTTAAATATATTCTATTAATATTAAATATTAAATTAATATTATTATTAAAAAAAATGTTGCAGAAGATTTAACAACAAATGTCTTAAATGAAGCTGGTAAATTTTTATGTAAACTACTTTATTATATAATTTAATTATATTTCTAATTGATTTTACAACAGCATATACTGTTAGTAGATCATATAGCTAGAATGCAGCGTTTTACAGGGTATTTGAATACAGTTCGACTTGTTTTAGCTTTATTTCTTTGTTCTTGTTGTTTTGTTGCATGCTTTTGAGCGCGACGCCGAATGCGAAATTATAATTCACACATGTGACCAGGCCGAGCGACTTGTGGCAAGGGCTCAGACCAGCACGAGTGTGTGTGTGTGTGCGTGTGTGTGTGTCCGGCTGTACTTGGCCATTTGGCCAGGGTGCGCGTTAAAAAATGCAATTGCCAAAAAGTAGCCAGCAAAAGTAAAAAGAAAGCAGCCGCCGCTGCTTGTTTGCTTTAATTGCAAATGGCATTTTTTGGGGCGCACTCGCGTTACAAGCTGACCAAACAGCCAACCGGGGACCACCACCTTGCTGAGGACACCCCCCCGCTCCCCCCTCCATCCATGGGAGGGCGAACATGCATTTTGCGCCAAGTCAGGGCAGGGGGGGTGAGCTGAAACAGGCTCATAAATTGTCGAAAAATATTTGACTTGTTCTATTTTTGGTCGCCAGCGCTGCTGCTGCGGCCAGCAATATGCTACATGCTTGGCCCCAAGACCCACGCCCCCCCCCCCCCCCCACACACACACACACACTCCTACCCCTGCCATTTATAGCTGCTCACAACCCTTTGCTGCTTTGTTCGTATGGATACAAACATTTTTGGTAGCTGCTGCAATGCAATGGTCCACCCTCCACCCTTGCTCACTGCACTTTTGCATATTTAATGTTTTGTTTAATGCAAATGTACATAATTTCATCATTGGACATGCCTGAGTGTGCGTGTGTGTGTGTGTGTGTGCATAGTTTTCTTTTATTTCTACTTTTGCGTGCGTTAAGTCGCTCAGAGATGTGAAAATATTTTTTCAATTAATATTTATGTTGCTTTATATGCCTGAATTAATAATTCCCAAGCGCAACCATAGAACCAAAATATGGCTTGACCAGGTTCAGTATTTTTTTTTTTAATTTTATTTGTGGGCGTGGCCAGTTGAGCAATCGCCTGCATCCCAGAGCTACCAATCGATTGGCTATATATATGTATATATGTGCTCAGTTTATAAAACGTTTCTATGGAAAGTTTTACAAATTATTTCTTTAAATATATTTAATAATTAATTTTTTTATTTTATAAATCATTTTTTGTTTTTTGTCAGGCAATAGAACGTTTATATGGAAAGATTTAATTAATTTAATTATTGTTTTAGATTTTTCTTTATTTAAATTTTTAAAATTTTTTAATTTTCAAAAATTTTTTAATTTTTTTTATTGACTGATCTGGTTAACTTTTAGACAGCTTAATATTATCTGTTTGTATTATAAATAATATAAATTATAGGGAAATTTTCAAGAATTTATTACTCTTATTCTTGTTCTCTGTTTGTTAAGTATCCAATTAAAACATTGAAATGCAACAAAATAAATTAATAATAACTTTGATTAATATTCAAGCAGATAATCAAAATTTGTAGTACTTATAAATATATTTCAAAAATTAATAACTAATCCCTATATGTTTTTTCATTTCTAAATTCATCAGGATTACTCATTAAATAAAACCTCTCTTTCCCATTGCCTCCATGTCGTCTCTTCGTCAATCCTCGCCTCGTTCGCTTAACTCCTAAACAATTGGAGTGACCCGCGCGCTGTGCACTGTCCAAATGCAATGAACTGCGCCAACAGCGAACAGCGAATTTGACACAGAAATAAAGAAAACAAAAAAGTCAATAATAAAGCAGACGAAAGCAGAGACACACAAAAAACATACAAAAACAAAGCAACAACAACAAAATGTGAGGCAAAATGTGAGCCGCCATTTGCAATAGCCGAGCGATTTCTTGCACAATTTCCTCGACACACAGTGTGAATAAAAATGTAAGCTTCAGTTGCAGCTGAAACCAAATGCGAGCGCAGTCCGCTGACCATTATAAAGCATACCCCCCACACACTCCCTCAATGCTTTGCCTGCCCCGCAGTCCAATCAGGCAACAACAAACAAAAGCTGCAAGCTGCAGACATTGCAATTTTCACGAGCATTTGACCGGCTCGCTCGCTCTCTCTCTCTCTCTCTCTCTCCCTGTGTGATATATAGGTAGGCTGTTGGACTGGGCAGCCGTCGCAGCAGCAGCTGACAGTCGCATGGCGAATGGCCAAACGAAAACAAAAAAGCGTGCAAAACAACAGCGAAACACAAAAACCAAAACAAAAATGTGTAAAAAATAACGGAGCCAAAGTGTGGAGTGTGGACTGTGGAGTGTGTGTGTGTGTGTGAGTGAGTGAGTGCAGAGCGCATAAAAATGGAACAAAACACAGCGCCAACTGGCGGACGAAATGTGTACTAAAGCTGGACTGGGCACGGCAGCTAGCCTGGCCAGCCTGTCAGTTCACCATTCTCCCCCTCCCCCCGTTCCATCAAATGCGTTGGCAGCAGCGACATCAATGGGCGCGCCACTCAATCAACCCCACGCCGCAGCCTCTCTCTCCGTGTGTGTGTGTGTGTGTGTGTGGGGTGGCGGCTGCTGCTTGACAACAATGAAGGCCAAGTATTGTCCAGGCCCAACCCCAGGCGCAAACCCAATTTCTTTTTTCGCTCGCTTCCTACTATTTTGTCGAGCATTTTTTTATGCGCCGCATCATTTAATTTTTTTCTCTTCTTTCTTGCTGTTTACCTTTCTCTCTCTCTCTCTTTTTGTCGCTCTCACTCTGTTGCTGTTGCTGGGCATTTTTTTTGGATTTTTTTATTTTTATTTTGATGGCCTGAGCGCCGCGTTTGCCTGCTACAACTTTCTGACTGCTTGGTCGCTGGTCAGCCGCAGTTATTCTTGGGCCCCTCTCGTTGTGCGTTGTTGCTGGTCAAACAAATGCCATTATCTCCATGTAACCATTCCATCATTCCACCTTTATGCCAGCGGGCCTCAAACTCTGTGCATTGGCAACGCCCTCCATGCGTTCGTTTCGTATGCCAAAAACTTTTGCTTGATTTTCACTTTTGGCGGCATATTTCTTTTTTGCGGCCCAAAATAAAAGTAAAAGTTGCACGGAACACACACACACACACACACACATAAACACTCACGCACACCACCTGCTCACTCTCTGAGTGCGTCGCTTTGAGTGGTCAGTTGTGTTGGCTCCACGCTCTCCACGCTATCGTCTCTTTCATTTCGGGCGTCTGTCGCGGCATTTATTGCCACGTTGCAGCCCCCTGGGGCTACGTTTGACTCAGCTGCTCATTTACATCAAATTTTTAATTGGAATTGGTGCCAGAGCGTAGATACGTATAGGAAAAAAAAATGTGCAGGCAGAGAGTGGACAGCGCAGCAGCAGCAGCTGCTGCAGCGGAGCATAAAAGACAATAAGCCAGCAGCGGCTTAGAAATATTGATTGGCTCTTGCTGCGCTCCGCCTCGCACTCAAAGGGCTCCACAGCCTTTGATTACTCAGCTCATATTGCGTATACGCAGCGTGACAATCATTGCAGCATAAGCCGTTCAAACCAGTCCTTACTTAGCTCAGCTATTGCTGGGAACATTTTTTTGTATGCTAAGAATCTTTCAAGTGAAAATTGTTATTAATTAATTTTTTTTTTTTTCAATTAAATTTGGTAAATAAAATATACTACAAATACTATTTAAAAAAATATTTAATATTAAATTAATTTTAAAATTAAAATTAAAATCATAAAATCTTTAATAATAAAAATATAAAATAAATAATAAAATAGTAATTAAATATAAAATATAAAATAAATAAAAAAATTTATCTACATTTTGGTAATTAATAGATTTTTAATATTTAAAAAAATGTATTTTATCTTTTCAATATTTTTGTATATTACTTTAAAAAATTGCATAATAAATAATATTAAAATTTGTTTAACACTTAGATAATAATGTATTTTTTAATTTAAAAATTTAGTTTCTTTTTTCTTTATTATAATTTATAATTTATAATTTTCTATAAATTAATTTGAATTTTTTTTATTTTATTAAAGTTGTAAATTAAAAATAATAATTGTAGATTTCATAAATAATTAAAGTCAAATTTATTGCAGTTTATTTTCATTATTCCTGCTCTTCTTCTACCAAGCTCTCATTTATCCTTATACTTTTAAATTGTTGAAAATATATTTAAATACGTTTTTATTATATTCAAATTGTGAATTTAAACATTTTAATTTTAGATTCTATGAATCACTCAAGTTAACATTGATTTAGTTTATATTTAGGTTTGCTTTATCTTATTTCATTGCCAAATCCAGATCCAAATCTTTTGCAATCCAGACCATCTATCTATCTTCCTCTCAGTCTCATATCTATCTATTTATCTATTTCGCTCTCATCTCTCTCTCTCTCTGCTCTTTTCCCTCTCTTTCTCTCTCGCTCTCTCTCTTTCTGCTGCTATGCCTAAGACTTGACTGATTTGCTAGTCTAATGAAATTTCAGTTCATGCTTCTAAAGAAATTTATTTTAAAAATTTCCTACAAATTAATATAAAGAAATTCAAGTGTCTTGCCAAAATATATTTTTCCTATATTTATTGATTATCTATCGTAAGCTTAACAAAATATTTAATATAATTTTATGCATAACCAATAACTATATATGTATATCTAGATTGAAGTTATGGAACCATCGAGTGAAGCCATTATCATTGGCTCTGCAGCTCTTCTTATAGCTACGTCCACTATGCATAGCTTGTATTTGATGTCTCTTGCACTTTCAATATAGTCAACTGCAGCTTAAGCTTAACTCTCGCACTCTTTTCCATACCAATTTCCACAAACTGCGTCATTTGGCTGCTGCCTTCTTTGTCACCTTTGGCAGCCACCAAACAATTTTTTGTTTGCCCCATCATCCTTTCTCCTGACTTCTGTTGCCCAGTCCGTGCTTCCCATTCCCTTTGTGCACTTATGACCAGCCTCTCTGCCTCTTATGAAATGCATTTACCTTCAATCCCCAATTTCCAATCCCCAGCCCCATTCACGCTTCGGCTTCGGCTTTTGCTTCTGATTCTGTTTCTGTTTCTGTTGCTGTTTCAGCTTCTGTTTCTGCTATTTTTAACAATTTTTTCGTACGCAATTTTTGTTTACTTTTTAGCAATGGCCAGCCCCACCGCCAGCCCCTTAGCCCCTGTTTGCTGTTTGTCTGCTGCTCTTTCTTTTACTTTTTTGGTTGATCTTGTTGCTGTTGTTATTCCCGTAGCTGTTTTTATTTTTTAGGCACCCGTTGAGAAAACACAAAAGCTTTGCATTTTTATGCAATTGTTGCCTTCGTTTTTTGGGCCACATCACTCTATATCTCTCTTTCTCTCTCTCTCTCTCTCTCTCTCTCTCTCTCTCTCTCTCTCTCTTTGTGCTTTTCTCTACACTTCTCATTCGCTGCCGTCGCTGCGTTTTTATCAAGAAAACGAAAAAGTTGCGCCTGTATGCCAGCTGCTGATTGGTCCCGTTTCGCTCAGCCCTTTACCCTGGCCCTCGGGCCGTCGTACCCCCACTCCCTCTCCCACTCCCCGGCATATTGTAGCACAATGACAACTGCAGAAACATTTTTGTTTTAGCCGTAGAGCAACACACCCATTTTATTGTCCAACAGGCTCGGCGACCATTCCTGACATTTCATATATGTATGTGCACATATCCAGCAATTGGCCATTAGCTGAGCCTGATATGCCTCAGACTGCTGTCGCATAAAATCCATAAAGACACTATTCAAAATTCGAAAGAGCAGCAGCTACAATTTTATTGAATTCATGGTTCAAATTTGTAGAGGTAAAAGCAGAAAGTGAGTAACTGGCAGACTCTAGCTCTAAGGCTGAATGAGATATGAATTTTATGAATTAAATAATTGTTTATCGATAACTTTTACCCTGGAGTTGTTATCGATGTTCGGAAACAAATTCAATATTCGCTTGCATTATATGAAGCTTACACAAAAAGAATGAAGTTCCTAGCTCTGATAGTTTCTGAGATTGACGGACGGCTAGGCAGACAGGGCTGAAATTGATTCAACTGGTCCTGTCCAGGGCATCAAAAACTGAGTTTAGCTAAATGCTGAAGGCATTGCTTGAAGTCTGAAAAGATTTCTTGATTTCTACATTTATCAGATCTCACTCCCTGTCCCACTCTTCCTCTCTCTGTTTCTTTTTTACTCTCCCTCTCTCTCTTATTGACTATTTAGTCTATCAGCCAATCCTTTATAGACTCAAATCTAATTACTTTGCGCCGCATTGCTGCAGCATGTCTCAGCGCTCTGGGGGCTCTTCGAGTGGCTTGACGCTCTAACGCTCTAAACTTAATATTCCTATTTTTCAATTACAACTGACACTTGTCTATGGCAGTCGGGCGCAGCACACACACAAAAAAAAAAAAAAAAGAGGAAGAAGGACCACACCTCCCCATTGAGAGAGAGAGCCTACTGCATGAATTGCAATTGTTGCCAGTTGAACGTCGTCAGCGTCGTTCGTGGACGGCACACACCCAATGTAAAATGTCATTATCGTTGACATAAATGAATAGCTGCATTCATTGCATTTGGCAGTGCTGGTGGAACACAATATTAGCTCACACTCTGCCCAGCTCTCCACAGCTCTCCCCAACTCTGGCCAGCCGCGCAGGTGCGCCTCGAGCTGCTCTGCATTAGTTTGTTTTAATTTTGCATTAGCGATTAGCTGATTAAAGCCAAGAATTGTGGACTCATTTGTGCGATCTAATGATAAGACCCAACAAGCGAACGACTACAATAATTGCGGCTAGCTTATGCAAAAGGCGAGCATTTAGATTACAATAATTCCTGACACAGTTGCATTATTATGGATTATTGTATACATTTATCATATCACTTGAGCTTTAACCATTTGAATGCGATAATAAATTTGTATAATATGGAAATTGAGATAAAAATTACGAGCTGAGCTGAGAGGCATTTATCAGTCTATTATATATGCAATATAAATAATATTAATATAATTCCAATCATTCTTATATAAATTCTAAAAATAAAATAATTTATTTTTTTATCTCTTATTTGATTGACAAGATTCAAATGAAATGGGAGCTGAAACTGAACTTGAGTTGGAATATTCTATAAATTTCTATACATTTTCAATATATAAAAATATATAAAAAATATATTTAAAAATTTAAGAATATTTCTTATCTATTATACTAGTAGAAACTGTTTTCCTTTTTGTACGCTCAAAACTCCACTTTCAAGTCTGACAACTGCCCAGTTCTAAGTCCATGCCAGGCATTACTTTGCTCTGGCTGTCATTAAATATTCGAAGTGCACATTTAACCTTAATGTTGTCTAAGCATGGCCATAACTGACCAGCATATGCATAGCCCCGAAACGTGCGCCTCATGTAACATTTCTAATTAAAATTTTGTCGAGCCGCCCACAGCGACGCTCTCAGCTCGCAAAAGGTTATTAACATATTTGCCATAACGTTACCCATTTAGTTGAGCGCCCAAACCCCAGTCGGCTGCTGCTGTCTGCGTTATTTGCCAGCATATTTGTCCCTAAAACTGTTGGCCATTAGTTCGCATGCAATCGAGCAACTTGTCCGAAAAACCATGAGCTGCCCAACGCAGCTCAACTAAGTAGCAAAGTTCTATAACCAGATTTCCAATGCAAACACACTGAGAGCAAGAGAGAGAGAGAGAGAGAGAGAGGCAAAAAGAGAGAGAATGAGTGAGACAAGGAGCGCATTAGGTGGCGACATGCATGCATGCATGGGCGCCTAAGTAGCTGCGCTGTCTTCATTAAAAATCGTCTCCCTTTGCCCCAACCAGGTTCAGATCCTAGAGCCAGACCTCGAACCCATGTAACATTAGAGAAGTTGCACCAACAACAGCAACAAATCGAGCTTCATTCCTAATTTAAATGCAAATGAGATTCATTTGCTAACGTCGAGCGGCAGGACAAGCCCAGACCAGACCCCGTGCACGGTCAAAGCCACAGTGAAGCACTCATTACACAGCCGAGAAGAGAAGGGCTCACCATACTCTGATTTTGTTTTCGGAGTTGCCCACCTTGGAGCTCAGCTTTTCTTTTGCTGATGGTTGGTGAGGGGGGAATGCCAGCCGGGGTTTCAGTCGACTGCAGCTACATTTATGCAAGTAGCTTAAATGGCTACAAAATGCGTTGCTTTGGCGAGATTTGTTGCATACATTAGGCTCGACTGGGCGACGCTTAGGCGCAACTTAAGCTCGACCATGTGAATGGGCCAGACACCGGGCCCGAGCTGGCCCTTCAGTGCCGCTGGCAATCATGGCTGACTCGTTGTGCCTTGTGCAGGTGTCATGCCGCCTCACCCTTCCCCCACGCTCACTCACTGCAAATATAATCAGCCCGAAAATATGCTATGCTTTTTGGATTTCTTGATTAGTGCTGCTGCTGATGCTGCTGCTGCTGTGGCGTCTACGAAATTGACTGGCAGCTGGCTGCAACAGCAACAGCAACAGCCACTGCAGTTGCAGCTGCTGCTGCTGCTCTGCGTGTCCATTGACCATTCCGTTGGCGTTGAGTGCACGTGAAATTACGGTTCGCTCTGCGGCCAAAGAACAAAAGACATTGTCTGAATAGCCACTGTTTGTAATTAGCACATCTAACTTGAGTTTGTGGCATAAGAAGCGCTTTAAGAGCAACTGTTACAATGAACTTCATAGATTTTCAAGTACAGTCAACAAATCAGCATAAAAATCTATTGAAGCTTGAATAATTGTGGCAAGCTGGCAAAATATCTAAAAAATAATAATTATATAGCTCTGAATAATATGCATAATATAGTAATATATAATAGAGATCTGCAACAATGCATTCATTTTGAGAACTCTTTAAAATGTCTAATAAATTGTCTCTTTTACTTTTATATTTATTTTTTTTTTTCCTATATATTTATCATATTACTTCTTTTTTTTTTTATTTATTTATTTATTTATTTATTTTTTTTTTTTGAGCATCTAAGTATATTGCTTCTAACTTTATATAATTCTTTTTCATATATTTATTACATAGAAAAGCTGCTCTAGCCACTTACTATATATATAAAAATATATATATAATCTCTTATGCTCTGCAATTAATATGTTCAAATATATATATAGATATATATATATATATATATATATATATATATATATATATATATATATATATATATATATATATATATATATATATATATATATATATATATATGCTGAATGGTAGCTTTTGCATATAGATATACAAGTGTATGATATATACATATGCATTTCAAATATCTGCTGGCATGTGCATGTGTGTGTGTGTGTGTGTATAAATTTATTACTCATGCGCCACGTTGCACAGAGCACCAATCAATATGCAAGGCATCAAATATTTAAACTAAAAATGCAAAATAACAAAAATGGCTGCGAAATTTAACACACAACATCAAAATAACAAAGCAAGTGTGTGTGTGTGTGTGTGGAAAAGAGATAGCAGCCTGGCAAAACTGACAAAAGTCTTCTAATTGAGTGCAATGGCATGCTGGCAGCACGAGAGCAAAAGAGAGAGAGAGAGAGTGAGAGACAGTGAGAGCAAGAAAGATAGATAGAGATATGCACATATATGTCTTTATGTGTGTGTGTGTGTGTGTGTGTGGACAGACAAGTGGATAAAGACAATTTGAAGACGTACGGGCCCAAGCAGCCGTAGCTCTAAAGTATGCAACAGAACCTAAAAACCAAACCCAGCCATTGTGGTCAAAATGCATTTACAGTTATGAATATATACACATGTGTGTATACATATATACATATCTATATGTATATGCATATGCATGTCTGCCTGTGTATATCTTGTTGATTTTTCAAATTATCAAGCTTTCGAGACAGAGTTTGAGTTCTTGTGGCTCTGCCATTTGCTAGCCCATGTACTTGTGGCCATTTTTTGAATGAATTATTAAATGCTTTGTAATTTATTTGATTGTGATTGTGTTTATAGCAGTGTCTACGTGAGCACACTCACACACACACACACACACACACACACATACAGTCTTGCATTTATTGCACTTAACTGTTTAGGGTTACGTGTCTACGTGCAGCCCTCGACATCACATTCAGTTCCATTGTTGAAATCTAATGCATTTGTCATGAATTCCAAATATTTTCGGTTGGTTAAATGCTTCGGCTCTGAACTCCAATGACAAGACATAGACAGATGTATGTAGTGTAGTGTAGTGTGTGTGTGTGTGTGTGTGTGTGTGTTATTTAGTGTCCATCTAACTGCATTTGTCTGTATTGGTATTTGTCTTTGTCTTTGTATTTGGAACTTTTATGTCTTGTTAGTTTTTCGTATTGTTGCATTTTATTGATCAATACTTTAACTAAGACGTTGGCGTCATTAGTTGAGCCTGGCTAAGACATTCTGGGGTTAGTATATGGGCTTATACATAAGCAAATGCAAAATTTGAAAGCAATTTGATAAGTTGGCTTGGCTGAAACATTTTGAGATAACTTGGCCATAAAATAAAATAAAATGAAAATTAAATAATTACAATCAAATTGAATCAAAGTTAAATAAAGATTATTTATAAGGATTATATTATTATTTAAAAGGATTATTTAATTTTTAATTTTTTTTTTTATACTTATATGTTATTCAATTTTATTTTTTTTTTTTTTTTTTTTTTTTTTTTTTTTTTTTTACAAACATTTTTCACATTTGTATATAATTTAAATCTGCCTAAAATTTGCGTCGTTTAATAAAATCTATTATATATAAATACAAATTAAAGAATTAAAATTAAATATAGATAAAATAACAACGACAAAAATAAATAAATAAATAAATAAATAAATAAATAAATAAATAAAAAATAATTAAATTAATTTAAATTAAATATAAATGAGAATATAAAAATATAATATAAATAAAATTAAAATAAAAGAAAACTGAAACAAAAATACAAAAAAACATTAAATAATCTAAATCAAAAATTAAATAATAATAAAATAAAACAAATACAAAACAGAAAACAATAATAAAATAAAACAAATATTAAACACAAAACAAAAATAAAATAATAATAATAATAAACAAAAATAAAATAAATAAATATAACTAAAACTAAAATACAAATAAAATGAGAATACTCTAAAACTAAAAATTGAAATAAAATAAAAATAAAATAAATAAGAAAATAAGGTGAAATAAAATGAAAAGAAATTAAAATTTAATCAATATTAAAAAAAAAAAATGAATCGAAATAAATAAAAAAAATAAATATATAAAATAAAATAAAATAAAAATAAAATATATATAAATAAAAATATTTAAAAATTAAAATTAAAAATATTAACATATAAACATAATATTGAAAAAAAAATAATATTTGAAAACACATATATTTTTTTATTTTTTTTTTGATTGATTGATTGATTTTTATAATAATTATTATACAAATTTACACAAATAATATGCTACTATATATAATTTTATTTTATTTAAGCAATTGAAGATGCCAATAGTTGATCATACATAAGGCAAGGCCCTACACTATTTATATGTTAAAATAAAAGTTTGAAGCCAACAAATTTTATTAACATAAATTAAAAGCAACTTAAGCAAGCTGTGCCCACACTTGAAAAGTTTGCAACAATTTGGATGTAAGCAAGTTAAGATCTTGGACGCCATTTTGGCTTGAAATGACAGACACACACACACACACACACGCACACACACACACATACTTGTTTAGCCGGCAAACATAATTAGATTGCATTATGTAAGTGTTGCCTAGGCGGCTGGCTAGTGGCTACAGCCAAGAGACTCTCCCACTTATACACACTTACGCCCAACTCTGGACAGTCTAAGCTCTTAACCCTTACCCGAGGCAATTTCAATAAAATTCGGTTCTAGTCTGCGACGGAGTAAACCCAAAAAGCAGTCAAATGTCTCAGACACAAACCACAGCGATGTCTCGCCCCGGCATTATGCCTTGTCCAACACATACACGCTCTTAGACAACTGTCTTACCTCCCGCTCTTCATATTACCCTCTCTCTCTCTCTCTCTCTCTCTCACTCACTCTGCTGTGAGCTGCAGGATTTGGCCAAGGCAATGGCCTTTCAAAATTTTCGAATTTACGTAAATTTAACTTTCTTGAAATACACTTAACTGTAAAATTAATTATAAAAGGCAATTGTGCTTGTATGTGTGTCTGGGCTTATGCGCATGTATGCATGTACACACACATATGTGTGTGTGTGTGTGTGTGTGTGTGTGCATGTTATACAGCCGCACACCCACTTAAGTTTGTCTTGGTCTTTGGCCGAAAAGGTGTTGGCATGGAATTTGCATAACCAACTGAACGTCAATGTCTTCTGCATGCGACCAGCATGTGAGCA
Source organism: Drosophila koepferae (assembly GCA_030914345.1). Taxonomy (NCBI): domain Eukaryota; kingdom Metazoa; phylum Arthropoda; class Insecta; order Diptera; family Drosophilidae; genus Drosophila; species Drosophila koepferae. The sequence continues at coordinate 7,789,137 of JAUESR010000211.1, forward strand.
TGTATACGAGTGTGTGTGTGAGTGTGTGTGCGTGTGTGTGTGTGTGCGCATGTACAGTTGTGCGCGTCGACATTTGCATAGTCCACGTTGTATACATGACCAACCAGTTTCTATGTATGCGAAAACACACTAATTAAATGTTGAAGGCAGTTTATATTGATGCCCCCGCATGGCCAGCGGGCAGGCAAATCAGGCAATAGGGAGAGAGAGAGAGAGAGAGAGAGAGAGGGGGAGAGAGAGTAGTAAAATCATACAGGTAAATGTATATATATACACTTATATAGATTTGTACATATATGTACTCTGCATTATATATAACAGTGAGAAGGTAAAGTGTCTATGTGTGTGTTGGCTTGCCTAAGAAAATCTATAGCCGGCGAGGCTCAAACTCAAACCGCAACCCAAATGTCTTCATTTTGTACATCAGAGCAAATGCAGCCGCACACACACACCGTTACATATTATTAGATATGCATGTGTGTGTGTGTAAGGATTTGTAATTACATTCGGCATCATTCGGACTCGTCTTTGTTGCCCGCAGCAGCAGCAGCAGCAGGAAGCAGCAGCAGCAGCAGACGCATTTCTAATGATTATTTGCAAGAGCATAAAATTTTAAACTCTATATATAAATAAAAATAAAAACAAATAAATAAAATTAACATTTTTTAGTATTTTTTTTTAACTCTATAAAAAAGTTGTTCTACAATTTATTTAATTTTCTTTTCACATATAAATCTGTAACTAATATTGATGAAATATTAAATTAAATATTTCTTTATCCTTTTTATTTAATAATGCATTAGGTCTCGCTGCAAGTTGATTGAGTGAAACTTTGTGGCCTCGTTTGGCTCCTGCTCGCCTCCTGCTTGCCTCCTGCTCGCCATTAGCCGTAATTATGCATTATGCAATGCAATTATCATTCTGACAGTTCGGTTAATGCCACGTGCCCTATGGCAACTATGGCTGGCTAACTAGCACCGACGCCGGCTTGGCATTTTGCATAGTTCGAAGACAGTCGTTGCTGTTGTCTTGAGGCGCTGCTGCTGTTGCTGCTGCTGCTGCCACCTGCCCGGTTTACACACGCAGACATTTTTAATTAAACGTAAAATTTGTGCACTATTGATTAGTTTCCGAAGGCTGACGGCACGTGGGGCACGAGCTGCCCTTGCATGTGCAATGTGGAATTGCTGTAGCCCTAGTTATTGCCAACGCATTAGTATTAGCGCCTCAAATGACGTGACGCGCAAGGGCTGAAGGGTGAGCGGAACGGCAGGACTGACACGCAAGCAGCCACGGAAGACGGATAGCGAATGGAGGATGGCGGGGCAACGGACTACGGCTTGCCAGTTACGGCTCTGTCATTGTTCGTGGGGAGTCAGCGAGTTTCGGTTGCCAGTTTGGCGTCTTTTTAACACAATGACAGTTAATTAGATTGTAAGGATAGGCAAAGGATATGTGCGCGTATAATATGAAGTTTTCTATGCAGGTGCAATAGTTTCGGCCGCAAAACTTTGTGTCTGCCAGCCAAATGAGCCTAATTGACTTGGTTACGAAAATGGTTAGGACAGCTAGCTAACTCATTGATTTTTCAAGTATGTGTAGATAAAATATGATAAATAATAGACTAGATCTAGATGTATATAGTATATGAATTATATTAAAAAAAAAAAAAAACATGAGGTACAAAAAAGATAAACTTTCCTTTGCAATTTATTATCATAATATTAATTTTAAATTTTTATTATAAAAATTAAAAATATGATAAAATAAGATAACAATGTAGTAGTAATATCTCTCGATACTTATCTAGATATAGGCATATTTGATTTGCTATGCAGCAATATTGAAAAATCAATTTTATACTATTTAATGTCCTTATTAAATTGCCAGCCAGCTCAACTAATGAAATCATTAAAATTGTCTAGAAGCAAATGGCAAAGACACACACACACAAAGAGAGAGAGAGAGAGAGAGAGAGGAGAGAGAGAGAGAGAGAGAGAGAGAGAGAGAGTTATAAACAGTTCTATGTAAAATGTATGTGGCTAGTGGAGGGCGATGTTTAGGCTACATATAATAAGCACACCCACTTGCAGGATATACAGGCGAAAGGACATTGCCTTGAGTCGGCTAGGACAACACACACACACACACACACACACCCACACACACAGAGAGATAGAGCTAAAGTTGCGAGTGGCAAGGCAAAGATGTTAAACCCACCCCCTGCTGCACCCTTAAACCCTTTGCGCTACTTAAACCCTTGCCCAAAACTATCCGCCGAGCAGAGGACGGCGCGACGGCGGCCAGACATCGAAAACATGATTTTAGTGTTTTCAAATTTGAATTTTAAACAAGTCATAATATAATTTGGCTAAGCAGCAAGGCAACAGCACAAACTGAAAGCTGGCCTCCTGCCACTCCTGCCCTTTGCCGCTCCTGCTAGCCGCTTGTCTGTGTCCACTTGCTGGGCTTTAATCCGGCACAGAACCCAAACTATGCCCAGCCCAACCCAATGCGGCAACCACGCAACTCGAGAAAATTAGCTTAAGCTGAGGGCCCAGCTCATTTTTCGCTTGGCGTTTTTCTTGCCTCACCAAATTGTGAAATTTAAATTAGATACAAAAGTAGCTCTACCTACTTCCCTCCCTACCTCTCTGTGTCTGTCTTATGTATAGCTGTGTAGATATATATAAATGTTCTATATGTTTGCATAGAGTGGGTGTGCTGTAGTCAGGCAAACTATCTCACACGAAATATTGTAATTTTCTTCCGATTGAAGACGTAAACGGATATTAGCAGCAAATGTATCCCCACGTCAATTTGTAGTCCTTAACGATGTCCTGCTTTTGCTTACAGCTAATGCTAATGAAAGCGCCCTTTGTTATCGAATATGCTGATTCGCTTGAGCAGGGTAGATTTATCGCCCATGCAACGAACTTTCAATTAATTGAGCAATTATAGCGGACAAACTGAGCGCGGTTGATGGAAATGAATTGAGCTAGTCATAGAGCTTAATAGATAAGTATAATGTCATATAATAATGTGAATATATATGCTCATTTTACTAAAACTAACAGTTAGCTTGTAAATAGTATTGGTAATTGATAAGCGAAGGTATTTGTGCTGCTAAAATTCTCTTGAATTGCATTTATTATAAATGAGAAGATTTTCTGTCAAGATCTACAGCTCACTGAAGTTTTAAGTATGAATTGCATTTGTATTTATTTATATATATTTTGTTATATTAAGCTGTAGAAAATACTTAAATTTAAGTAACATTTAGAAAGAAGAAAAGAAATATTAAATAAAATAAATAAATAAATAATAAAAAATTTTAAAAATAAATAAATAAAAAATAAGGTAAATTAATAAAAATAAAATAAAAATAATAAAATAAAATAAATGAATGAATGAATAATACAAAATTAAAAATAAAATAAATAAAAAATAGGGTAAATTAATAAAAATAAAATAAAATAATTTAATAAAATGAAATAATAAAAAGAAAATTTAAAAAAAAATAAAAAAATAATAAAAAATTAAAAATAATAAATAAATTCAAATAAAATAAATACATGAATAAAACGAAATTTAAAAAAAATTCAATTTAATTCAAATAATACATAATAAAAATAAAATAAAATAAATATAAATATAAATTAATTAATGAAAATATATAAATTGAATTTACACGTAATATAAATAAAAAATTTATTAAATGATAATTTCATCAATGAGAATATTTTGTATATGTATTTTCATTTCATCTTTTAAAAAAATTAATTTCAATTGCATTAGATAAATTGGCTAAGCGTTTTATCATATATTAACTTAAAGAATAATTCATTTTCATTTTAAATTAATAATGTATATATTTATAAATAATTTTATAAATCATAGTCATAGATTTTAATTCATATTAATTTTATAAATAATTATATAAATCATAAAGTCATAGATGCTTTGAAAAATCGATTATCTTAGGTCAGAAGTCCATCTCTATTTGCCATTGCTACAATGTAAATCGAAACTACTTTTAGCTACGTGGCGACTGGGCCTCGGACTGCCAGCTTGAGCTTGCACAAAGGGACAAAGCCCATATAAATACATATATACACACACAAACATACATATACATACAAGTTACAATGATATATGTACATATAGTTGCGCCGTAGCTAAACTTTAAATATGCTTCGTTAGGCCGAGTACGAAGCGTGGTGTGGGCGTCGCATTTCTAGGGCGTTGTAATCGTCAACTCGGTTTGCATACATTTTCCATTCTAATTTCTAATTATTTCAATTATGTGAGTGTGTGTGTGTGTGTGTGTGTGTGTTTGTAACTGTCTGACCAGCTGGGTGGTCGATGTTCTCCCCCTTAACGCCGTCTCCTGTTGCACACATCCTGTCTGTCTATGCGAATTAATTAAGTGTTTTCGTGCGCGGGCAAAATCCTTTTGCGGTTCCAGTCGCCCTCTGGGCTGGGCTAAAGTTGTGGGGCTTAGCCCAAGACCAAGGCGCTCTGTCCATGTGCTTACGTGCATATGAATGTGGAGCGTAGAGAAAATCAATTATAAATTAAACATTTATTAAAGAAAGCATTGACTTTGCCGTTGCCATTTGCCTTTGCCTTCTGCTCAGGCAGCGCTGCTAGAGCTACGGCCCACTATGCCTATGCAAATCAAGAGCAGGCATAAATAATGCGACATCATTATTTAGGCAGGTAGGCGAAAGAAATACGTATATGCTGAGATGCCGAGATGCTGGGAGAACGTTTTGTCGTTTAGCCAAGACAACCCAGAGCAGAGACGAGAGACGAGAGACGAGAGACGAGAGACGAGAGATGAGAGACGAGAGCAGCGAAGCCATCCATCCATCCATCCATCCATCAATTATGTTAAAGTCGAGCTTTGCCTTTTGGCAGCTGCTTAAATGTGATTCCACTCATTTCGATTGTCTCTCGCTTGATTATGCACATGCATTTGGTGGACGCGCTCGTACATCAAACTCAAATAAATGCGGCCTGCATGCATATATATAAATACATATATATATATATATACGATCTATACATATGCTGATAGCTGTTGAGTATAACTGATTTGTGTGAGTATATCTGCATTGGTAATTTGCTATAAAGCGAATTTAATATGGCACGCAGTTGCCTCTCTCTCTCTCTCTATTTCTCTCTGTCTCTCTTGAGGTATTCACTCGTCGTTCACTCCCGACTAGAGCATTTTTTATTTATATTTGCTTTGCCCGCATTTGCACATGCGCAGCAGGAGCTCCACAGATGTTTTGCATGCAAGATGAGCGAGATTTTACTGCTCCATCTTTTATCTCTCTCCCTCTCTCTCTGAGCTCTGCTATTGTTTTGCATTTACATCGCTAAGTAGCGCGAAGACAACAAATGGAGAGAACAAATGTCAAACCGATAGTACGAGTATTCGAAAAAAGTCTAAAGATATGTACATAATGAAAATCGTAGAAAAATCAATTGTGATATGGAGATGATATGGAAACAGAAGAAGGAGATTATTTCCGAGTTGTTCAAACGTTTTCATTCATAACTTGTGTTCTACTTAATGAATTTTAATGAAATTTTCTGCATATTATTTTTATATTCCATAGAATATTTATTGATTTAGTTTAACTCAACGCTTTCACATATTAGCTATATTTGCAAGTAAACTGAAATTAGCAGATATTAGTAAAATTTCGGAATAAAATTTTATCAAGAAATTTACATAAAACTACATGCAAAACTTGTAAGACTCTAGTTCAAAGGACGTACAAGTTACTATATAAAAATAATAATAATAATAATATTGAAATACAAATTTTCGTAGAGTATTTGAAATAGAATGTATACAAAAAAGAGCTCGCAAGAAATCGTTGAGCATTTCTCAAAGTCCGAAAATAAGTCAAGCTCACTCAGACTTTAATAAGAAAAACCCCAAAGACTAATAAATTGCAACTATTCTCAACGAACTCATTTATGCTCAGAGAGCAACGATCTATTTTTGTATCTGTCCACGTTCTTCAGCCAGGACCTTTTTTGTTTCGCTCAATGCAGATAAACATCGTATTACTCGCAAAATAAGTCTCTTTAAAAGAGTATAACGCGAGCTACTCAACGCAAAACTGTCTTACGCAGAAATGGAACGGAAATGGAACAAACAAAATTCTCTATGATTTCTTGCTGTTTCTATCTGAATAGAATAAGAGAAGTGAGTGGGAATAACTGTCATTTGCGAGTTATGCTTTGCAAGACTAGTTCATAACACTATAGAGCTCCAGTTCATTTCAGTTCATTCCGGTTCACGCATACCAATGAATGAGTTGGAGCGACAGACAGACAATCGAATGAATTAGATTATTTATACTAAAGAGGGTATACCACGTCTCCTGTAACAACACTAATATACCCTTCGTCCACTTTTAGTAGGTATACAAATATTCAAATTACGTTTACATATATAAATGTATATGTAGGCGATGAAGTATCAATCATTAGTTTGAAACTATAAATGCGGATTTAACTTTGAAATTCGTCAGTCTCCTTTCAGCAGCGACGGCGACAGAGAAATTTTTAAAAATAATTTTTCCGTTTTGGTTTCTTGGAAAAATTTTTCAAAATTCATAGTATTTATTTTTGGCAAAAAATCCCCATAAATATGTCGTTGTGGAAACAGACTTCTAAGGGAGCGCGTAGCCTGCTAGGAACGGCACGTAATGTTGTTGTATGTCAGAGCTATTCGAAGAAGCACAATCCTACCCCGACTTGCCAAAACAAGGCCAAGCAGGCAGAGCCTCAGACCGATAAATGTGTCGACACCAATCCAAAGCCACGAGATGCAAAGACTATACGTCAAACGTTTCCGTTCTATAATCTCGTTGAGTTTAGCCGCGAATGCTGTCCTGATCCCTGCGCGGATTCATTTCCCCCCTTCGATGTGTGCCTATACAAGGAGTCGGATAAAAACAAGCGAAAGTATCAAGTCACCTGGTCGGAGTGTCCGCCAGTGGCGATAATGCCGAAAAAAATTTGCTGCTTTGAAAAAATTCAACGGGCACCAGTCATACGGCGCGATAAAAGTGAGAAGCCGCCAACGGCCTGTGAGCCGCCGCCATGCAAAAAGGCGACGCCTGCAGAGCTTGGATGTCCGAGAATTAAGTTGCCACGCTGCGGACCCGCTCGGATTCCACCCAAATGTCATCGAGTACGCTTTCCCTCAGATTGCGTCAAAGTAAAGGCTCCATATCCAGCCTTCTCAGAGTGTTCACGACCGAAGCTGCGCAAGAAGCGCAGAACCGAATGCAGCTGCCTGGCCAAGATACCCACATGCGAGTTGAATAAAATTTTGAATAGGCGCCTTGAAACCGGAAATATCAGCATGAATCCCTGCGAAAGGAAGTCTTGATTGCATAAAGGCAATTGTGGTTGAACAACTTTTATTAGACGACCATAAAATAAATAAAAAATTAAATTATAATTGACTTGTCATGGATTCATTTCATGTAGTATCCATCATAATCACTTTTAATAAAGTATTTTGTATTCCCAACAAATGTTTGAGCAGATTTTTTTACATTTTTTGAGAATCAAATAGATCAGGGCAGATGCTCGGGTCAATAGGTCAGAGATTGGTGCAATCACTCTAGAGGAAAGTTTATTGCGATCCTAAATATCATCTTGATCACATAAATATTACATAAATTTCATTATCAGCCAAGTCCAATTCATGTGCTTCATCGGTTTGCATTTAATTTTGTGATCATAGCAGGCCTTGGCTAGATTTCTAGATATTGTTTTGCTTGTGGCATATTTTTGTCACAATGAAAACAACTTTCGACTACATATAACAATAAATTACAGTTTTTATTTATTTATTTTTCCATCTTTTCGTCTATCCTTGGAAAAATGTCTGGCATACAGTCTATGGCGCGAGGCGTTGGAGCCATAAACAAAGTATGCCGTCGTTTTTCCACAACCTCAAGATTCTCGATGCTGGGATCAGTGGGCGACAGCTACCAGGGCTTGCTACTGAAACAGAAGAATACAGTGAAAAGTACTCAAAATGTTAATCAAATAAGCAGTCCTTCACTGGCCCATGGAAAAACATTTCGTCTAGTCTTGCTGAAGCCCGATGGTCGAAAATATAAGGCAACCAGTTCAAAAGACAACGATGGAAATACTTCAGATCGAAAAGAGCAGTACGGAAAGCCCAGCCCTTTGTGTCCATACACACCTTCCAAAAATGAGAATGAAGAGAAACTCATATTCATAAGTGGAGAAATATGTCTCCCAGTTAAGCGATCTGATTTCGTTAATTCAAGTGCTGAGGTGCAGAAGCCTGTCGAAAAGAAAGAAATGCCTATCGTAATGGTTGAACATGTTTTCTACGAAAAGCAAAAGGAAGGAAAGAATCCCAGCAGTGAGGTTGAATCGGTCGCCGAACATCAAAAAGACGAAGATCCCATCGAAGTGAGTGGAGTGACCGAATTTGGACAAGAAAACGAAGAAAATCTTGTAGGTTTGAGTGAAGAGATCGACGAAAACCAGAATGTAGAAACGTCTATTATGCAGGATGAGATCTTGTGTGCAGAAGAACAAATAAAACAAAATCCCTTCGATATGACTGAAGAGATCTTCAGCAGAAAACAGAAGGAAGAAAAACCTGTTATAGACGATGAGATCTTAAGCAGAAAGCAGAAGGAAGAAAAACCTGTTATAGACGATGAGATCTTAAGCAGAAAGCAGAAGGAAGAAACCTCTACGATACAAGATTACGAGACCTCGTGTACAGACCATGAAGAGATCTCTAGTAGAAAACAGAAGGAAGAAAAGCCCTTCGATATGGCTGAAGAGATCTCTAGTAGCAAACAGATGGACGAAAGCCCTGTTCAGGATGAGATCCTCAGTAGAAAACAGAAGGAGGAAAAGCCTACTATAACCAGAATAGAGATAGAACACACGTTCTTCAAACGAAAAATGGAAGAAAATCTAAATGAAAACGCTGAGCCACCCAAACATGAGGAAATCTTCAATAGTGTCCAAAGAGAAAAAAATCAACAATAGAACTGGAAAATAACTAAAATCCAAAAAAACATAATTCAGAATCCGTTTTACCATGCACAATAAAGATATGGATAAAGATGATAGTAACAAAGAAAAATTGGTAGTGATAAAGGATAATTAAGAAGAAGAAGAAGAAAAATGCAATTGCTAAGTTTTCTGTGTTAACGAAATACAAAATAAAATAAAAACAAATAAAATAAAAATAATTATACAAAAAAATTAATTAATAATAATAGTAATAATAATAATAATAATAATAATAATAATAATAATAATAATAATAATAATAAAGAGTAAACGCCACAGACTAAAACTAGATTCTCTGCTTTTTATAAGTTCTTTTTGCTATTGTATAAAATATTGGCCATTAATAATTGTGCTGAATTACTATATCGTGGGATAATATATTTTATATTTTAGCTTTACCCAAAGCTTAGCTGACTCGATATTTAACTATTTGTTGAACCTCTCAGTTTCATTAATTCACTAATTAAAGCGTGCTATCTAATTAAATATTAAATCTAATATACAATAAAATATGATTCATATTAAATATATATAATCAAATAAATTTTAGTAAATAAATATGAAGGAAAATATTTGAATAAATAATTTTTATTTAATCAGTTTCCTGGCATTCATTAAATTTAAAAAATGTGTATATAAAAAGAAATAAGTTTTAATAATTAAATAATTTAATAAATATGAACCAAAATATTTAAATAAATTATTTTCATTGAATCAATTTCCTAATCAATTATATTCATCTAAAAAAAATTGCATTAAAAAACAAAAATAATTAAATAAATAAGGCATATCTGCTCATCGTACTCCCATATCTATCTATAGAACACTTCGATTCCCGCATCATAGAAGCCCTTGAATGAAACTATTTTTGAAACATTTGGCATTCGATGTGAACAGGCATAGCTTAAGCGCTTGCTGCTCCAGACCTTTCGAAATTTTATAAATTTATATTTTGGACTTTAAAAAAAAAAAATTTTTTTTTTTTTTTTTTACAAATTTAAAGTTAAGAAAATTTTGGAATCGCTCAGATCCTGTATTGCGATTTATTTTTGAAATGCTTTCGCTTACCAAGAGATGTCGAGTGGGAAATTATGCCAAAGTAGCTCAATTGGCACGCTGCCAATTGGGTAAACAGTCATTTCGTCATTATTCAGATGAAAAGTGTGACGAGAAGCCACCAGAATCGAAATGCGGTTTGGTACTGAATGAATACCAATGTGGTTTAAAGCCCACTGAGCCGTACGTTAGCAAACCGCCAGCGAAACAACCACCGTTAGTTTCAATGTGGACGATCGAGGGCTGTGGCCAAGAGTCCTGCGCCATGGATCTGCGCTACGATATGAAATACTATTCGATATCGGATAAACAGAAGCGCAAATATCAGGTAACATGGAACGAGTGCCCACGCCTTCTGATCAAGCCAAAAAAAGTTTGCCTCTATGAGAAAATGAAGAAGCCCAAGATTGAACGACGTCCACGGCCAGTCGCCGGCGCTGGCTCAACCCAAAAGACCGATGATCCAAAAAGTGCTTGCGTCTATATTAAATCGGTTTGCTGTAAAACTGGTCGTCGGCCACCCAAATGCAAGGCAGCCTTTCCCACACTGGGCAACTGTGAAAAGCGGAAAACTCCCTATCCCAGCTACTCAGAATGTCTAAGGGATCCGGCAATACCATTGCCCCCAGTGGAGTGTGGCTGCCTGAACAAAGTATTTACCTGTGATGCCTGGGCCATATTGCGACGACGAGTCGCTAGAGGATTGACACCACACAAGCTATGCGGACAAGCTTAAGACCCGACCAGCGGGTGTTTAACTAACTTAACAAGAGATGACAATCAAGCTGACTAACTTGTCCATCATCTAAGTAATTCACATTGAAACACAGCTCACTTTTAACATAATTGAGAGCGTACGGACTCTACAGAGGAAAGTACAGCGTGAAATGGCTGAAGAAGCGCAATTCTTTTTTCTTTTTTTTTTAATTTAAATTATTCATGAATTAATAATAAAAGATTAACATTTGAATGTTCAAATACAATTTTGTAAATAAAAGTGTTTTACTTGGTTAAATGGAGTAGGCTTCTAGCTATTCGCATTCTCATAGCTTTTTTTCGAAACAGAAATCAAAATTTTCCCCAAAAAAAAAGATGCTACAAAATCAGCTTTTTCCTGCGAGTCGGCACATTTTATGGCTAGGCACGCTGACTCGTCGGCTTTGTAGTAAGGATGCTTCCTGTGGCAAGGATACGCTGAAGTGCGATACGAAAGGCAGCGGTAAATCGTCTTGCAAGCGCACACCCAAGCCCAAGGATTGCAAGAAAAAGCGCGCTCCCTATCCCAGTTTCTCCGAGTGCAAAAAGAACAAAATACCGCCAAAATCGCCAAGCGAATGCGACTGCTTAAAGCTAGATAAATAAATAATAAATAAATAATAATAAATAAATATAAAAAAAAATCATTAAACAAAGCTTTTTCTTCAATTCAATTCAGCGACAGTAAAGGCAAAGTGAACTGCCATGCCCAGCTTCATTTCACTCTAAAAAAACAAAGTAACCTTAGCCTGTTTGTCGTTTTCAGTTTGGCTTTTATTCATTGCAATTAAAAATTGACAGAGCCATACAATTTCACACTTGAACAAATTTCTAGCTTAAGCCAGTTATTCAAATTCTTTAGTTATCAAAATTCAAAAAGCGAAAATGCAAACGTTTAAGCAATTGAATGAACTTTTGAAAATAGGTAAGCGTAGCCTGCATCTGGCTGCCAATTCGACGCTATTTGAGAATAGCTGCTGGGATTTGCGGAAGCAAGCACGTCAGTCGGAAATGACAATCAATACGAATCGGAATGCCAGATACGATCAGCAGTATTATCGTCCACGTTCACTTGAATCGCGCTTCTACTCGGACACCTGGTTGGCACGCAAAGATGACAAACAAGTCAACGATGCGGCAGACGACGAAGTTATCGAGTCGGAGCACTCAGTGAGGTCAACGCAAGGCGATCGTTTAGATTTGATCCATTACAAGCCGATGCAGTTGAAGGATCGTTGCTACAGTCGCACCTGGACTGATTTCGAGGATTTGAAAGTTAAGCAATATATTCAGCCATACGTTCCGCTTCGACATACGCCGGCACGTAAGAAAGCCAAACCCTCGAAAGAGTTCAGACTGCCCATAACAAGCAAGAGGCCCAAGCTCCAAATCAAGAAAACGCCCTTAAATGGATGTTATCGCTGCAAGCAAGTCCCCAAGTCTACCACTGCCTATTATTTTTAGTTCTACAGTAATTGATATCATGTCGACAGTATAGTTGAGAATATTTGGTTTATTTCCTAGTTTATTATATTAAAACAAAAAAACAGCGTGCGAATTGAGTTTTATTTGGCATGGGCATTGGCTTAAGCAGAGCTTTGTCTTTATTATTTCCGAGCTATATCTTTTAGCTAGGGTCAAGTATCTGATAACTGAATTTATATATTTTTGTCATGTGCATTATTTAATATGGCAAATTAATATCTGACAATGAGTAACTGGAAAGTTTAATATTTTAAGATTGCTTATGAGAATATTGCATGAAAAAAAAAAATAAATAAATAATAATAATAAATAAAGAAATTAATAAAAAAAAATTAATTTTAAAAATATATATAAGAAAAAAATTAATACTGTAGAATTTGCTGTCCTGAATAAAGCAGGTATTAAAAAATGTAAGGTGTCAATAAATAAATATTTAAAATATTATGTTATTAAACATGATTGGAATATATACTAAATTATCTTGTACTAGCTATACATAATTGTAATATATACTGAATATTTATTTATAATTTTAAAATATAGTTTTTTTAGTATTTAATTTAATTAATTTTTATATAACTCAATGAGTAATCATTTTTAAATAATTTAAATAATTTAATATATACTAAATATTTATTCATAATTTTAATATTATTTCATTTTTATTTTGATTAATATTTATATATTATGAGTGATAATTTTTCAATACGTATGCAAATCATTTCAACAATAAATATTTAGCTTTTAGACATTATCAGATTTGTATTTATGTTTCAGATAAAATTGGCAATTTGATAAGTTTTGTTTACTAAAGAATGAGTCTTCAACTATATATTTTATATTTTATATTTTATATTTTATATTTTATATTTTATATTTTATATTTTATATTTTATATTTTATATTTTATATTTTCTATTTTATATTTATATTGTATATTTTATATTTTATATTTTATATTTTATATTTTATATTTTATATTTTATATTTTATATTTTATATTTTATATTTTATATTTTATGTTTTATATTTTATATTTTATATTTTATATTTTATATCTTATATTTTATATTGTATATGCTTTATACTTTTATATGTTATATTTTATCTTTATATCTTATATTTTTATATTTTATATTTTATATTTTATATATTATATTTTATATATTATATTTTATATTTTATGTTTTATATTTTATTTTATATTTTACTCGTTATGAATAAATAATAAATATCAATTTATTTTTGTGAATAACTATTTGTCGTTTCTCTCTCGCTCTTAAAATACATGCTATATCTGCTAGCGACCACCTTATCTTCAGCCTTCCATACTCAATACCAGTTCATCAAAATATTAGGCAGGCTTTGATATTCACATCAAACAAATATCAGCAAGTGCTGGTGTTTTGGGGAACAGAGAAATTAGTCAAAAATTGGGTTTGCTGGAGGAAGTTTCATTTCGGGAAATGGAAATAATGAAAATCGATCAGTAAAATACAAAATTTATTTAAATTTTTATTTTTGGTTCGAACCACGCCAAATTTTTGGGGACCAAAATTTACGGCATAAAATTTTACTGACCATTTTTTGTTTTAAAAAATTGGCTGATCTGAAATGCAATCTTTGCGGAATAATTTTTCCTTCATGACGCTGGCTGCTCTGCAGAAGTGCTCAAAGCAATTGAATCAACAGCTTTGTGCAGCATTTGGATTTTCTAAGAGAGGCCTAGACACTCTGTATGGCGCAGAGTCGTGTGAGGATTGCGTGGAATCGTATCGCATAGGACCAGCACGGGATGACTTAAAAAGGATTGAGGCGCCAGATCCTTTCAAATCCAAGGACCCTTGCTGGCAATCTTTGCGTCGTACAGAATACAAGTGCCGCACTGATCCAGAATTTATGATCGATACATTTGTCAATGAGCGAAAGAAGTGTCTAGGCGATCCCTGCGCATTTGATGTGCCTCGTGCCGATTTGAAATACTACAGGCCATCCGACAAGCTCAAGCGAAAATATGCACGCACCTGGATAAAGTGTGTAATGAAACGGCGCAAGGTCAAGATGCAGTGCTCGTGGAAGCCCGTTGAGTATGCGCGTCGCAAATTCAAAAAGTTTGTACCGAAAGATGCGTGCGAAAGGAATACCTGCACTCTGGGTGCTCCAGATCTTGGCCTGGCCAAATGCACGACTAAAAAGAAAACGCGCTGTCCACGCACCAAAATGCCCGGCTGTCCGGAAGCCCGTATACCGCCAAAATGCACGGTCGGATTCAGAAAGCCAAAGGACTGTCGCAAGCGTCTAACCAAATATCCAGCATTCTCCGAATGCCTCATAGATCCCTTGCCGACCGCGCCACCCGTTGAATGCAACTGCCTCAAGACTCCTTCAATGTGCAGTGTTTGGGAATACTTTCGCAATAAGAAATCGTAGACCTCTCCTCCGGCCTATGCTACATTCAATAAAATTTATAAGTATATATATGTATCTACTATATATATATTTATATACATTTTAAGCAAATTCTATACAATTAAGCGGAGAAATATTTTGAGCCTGCTCCAAACTGTGCCTATTTATGTATTGTGACTAAATTAGAGCACCAAGAAAATCAACTAAAAACAAGAATACCAAACAAAATTCTCATAATAGAAAAAACAATGAGATTTAGCGATATTTTAAAATTTGTTATGAATAAACTTATCAGGAACTGTCATTGTATTTTTTTATGAGAAGCTCTAATGCAATAAGTAGAGGAATATATAAGTATATATAAACTTTGGATGCGCGGATTCTGCTTGGACTGAGGCTTCCAATGCGGTATGTAAATAAGCAATCTGGCAACTCTTTCAAAAGCCTTATATATATAAGGCTGCCAGATGGGTCGATCGAGTATGAACAACCCTGTATAAAGTAAATATATCCTGAGTTGTTGATCAAGATGATAATCTGAGTCAAGCTACCTTTGCCTTTCAAGCCATCCATCCAGCCATTATTAGTCCTACTTACATTCCTCCTTCGACTCTTCCTCCCCACTGCTCGACCACCCTAACGTTCCTCTAACCCTTCGTTCATGCGTCCGTCTGCCCATCCGCTCGTTCATTGTTCTACCTATCAGTCTCTCCATTCGTCGTTCGTCCGTTCACTCTTCCGTCTATTCGTTCGTTCATCCAATTGTCCGTCCGTTCACTCTTCCGTCTATTCGTTCGTTCATCCTACGAACCGATCTTCCATCCGTCTGTCCGTTCATCTACTGTTAACACGAACCGTTCGTCCATGCGTCCGTCCGTCCATGTTTCCGTTCGTCCATCCATTCGTACTTAATCCCGCTCGTTCATTCTTCTACCCATCAGTCATTCCATCTGTCCGCCCACTTACTCTTCCGTCCGTTCGTTCCTCCCCCTTCGATTCGATCTTCCATATGCCCGTCCGTCCATCTACTGATCTGCACTTTTATTTCTTACACATCTTTATAGTTTTAAGTATTTGATTTTCCTTTTGGCATCCCACAAAAATTTGTATACAAAATTGAAAAAGATGTGTTTATGCCCCAGACTTGGATCACAGTTACTAATGCGTAGCTCCATTGCCCTGGCTAGAAGTTTGAATTTGTTCTCAAAACGGTACGGTCATTCGGAGAATCTTGATGTTGATCCGGGCAAATGTTGCAAGTGGCGCGACACCGCAACGCAGCAATGCCTTGAACGTAAAATGACCAGATGCAGGCCGAGCAAATTGCCGAATGAGTGCATCAAAAATAAAAATCCATTGTATGAATTCTTAGAGGAATATCCAAAGCATTTGCTTAGAATCATACGACCTGATGAGAATAAATGTAAGCTCTACCAGCACGATGTGTGCCACTATGAGCCGTCGGACAAGACGCGTCGTTATCAACGCACCTGGTCCGAGTGTCCGCTCATTTGGCTGCGACCACGAAAGCTCTGCTGTCCCGAGCAGGAGTACTATGCGCCATCGGAACGACGTAGAAGGAAAACGCCGAGCGGGCCATTGACGATGAGGGATAAATTCGAACACAGCATGAAATTGTTACAGCAGGAGAAACGCTGGCACCCCAAAGCCGAGCTCAAGTGCAAGATTAGCGGCACCAAGAAGCAATGCGAGAAGGTAGCGGCGCCATTTCCAAGCTTTTCCGAGTGCAATCAGGCCTTCATTCCGCGCTACTGTGACACCGAGTGTGCCTGCCAGGTGAATCCCAGCCTGTGCGCAATGTGGAGGTTATATCATCGCAACTCGGAGCTGATGAAGAGCTGTACCAGAGCCCTAGTTCAATACTGTCCACATAAACGTCGTGCACGCCCTTTGCATTGAATGACAACTCAAGGGTCAAGAGATATCGTTTTCAAACAGTCCGTGTCAGATTTCCATATTCTGGATATGTTTCCCTGAGCATAGGCCTTGGTAATTATTTCAAAATTTTTGTTTGGCAATGGAACTAAATTTGAAAACATTTCGCCTGTTGTCTCCGCATGGATGCTTCTTGAAAGCAGCTGGCAACTGTTTATTGAAGCTTCGTTCCTTTTCGAGTAGCAAGCTGCCACCTAACGATCCGCCCTGTCAGCACAACGATCCGGATTGCCATACCATCGACGATCCATGTGAGTCGGCACGCAATGTGTTCAAGCACGTGCTGCCCTACGACTTGAACATGAACGAAATCAAGAGGCAGCGGCTGGAGAATCTGCTGGAGCGGCCCTGCTGTGTCCTACGCTCGGCAGCCAAGGAGCCCTGCCCTTCGTGGGTCGGACGCAAGCGGAAGAAGGTTGAGGATGAGAAGCCACCATTTCGTTCCATGTGGGAGCCAGCCTTCTGGCCATATCAGTCGGACTGCACAGACCTGTTGCCCCGCTTCGATGCCATGTACTATGAGCCATCGGACAAGACACGATTATATCAGCGCACGTGGGCTGAATGTCCGCCAGTGAGGGAACGTCTTAAGAAGGTCTGCTGCCTGGATGGCATTCAACCACCCGAGGTGCTGAAGCGTCTTAAGCTGCCCTGTCCCGTGGTAACCTGTCAGTTCGACTATTCGCGCATGCGTCACATCTGTCAGAATGCAGAAATCGATCCGACCGCAAAGTGCTGTAAGATCCACTGGCCCTGCTGCAAGCCGGCGAACTGCACTGTCGACTGTCGTCCCACAGGACGAAAGCAGCATTGCAAAAGGCTGCGTGCTCCCCATCGCAGTTATTCGGAAATATTTCGACATGTCAAGCCTCGACGTTCTGTGGAGTGTCCCAGCGATATGTCAATGTGCGATATGTATCGGTTGCAGAACCGATATCATATATACGGCATAAAGGGCACTTACTGCTAGCGCAGCTAGATCTGAAACTAGATCAATGAAATCAGTCCGCCGCATGGCCTGTCATCTTGTTGATCTCGGACTTCAGAGCTAGCTGAACAGGAAGCGTCCCAGCCGAGCACAACATTAGAGAAAAAGAGAGAGAGAGTGAGAGAGTGAGAGAGAGAGGGAGTCGTGATAATCGCAAATGGCAACAGCGAATATTTATTCCTTCTTCTGAATGTCGATTTTAATAAAAAAAAATAATCAAAAAGACAATCTAAAAAAAAAAAAACTTCGTTTCGTGTATTGTTTAGATCAATTTTTCAAGGATCTGTGATAATAATTTTAGCTGAAAAATACCCGGTGCCATCCTCCAATCTCTGTAGCGCGCGCAATAGTGCATAGCGCATTATCTGTTTCGACTGCGGATCATTCATGTTCGTATCGATGACAGTACGGCCAGATTTATTAACAACGCTCGCATTGCTCTCATGGCTCTCATGGCTCTCATGGCTCTCATGGCTCTCCTTGGTGTCCCGGCTCGCTTTGCTCTCACCGCTTACATCTGCTGCTGGTTTCGAAACATTTGGTTCCTCATCGCCTTCAGCACCTGCTACAGGCACTTCGATAGTCTGAAAGGGCTTATAGGCGGGTATGAAGTCCTCCTTAATATTGTTTCGCTGTATCGTCGAGTTGGAGCTGTCTAGCCTCTGTGTATCTTCGTTCTTGCTAAGAGCCAGTGCCTTAAACTCATTGGATAAATGCTTCAAGCTCTCGCTATGATTCATCACCTTAAGCATGGCAACATGAAGTTCGCCAATGCGACGCGATGCCTCCGAGAACTCTGTGCTGCATTTCGTTAGCTGTGCACTGGGAGTAGCCGAAGCATCATTCGTGTCCACCAATGGGCTTTCGTCTTGAATCGTCACCCGATTGTCCAGAGATGCGGTATTTATCTCGCTGTCAGTGATTTTTCCGAGCTGCTGGCTATTGTCAGTGAAATTATTTTCTTCATTTTTCTCCGCTAGTAAAATGGAATTTCCATTCTCGTGGAATTCTAATTTGTCAAAATCGGCATTGAAATCAAAATTTAGATCTACTTTCGGCTGCTCATCGAATTCGACTCCAGACAATCGGCCGAGGGTTGTCCTTTCGGTATCTGAGCTTTCGCAGCGTTTAATTATAGACTCGATCCTGCGACTTAACTCATTTTCCAGCTCTTCTCTGCCTTGCGCCTTGGGCAACTCATCTGAGAATGTCTGAAAGTCCTCGGATGCCTCAGCAACCGCTTCATCATCACAGTTCTTCACTGATCCGAACTCAGCATTCATATCACTGCAGCTGAAGCTTCGACATGCATCATTGACATTCCGTTCATTCAATTTGCTTGTTATTTCATGTGAACTACTCGTATATCTTGTGGAACCAATTTCCTCTTGTTGCCGCATGAAATGCAATCTACCATCACCATTACATACTCCTCCATCTCGTGCACGCGTGTGCTCGCCAACGGTACACCATATCAATGGCATCCACGACGATGGGGCCAGGCTGCAACGACTTATACAGTGTAAGCAATGAACTATCCCTGGTAAGCGGGACATCGCAGCGGCCGCTTCTTAATATTTTATAATAATAATTTAGTTAACGAAAATTTGGGATCTTGCCAAAAAGAAAATAATTATTGAAAAATGAACTTGTATTATAAAATAGCAATCACAACCTACTGGCTGAATACACTCAACTGACAGAGGCTGCTTCGATTCGGCATGTAAATGTCTAATTCTTTGCAGCTGATGCAGAGATAGGCTGATGTGATAATGGTTAAGATAGGATATAGGTTGATAACTAGCTATGCTGAGTGAGTTTTAGAACTAAATATTGAAAGGTAATCCTTTTCATGCGCAGGTCTGCCACGTATAATAAAAATAATTTTCTTAAGAGCACAAAAAGCTAAATCAAAATTCTTGGTCCTACTACGCAATAAAAAATGATTTGTTTTAGAATATATACGAGATCTATTCAAGAAAGAAAAACTATTTCTTTTCATCCCTAAGCAGTAGAGAAGCATAAAGGCACAATTGATGGAAATGTAGACAAAAGTGTAAAATATCTATTAGGGGAAAAACAAAAAATGAATAAATATATGAATAAATGAATAAATAAAAAAAAATAAATAAATAAAAAAAAAAATATGTAAATATATAAATAAATAAATAAATATATAAACAATTAAAATATATAAATAAATAAATTAAAATAAATAAGTAAAAATAAAAAAAAGATAAATAAATACAAATTAAAATTAAATTTAAAAAAGTAAATAAATATAAATAAATAGGTAAATTATAAAAATAAAAATAAATAAGTAAAAATAAAAATAAAAAGAATAAAATTTATTTAAATAAATAATAAATAAATAAATAAATTAAATATAAATAAATAAAAGAAAATAAAAATGAAATAAAATAAAAATAAGAAATGTATTTAAATAAATAAAAAATAAATTAATTAATTAAATATAAATAAATAAATGAAAATAAAAATGAAATAAAATAAGAAATGTATTTAAATAAATAAATAAAAAAAAATAAAATAAATTAAATATAAATAAATAAATGAAAACAAAAATGAAATAAAATAAAAATAAAAAAGTATTTAAATAAATAAAAATAAATAAATAAAAAAATAAAATAAATTAAATATAAAAAAAAAAATAAAATTAAATTGGAATATATTCAAGAGGTCTATTCTTGCTCATCGAGCAAAAGAAGCTTGTGAAAAGAGGAAGCTTTGTTTCGATTGATAAGATGATGAGATGAGAAATAGCTGAATAAAATCTGAATGCTGCGAGAACTGCCTAGTGTATAATATCTAAAAGGGATTGAAGTTGATGAATAAATAAATACTATTACAAAAAAAAAAGAAAAATATATATATATTAAATAGAATAAGTAGATAAAAATAAAAACAAAAAAATTCAAATGAAATATAAATAGAACGAAGTCAAGCAAATGTCGCCAAACTTTCTGAGCACACCTCGTAGATATGAACCTAACAAAGCAAAAGTAATATTATCCGATTGTATTAAAATTTATATATTGCCAATTTGTATATATTTCAGTTGATACATGTGCGCACCTCTGGACTTGTCAATAGAGAAAGTCCATTGGAACTATATTGCATATTTTACGAGTGCTTGTAAATTTGTACATTGTAGTTGAAATGGACTTGGTCTATTTGCAAGTGGGGCATTCACAGAATTTGGAGTTGATCGCTTTCTTTCTAGCATCGGCGCGATTGGCTTCGCATGTGGATGAGAGGAGGAGGCAACGGCATTCGGGTGGACGTATGGGTAATACAGCGGGTTTCAATTGCTTGCATTCCGAGTAGCTGGGATAGGGACACTTGACCTTCTCACAATCGATTGGACGTCGCACTATATCGCATGAGGGAGGCAGGCGTGAGGCTCTGCAACAGGGTAGCGTCGTCCGTGGGCAACTTCCGACTTGAATATTTTTGCATTCGCTGCCTGCCGACGGGCATGCGCTTTGAGCGCAAACGGATGTGGTACGGGGCAGGCTCTCGGGCGGAGTAGCATCGCACCAGCAGCAAACACGCTTAGGCACCATTTTGGGACAGCATTCCCACCAGGTGCGCTGATATTTGCGACATTTGTTTGAGGGCCGATAGTAGAGCACATCGAACGGCGTATTGTCACATTTGGGACAGCATGACTCCGGAAAGGTCCACAGTGATTTCTGTTCCTTGGTTGGAGCGCCTTGATACGCCCACATAGACTGAAACTTTTGCTTCTTGCCGCTCTTCTTCTTGCCCTGGGTTGACTGGGCGGGCTCCGCACGAGCGGAGTCCTTCTGTTTTTTATTCCCGCAGCTGGAAATGCGTGGTTTCGGCGGCTCTTCCTGCTCGCCACAGGGATGCTTCCGAGGCGCACACTTGGCCTCCTTCAGCGTTATGCATTTCTCGTCTTTTGATGTCGAACGGCCTTTGTCTTCTCTCTTGTACAGAGAATTGCCGACGTACAGCTTGGCATTTGGAACACGGATCGTGCCCAACTGCCTGGGCGAGCATAGGATTACTTTCCTAAGCATGGTGAAAATTTAGATAATAGCCGAATAAAAGTAAAGAAATAAATAAATAATTGTTAAAATTTCATTTGGAAATTTGAACAATATGTCCGAAGGAATGTGAAGCAACTACTTTGAGGAGAATCCTGATGTTGATGCAAATTTCACATTGCCTACTTGAGGCACGGCGAGTTTTCGATAGGTCAGAGAAGCAAAACGTAGATGAAATCTTTTTTTTTTCATTTTTTTTATTGTTTGGAAATATTTGGCAGCGTGATCCTTCTGCCACGATCGACTGCGGTGCATCTACAATGAAAGGAATTTCTTTGTGATGCAACCACAGCCGAAGGTGGAAGAAGATTCACGCTGCCGGACTACAATAACTACGTACGATACAATTAAAAGTTTGAATGCATTTGCGATTTCGATTTCGACTTTGAATTCAGTAGACGATTGGCATAGTTAGCCAGTGCTTGACAGCGAGCCTTCCGCAGGGCCACCGATTGACCCAGCAAGGGCTGGCCCATGCAATCAGCTATGGATCTGCGCGAGGCACTCGACATCATTGATCCTTGCACGCTACCAGCTTCACGATCTTGCGTGAAAACATGCTCAAAGCACTTGGTTCGCTCCAGTAGGGACATTTGATACTGTTGCTCCGACGATTGCCACAGCGAAAACTTGCGTTCCACAGGCAATGTGCGAGCAGGAGGCGTTAACGGTAACTGCGACTTGACTGCCTTCACTTGATGGCTGCAGCGTAAATTTCCCGTCTGCACTCTCGAGTAACGTGTCAGAAACTTGGTCAAGCGCTCCGCACAGATTGTTGCCAATATGGAAGTGGCGGCCATTGAAACTTGACGATAGAACTTCGAATCGTTTTTTTTTTTTTTAATGCCAGCTTCTAATCAATTACACAATGAAGAACTAAAGATTTGGAAGATTTTCAACTGAATTTTAGTTAGTAATTTTTTTATTTATTGTGTATGTGAGCATAAAGTCAATGCACTTGCTTGGTTAACATAAATTCAACTCGAGTTCCATTTTAAATTCAATCAATTCAACTACATGTCAAAATTTTGAATGCCCAAATCGAATATGTGAAAATCTGACAAAAATTAAAATTATATTAAATTAATAGCTATATATATAAATAAAAATTGAAGACTCTAGCTCTAAGGATGAGCGAGATATAATTTTCTAAAATATGTTTTTATTGATAACTTTGAAACGATAAATGTAATCGAATTTCTGTAACAAATTCTTACTGTGCGTGCAATATACGAACCTAATACAAAAATAATGGAGTCTCTAGCTATCATAGTATATGAGATCGATGCGTTCAAACATATGGACAAGCCGGCAGGCAGACGGAGATGGCTTTATGGGGTCGGCTACGCCTCGTTCTGCCTGTTACATGCATTCACATAAAATCATTATAGCCAGATTTTGCATTTTCCATCAGAGTATAAAAAATGCAATCGAAAATCGAAATCGATTTTACGTATCGATATTTCTTTGATAATTGATACATAGATTGGCCGCTTGGCTGGCATGGTACGCATCGACAAGCGGATAACAAGAAACTGCGCATGTTTAGATTTAATTGAACATTTAGCCAAATTAAAATACATTTTATTACGCAGCCAAAAGAGTCAAAGTCTTGCAGCGAAATGCAAAACAAGGTAAAAGCGCGCGCGCGCGCGCTCGCCCAATCAGCCTAAGCAAACGGGCCAAAAAGGCTTACAGACAGCCGGAGACAGCAGAGTCTGGGACTGGGACAAGAGACAAGGACTGAGACAACTGCGACGTGGACAGAAATCTCAAGCCAGGCCAGGCCAGGCTTAGGCACGCAACGGTTTATCGCACATATATATATATATATATATATATATATATATATATATATATATATATATATATATATATATATATATATATATTTTTTTTTTTTTTTGGCTGTGAATTGTTTGCGTATTTTTCTATGCGAAATTTGGCACAGATTGAGACGGAACTGTGAGCCAAGCGGCCAAAAACTGGTTTGAAGGCGCGCGGGCGAGCGTTTGCAGCTAACATGCGTTCTGCAATTGTTTAATAGCCTAATTAAAATGTGCGCTGGAACAGGTTAAGAGCCTGCAAAGTTGTACAGTGCATGCAAAGAAAATAAAATACAATTGCGACGGCATCCAGTCAGCAGCAGCAGCAGCAGCAGCAGCAGCTGCTGCTAGGTGACAGCTGACGAGTCGCAGTTACCGTGTTGCAAGCCAGTCACTGTCACTGTCACTGGCGGGTGGTTTGTCACTGATTTTGTATATATATATTTTTTCTCTCTCTGCATCGTTTCCTCTTTTCTGCATATTTTTTATTTTTTTTTCTGTTTTTATTTCTTGCTCGCAATTACATTTGGTTGTTAATTGCATTATGCATATTTATGGAGCGGCCCGCCAGTTAGAGAGACTCGACTCTCCCGGACCCAACACAATGCGGCTCATTAGCATACATCAGCGCGCTAAGCGCAGAATGAGTTGCCGAGGATGGCCACAGTATGAGGCGCAGTCTGAATGAGTTATATCAGCGTCTGTCTCTTGCCGAGTGTCAGCCAGCTAGACTCACTGTGAACATGCGAGTGGCACCCTCACTCTCTCTCACTCTCTCTCTGCACTCCACTAATTTAAATTAAAATATGAAAAATACTCGAGGCGACAAGGAGTGCAGCGGCGAGAGCATGAGTGAGAGAGCGACTGCGAGTGCTCAGCGAAAATCAAATCTAAAATAGCTGCCGGACATAACATAATCAAATTGAATATGTCCAGTCTCTGGCACGAGAGGTGTGAATGCTTTTTTTTTCTCTCTCTTGTGAGTGTGAAGACTTGTCGACAAGCATGTACATTTAATGTAAGCATTTTGCTCTTCTATGAAAATAAACTAAATAACTAAAAAAAAGAAAAATGTGTGAAGACATTTAATCATTCGTGTTCTTCTACTTGCAAGCATTCTTAAAATGCTCTGAAAATTATATACTTTAAAATTAAATAAAAAATATAAATAATATTAAAAAGAAATAAAGCATGAAAATAAAATAATAAAAAAAATAAACTATTGTTAAACAGTTTTATTTATTTATTTTTGTTTAATACTTTTTTGAAAAAATTCAATTAACAAAAATAAAAAAATAATATTTTTATATTTTTTATATTATTTTCCAATACAAGTATTCGTAGCATGCTTGGTAGCTTCTTCATATTCATATTTTGCAATTTTAGGCAATATATTTCTAAGTCAAATGTTGCCCAACAATATAAACTGTTGCTAAACGAATCTCATGAGATAAAAGAGTCTGTTGTGCAGCTGGCAAGGGTTTGCTTTGTTTTGCTGCTCAACACAAGGCAACTTCAATCAAAGCCTTAAGTGAACAGCTGCGAGTCAACTCACTCGCTCACCCACACACACGCACACTCTCTCACACACACGCACACTCACACGCATACGCACGCACTCGCACGCATACATGTGCCTATGGGAATTTTCTTGGGCGCCAAGAATTGCCAAAGTACAAGTTATATACACACATACATATATGCATACAATATATATTTATGCCGACTCTCAGCATGAGCACTTCATGCGAGTGCCTGGGCCATCCATAGCCATGCTCCATGCGACCCGATGCTCGTCTGGCATTTGCTGTGCGCCTGCTACAGCACAGCGCTGCGGTGAGAGAGAAAGAGAGCATTGGGACTATAATGAGTACGAAATGGGCAGAACCTACTAAGCACGTGAGTGCGGCACGCTTGGAAAGTCGCGCAACAAATGGCGGTGATAAATAAATATGCCATTAGCCCACTTGGAAAGCGGCTACGGCAACGTCTTTTCCACATGCAAAATTGTATATATGCATGTGTGTGGAATATTTTTTTTGGCGTCATTTGTATATCAATATGAGGCAGCAGCAAACTTTCTAATCGCACAATAATTGCAGGCAAAAGGAGAAGGAGAATAAGCTGCTGCGCCAATAGCTGCCATGCTAGGCAACAATTAAATGTTGCTGCTGCAACATGTTGCCAAGCGATTAGCTGGCATGTTGCGAAGCAATGCTACAGCTGGCAGAGTGAACGAAAAGCATTTGGAAAATAAATAAAAATAAATAAATTGGTATAAATGAAAAATAAGAATACATTTAAAAATGACAACAAAAATAAACAAAAATAAAAAAATAAATAATAATTATTTAAGGAAATATAACAGAAATGTAAATAGATTGTTATTACCTTACAATTTAAAGTAAGAAAATTGTAACAAAAAAATGTAATTTAATTGAAAGAAATAAACAATTTTTTGAAATTTATAGTTGATTAACAAATGCAATGAAATAAAAGTATTAAAGTTTACTAAAAAATGCATATGCATTTAATGCATTTAAAAATAATAACTTTTATAAATAATTACTAATTGAAAGTCCAAGATAATTATAGAACAAAAATGTGTACAAGTCCATTTGGCAAGGCCGCGACATTCTCACGTGTTCGTTCGCTCGCATTGCCAGCTCTAATCAGCTGCTAAGGCATTTGCATTCACACTTCGGCAACATGTTGCCAATTCGTGTGTCTGGCAACATAATATTGGCGATTGCGCGCGTCCACATTAATTTATATATTGCGATTAGGGGCAGCCCCAAAAAGAGTTTTTTTTTTTTTTTGTCCAACATCGGCTTTTGGTTCGACTGGCAATTTACAACTTTGACTAAATAAAATTTATTGTAATGACAGTCGCACGACATTTTATAATTAAGTCAAATTGTTAGCCAGCAGAAATGAAACCGGTTTGCCCGGCATACCATTTAGCCTGATCTGGCTGATTGATGTGGCTGCTCTCTTGCCGGTACCCCATATGGGGACGCTCTATCGGCGATCACTAGAGTGAGTGAGTGCGAGAGAGAGAGAGAGTGAGGGGCAATGGGAGCGAGCTCAGGCCAGTCCAAGCCAATGCCAATTAGGCCGACCTTAATATCCAGGCAACCTCCTACCTCCCACCCAGAAGCCCGACCAGATGGGCAATTAAACGGAATGAAACGATACGTACGGCCAGGACCCGCTGACGTACGCTAACTCGGGTCCGTTTAATTGAAATAATTACACATTAAGTGCATTAATTATTTTTTCACTCGCGTTCTGCAAGCACATGCAAACGTGGCGACGCGCCTGAAAGTCGCCAGTTCCTTTTCTCCGGCGCAATTATTAATTTAAAGCATACAAGTCCGCTGGGTATTGTAGGATATAGCCACAATTAGTTGTTGTTCCAGCATTTGTAGGCATAACACAGCTACAACAATGGCAACAAATGCAACTTGCAGCTCGCTCTGCTGCAGCTTAGGTCATAATTATTAACGCGAAATCATAATTAAAAGTATATTTAGTCCGGTTATCAAATATGCTTAGTTTTAGTGCCGAGCAACGACTCCTGCGACTCAAGCTGCAGCTCCTGCTGGCAGCTAACTAATAAGCAAGCCAGGGTGCAGCAAGGCTTTGAACTGCAGTTGGATTAGCTGAGTTCATAAAAATTTCTAAATAGTTGAACCTTTTAAGTATGCCGGCATTAGATGGAAATTATGACGAAACAGTTAATTAATTAAACAATTTAATAATTAAAAGGAAAGCAAATAATACCTAAGAAACTTTTTAAGCAAATAAATATTTAAAATAATTAAAATTTAAATAAAATACAAGAAATAATTAAATTAAATAAAACATAAATCATATTTTTAAAATTTAATAATTTATATTTAATAATTTAAAATTTATAATTGTAAGAAATATTTAAAAATATGCCATATAAATATTTAAATATTAAATATTTCATATTTAAATATGCTTATTCATTAATTTGTTATGAAGATTTAAAATCTCCAAATTTAAAAAAACTATTAAAAAAAATGAATAAATATGATTTTTAATCTACCTCTAAGTATAAAATAACATAAATTGAATGCACTTTTAATTAACTTGCTTTAGAAACTTTAATTCAAAGTAATCTTGCACTCAATGCAAAGCAAGCACAAATTGGAGAATAGGGCCAGGAGTATGGCCTTTTTAAAACTTTTCTCATATATAATAAATGCATGTATATATTCTGCCAGGCAGTAAGCAAGTGCTAATAGATTGTTATTAAAATGGATAAAGTTCTTTTTGCCAATTAATTGGTAATGGTAGTAAATAAGTAGGTAAGAGTGGAAGCACTATGCAATTAGTCGTTGGGCTAATTGCAAGTAATGTGCATATGAGAGTGAAGACTTTTTAATATTTTGTTACTAACATCAATATTGTTGGTATCGTTGTTGTTGTTGTTTTATGGTTGTCAATGCCAATTAAGTGAAATTTATGTGCTTCAATAAATTATGAGTGGCGCAGCTGACATATGCGCAATGTCAGAGTAAACAAGCCAAACTTTTCGCCCAAGGATAACTGAGAAATTAGTTGGCTGGGATGGTATGATGGCCTGTTGGTCTGTTGGGTTGGCATTTTGGGAGCGACACATGTCGCTAAGGTAAAATAGTTATTAGTGAATATATACATGTACAGCATATAGAGCAGAATATTTGAATAGAAGACACATGACAGTGGAGCGCCACCCATTGGCCCACTCTCCAGCCGCCCAGCGGCATTGTACGAACGAAATAAAACAATTGAAGTACCTGCGATCAGGTTGGTTTGAGCTCGACCCAGTCGAAACAACCCACAACGCTTGACTGCAATAATTATTCAAACAAATTTCGCTGGCGCCACAGCCACGAGCCAGCAGGAGGCAAATGCATGCGGCGAGGCAGCATCGACGAGGACGAGCTTCATTGGCAGCCGTCGCATCAAGCAACGTCGCCAGGTTGTGGCCGCTGTTGACCCAGCCAACTGACTGGATAGATGACTATTATTGCGCACAAGTTAACCTGTTTTAGTAATTAATTTGGGTATTGTATGTTTTAATTAGTTGCACAGAGCTTCAACACCAGCAACAGCAGCTAACAGATGTTTGCCAGCAAATGGTCAGAGTGGTAGCTATTTGGATACATATACCCAAAGTCAAGCCAAAATATATATACATATATATATACATATACTGGATTGTGCTTCAATCGAAGATATTTGTTCAAGCTGCATTTCTCTAATCAAATATTTAAAGGCATTCAATATTTGATTGGTTTTTGGTGCCAGCTATAAAATATTTAAGAGTAAAATATAATATAAAAAAAATAAATAAAAAAAAAAATTAAATTAGAATTTATATTAAAATAATAATATTTAAAATAAAATAGTAAAAGATTATTATTTTCAAATTCAAGTCGAAGGCCATAGTAGAATAGCCCTAGATTTGATTTAATTTTATATTAATTCTAAGCTCAAAGTAAATAAACAAAAGAAAAATAAGAAGATTATTTTTCTAATATTAATTATGAAAAAATATTAAGAGCAGAACATAAAATATAAAATTTCTGATGAAATATTGAATATTAAAATAATTATATTGAATATTTGTACATATCAAAAATATTTCTTTTACTTTTATATATAAATAAATAAAAAAGAGTATTAAAAGTAGAATTTCAAATTTCCGTACTGAAATTAGATTTTATATTAAAATAAAAAATTTTAAAAATATGAATATAAAATTATGTATAATAATAAACAAAAATTTTATATTAAAATAATAGATTTTAAAAATATGAATATAAATCATGTATATAATAAACAAAAAACATGTTAATGAAAATAATTAGATTAATAACTTATTGATTAAAAATAATAAATATATATTTTAAATTAATTTATTTAAAAATATTTGCAAATGATAATGAACTGTAATAATAAAAATATATTTTAAATACAAATTTTTTTACTACAATAATATGCTGTAATAATAAATATTTTTGGTAAATTAAAATATTTAAAAAAGATTTAAAAAAAATTTTTTTTTATATATATATATTTGCATTGAAAGCAAAGCATAGTATTATTATTATTATTATTTTTTTTTTACATATATTAAAAATTGCTAATTTATTATTATTATTATTTTTTTATTTTATATTAAAATTTTTTAATTGCATTTTTAAAGAAATATTATTGATCTTCATACATCTATAATTATTTTATCTAAAATATTGCATATAGTATTTCATTTGAAATCTAATATGATTTTGCGTAATCTAACGTTGGTTTCATTGGAAACTATCTAAATTATGATTCCCAGTTAACCCGACGAAATGCCAAAGTGACTACAACATTTTCTTATTTATTTTTTCATTTCTCTTCTGCTGCCTCGTTTAATTCATTGCTTTCCTGCTTTTCGTATGCTTTCCTGCTGTACGCCCATCTGGAGTCATTAAGCCAAACACACAAGCTGCATGTTACTCTATCGCATTGCCATTGTTTCTGAATTTGCTGGCTAGCCGTGGACCACACCCAAATGGCAGAGACTTTAAGCAAACAGACTGCAGAAAATTATGCATTTTCTTTACTGTTTTTTTTTTTCCTTCTCTCTTTTCTTTTTTTGAGAATTTAGTACGCCATCTGCGAGTGCATCTATGAAAACGGCTCCTCGAGCCAGTTGGCCTGCTCATAATAAACGAATTAGCGCCTCCAGCTAAATGGCCAAAGAATGCGCCTTTATTGCAATTATCGAGTTCGAGTTCGAGTTTGAGTTCGAGTTCCAACTGAGCAGCGCCAAGTTTGGCTCTCGACTCCGCTGGGACTGTTTGTTGCATGGCTGGCTTGAATAAACAACCGAGACGCGTCGCGGCACCCCTCCGGCTCCTACTGCCACAGTCCCCCTCATTGGCCACGAATAATCACATAAAATATTAATGCTGGCTTAAAACCAGGTTCGTTTCGCTCATGGCCAATTTCTTTTGGGGCCACAAACGCAGCGCTAACAAATAGAAAAATTATCGCAATTGTGGCATCTTTTTTATGTTTAGTCGCCGTTTGTGGGTTTCTGTTGCCGTTGTTGTTGCAGCAGTTGTTGTTGCTGTAGTTGTGGGTTTTACCTTATGCCAAAACGAATGTGCATTTAATTTGTGACGCAGACGAGCAACACTTGAAAAAATTGAAGGCTAATTGCATATGCTTGACTTTGGCAATGCATACATTAAAAGCCAAAGAAGCTATAATTATTATTGTAATTAAAGAGTATTTGAGGGCTTGCTTACTATAAGCCAAAGCTTCTTCCTCATCTTACAAAGTATTCACAAAGAATGGAAATTCATATCGAGCATATTAAGAGATTTATTTGAGTTGAATTTAATATAGAAAAAATATATAAATAATTAAATATCAAAATAGGTTTTCTCTGACTTATTCAAGCACTCTCAAGAATATTTATATTTATAATAAATTAGCAAAGCAAATTATACTAAATTATTAAAGTTGTATTATTAATATTATTTCATTAAATACAAAATTATATATTATCTAAATAAATACTCTATTAAACAATTCGCTTTAGCAACTTGGTCGCACAGTGTAATCCATTAGCTTTAGGAAAATTGTCTCGCTGATGCATAAAACATCAATGCGCTGGCCGAAGTGGTGCCACGTACGACTCCAGAGGCCGCAGCTCAAAAGAAGCGCAAAATAAATGCCAAAATGAAAAGCACTGAGAAACACAACAACAACAGCAACAAATATTATTGCCTTCTGGCAAGTACCAAAAAAAAAAAAAGGAAAAAACAATGCTGCAACAACAACAGCACAACTGCAGCGGCCACTCATAGTGTAGCTCGCAGTCGTACTCGTAGTCGTACTCGTACTCGTTCAAACATGGTCATAATCACGCGTTAAATTAATGAGTTTAAATGCTATTTTTGGCTTTAACTATTGCTGGCTCACACACACACACACACACACACACACACGCCACGAACCGAGGGGCATTTAATTGAGTGTAGCAAAGTTGAACCAACATCGTCGCCGCAGCGCTCTGGCAATCTGCCACTCGGTTGCAAATTATGAGAGGCCCGCCAAGTTCAGGCTCAAAACGTGGCGCATGCGCAGCTCACAACTTGCAACCGGGGCAACGGGCCAACTGAGCAACTGAGCAACCGGCTTTGCTAGCCAATATTAAATTTATTTTAATGCGCGCACGCTCATTGCCTAGTCGCTTCCCGTGCTCGGCTCGGCTCGCTTTCAATCTGTGCATCAAGACGCCGTCCCATATGGCCATAGGGTAGGTATTGTTGCCTTGATTTCCACCGCTCGAGCTTGTCGCGCAGGCCTTAATGATTATATGCTGCTCTTGATGCTTTATTAAGTACAAGTATTTAGCCAGACTCGAAAATATTCCTTTCGTTTCTTACTCATTATTAAGCCAGCCGTGGGCTAAGCTCAGCTCAGTTGAGTTCAGTTAAAGAATGAAAGATGAACAATCGTTATGGTTGGAAATTCTACTACAAATGCCAGCTGCAAATGCATAGAAGAAACAATTTGTAGCCAGATTCAATTAGATGCTCTATGAGTCAGCATAGGTCAGTGCTGAGCTGAAAAAAACAAAAATATATAAATTCTAGGCCTTCAAAAGGGCAAATAGCTGATTCATAGATGAACAATAAGCTCTAACTCCTACGCAGGCCCGAATAGAAGCTCAGAGCTGTTAAATTTTGTTGCCATTTAATAGCCTCAACTTCCGCTGACCAACGCCAGGTGGCGCTGCGCTCCAAACAAACTACGTCAACAGCAACAACAACAACTGCAAAAATGTGAACAACGTCAGCAAGATTGTTAATAAATTTTTAATATCCACCATAATTAAGAGAGGCAGACAATTTGCCATTTGCCATTATTTTGTTGCTGACTTTTTTTTTTGCTTGCTTAACTAAAATGAAATTAAGGCACGTCAAGGCTGTTGGCTGTTGGCGGGTTACAGGGTTTTGTAAAAATGAAAAATGAAAAATGAGCTCAACGTCAACTCAGAGAGAGAGAGAGAGAGGGAGGGAGAGGGAGAGCGAAGCAAGACTTGCCATATTATATATCGCCCCTAAATGCAGCGCCTGATGATTATTGGCATTACGTGGACGTGCATAAGTACGACTTGCATTATAATTAATTTATAATTAAATGCGCTGCCAATTTCAAGTTGCATGCAGCTGACGGAGTAACCGCAACAGCAACAACAGCCAACAACAACAACAACAACTGTCCGACACACAAATTGCTTTGTAATTTATTTGCAATTAATTTTGAATTAATACAACAACAACAAGAAAATATAATAAAGAAAACCACAAATTGTCCGCATGGAATTTGGGTCTTGTCTTGACTGCGACTTACACCAACACTTAAGACCGGCGGCCAATGGAACATTATCCACATAAATACCGAGTTTTTTTTATTTTTTTTTATTTTTGTGGGCCAGCCGAAGAGCCTGTCAAATGTCAGGCATGTGAAAGCGACGGTGAAGGCGTGTCGAATGTGGGACTTAAGCTGGGAACCTGCTGCAGCCAGGCAAACTTGAAAACTGAGCACCAAAAATACGCTCAGGATGCAGCCAGAGAGAGAGAGAGAGAGAGAGAGAGAGAGAGAGAGAGAGAGAGAGAGAGAGAGAGAGAGAGAGGGAGGATATCTAAGCGTAGATTAATTAATTTTCATTCAGATAACTAAACATAAATTGATAAAACTAGATTTATTGATCACTAAGTGATATATACATTTTAATTAATTATTGAGTCTGGTTTAATGAAAATCAAATTAGTTTTCATATAAATAACTAACAATTAACTCTGATGAATATATTTATAAAATGTAACCAAGAAATTTAGTTATTATAATAGATTAATGAAAAATTAAAATAAATAGTAAGGCAGATTAATAATATATAAAATATATTTAGAATAAATTAAATTAATATAATAATTATAATTAAAATAATTATAAAATAAAAAATAAATAAAATAAATAGACTAAAGCAATATAATAAATAACAAAAAAAAAAAACTTTAAAAAAAGTTATACAAATTAATTAAAATAAAATAAAATCACGTAACAATGTAGAACGAAAAATAAAGCAATATAAAAATTAATGAAAATTCATTAAGTATTTTTAAGTTTAACAAAAATATAAATAGAATATTAAATGTATATAATTTCTTACAGCTCTGATTCACCAGACAAAAAACAAACATTTCGCTTCTTTTCCGGGAGGAATTTCAAAGCTGTTTGCCAGTTGATTTCTTCATCATGTTCACTCACCTCATTTGCAGTCAATTTTCGCGCTGCTTGGCGGTCATAAAAATTGCAGCAGAAAACATTCTTTTTAATAAGCAATTATTGTCTGCTCCTTTTAAACGTTGACGCGTAGTGACTCTTAACTAATTACAACCGATTTACATGCCATGCAGAGAGAGCGAGAGAGAGAGCAAGATAGATATGACAAGAGAGAGGGGCGTAGAGTGGGAGAGAGGTGGCCCCAGAACTGAGCCCAGAACCAGGCCAGGCCAGGCCAGGCCGGGCCTCCGGTTCGCTTGTGGATAATCCCGCTTTAAATATTTGCAACATTTAAAGTAAATGCAGAAACCGGTTGCCAGCCGTTGGCTGCCAGTTGCTGTATTCTGAGTTCTCTGCGCTGCTCTTGCCGATCATCGTGATGATGACGTTGCAGATGTGAATGCGAAAGCACATAAACACACACACACACACACACAGACATGCTCTTGCACACCCACCAGGCAGGGCAGTAAATCCGCTTGGCACACACGTACGCCAACAGCCTGTCAGAGCAACGCAGCAAAAGGCATCCTCATTGCACATGCGCAACATGTGCGCTGTGTGAGCGAGTTCGAATCAGAGTCCGAGCATGAATATGAGTGTCAGTCGACGGCGACGGCGGCGGCGTGTGAGTGTGAACACTCTGTATGTTAGCAATGTTATAGCTAGCGCAACTTGTAATTAGCGACTTTTAGACTTTAAATTAGAGTACATATGCGGACTGTGCTTTCACCGGGCCAAGCCTGCGGTGCGGCAGGCTCATTAGACGTTGCCGCTGCCGTTGCTGCCGCCGCTGCTGCTGCCGTTGCTGCTATGACTCACACAGTGGGCTGACTGGCTGACGCCTTGGCCTCAAAAGCAGCATTGAAATTGCAGTCGAGCTGCCAAAGCCGTCAAATTGCGTAGCCAATGGGCTGCCCGACTGCCCCGATCATAATTAGCTGTAATATATTGTGGACTGCACCCAGCGTCTTGGCCCCCCGCTCTCCAGTTGCTTGTCAAAGCGCTATTGTGAAGTCAGATACTCTAACAAGAAAAAGAGTTGCTCAACTATGTGTGGGCGCTGAACCAGTTGCATTTAGTCAAATTTTAATGATTGAAAGATCGAAATTTTATATATTCATAATGATGAAAGATTCATAATGAGCTAAACAAGTTTTGATTTGGTTTACTAAAATTTTTTATGGTTGACAAATTTAAATTTGATACCTAGAAATTTATAAAAAAAATTGTTGTCTGACCAAAAAATTTGGTCTAAGCAAGACTAAATTTTAATTTGTTAATATTTAATGATTATAAGATGAAAATTTATAAATAATTTTAATTGGTTAAACAAGTATAATTTATTGTGTATACAAGTATATCACAATTTGTAATGATTTTTTTTAAATTAATAAATAATGTAGTAAGCTTAAACATAATTTAATTTTTTTTAATATATGTAAATTTTTAATTAATGTATTATTATTATAATTTATTTATTTATTTACTTTTTTGGTTTATAAAAAAAATTGTGTATTGTGTATTGTGTTATTTTTAAACGATTTTTCTAAATTCATAAATATTGTAATAAATTTATAAATAATTTAAATAAATTCTTATATATATTAAAAAATTATTTTATTTTTAAAAATATTTTATTTTATATATTTTATTATTATTATTGATTTATTTATTTTATTATTGACTTTTACTTATGTATTTTTTCATTTTTATACTTTATTATTATTCATTATTTATTTAATTTTACTTTTACTTATGTTTTTATTATTTTTTGTATAATTTTTTATATATATTTAATTATTATTAGTTATTTATTTATTTTTACTTTACTTATGTTTTTATTATTTTTTTATCTTTTTTAATATATTATTATTAATAATTATTTATTTATTTTTACTTTTACTTATGTATTAATTATTTTTTTGTTATATTTTTTTATATTTTATTGTTATTAATTATTTATTTATTATTATTTTTATTTATGTATTTATTTTTTTATTAATTTATTAATTAATTTATTTATTTATATTTTTATCCTTTTTATTTTTTCATCCTTTTTAGTGTATGTAAATTTCGTCTTTATTCATTTCAGCTCTTATTTTGTTGTTGGCTTTGGCCTTTAGTACGATCTTTATAGCACCTGGATTTTCTTGTTTCCAGTCGCCAATACAAAATTTATTTCTTTTTTTTCTAGTGTGCATGTGTGTGTGTGTGTGCTGATTATTTTGCGCTTATTATTTGCCTTTTGCGAGTTTTTGTATTTATTTATTTATTTTTTTTTTTTTTTTTGCTGCTGTCGTTTCTTTTTTGTTTAATTTTCAATAAATGTTGGTTTATTATTGTCGCTCTTGTGGCTGGTATCTCTATTATGTGTGTGTGTGTGTGTGTGTGTGTGTGTGCGTGTTGGCCAAACGATTACTCATTTGACTGCATGCACATAAATTTTATGCACTTTTTGATTGCTTTATTTTTATTAATTGCTTTTTACAACATTTTGTTTTGGCTTTTTGAGCATTACAAGTCGCATTTGCTCAAGGGAACGCAACGGGGGTGAACTGCATGCAGGGGCAGGCGAACTTAAGTTGCCTCAGAGGGTGTCTCTTTGTATGTACATGTGTGTGTGTGTGTGTGTGTATGTGTGTGCGTGTCTCGTGTGAGCTGATTGTGTCATTAGAATGAATTCGGATCGGACAGAGACAAAGCGAGCAAAGCCAAAATGCGGTCAAAGATATCGAATATGCTTCTAATTCATTTTCATTTTCATTTTTTTGTTTGTTTATTGAGTAAGTTAAGGAATGCTAATTTGTATATCTTTGATTATGTTCAAAGTGCCATAGAATGTTGAAAAGTCGAAAAAAAAAGTCAAGATATTTATATATACATATATAAATTCAGATGATCAAATGAGAAATATATTTTGGCAGCGCAGAATTTTTTATAATTTATATAAGCTTGGTTACAAAATTAAGTCGATCAATAATCGAAGCTTAGATATTATTAAAATTAAAATAAATAAAAAGGTAAATAAATACATAAATTTTAATGAAAACTAAGTACATTATACTGATCCAATATATAGTTTTATTGCTGCTCTTTGTACTAGCTGTAAAACTTTCTTTAAAGTTGAGCCTCTAGAGCCACATATGTAGATGAACAGATGAATTGAGAGCATTGATTAAAATATTTATTATATAGTTTTCTATTATATTATACTACATAGTAGTTGCTATAGGCCTTTCTATATTCAAAATTTCCAATTAATTCCCTTTAAAAAAAAAAAGATTAAATATTATTAATTAATAGCCAAGCAACCGCAATTGAAGTTGCCTAGTCACTTTTTTCTAATTCACATAATTAAAGTATCTGCGCCGTTCACAACTTTTTGAAGCACTTCATAAGTTGTGAGCGATGTGAATATTTCAAGTGTTTTTATTGCTGCTCGGCTCTGGAAACTCTATCCCTTTATTTGGCCCATAATTTAGCACAATTTTACGAGCAAGAAACGACAACAAAGCGCCTTAGAAGAGAAGAGAAAAAAATGAAACAAAAATAAACTTCAAAACGCGATCGGCGAGATTCGGCTATCAACGGATCGGCGTCTTCAATGCGGCTGCCATTGGCTCATTGGCTCATTGGCTCTCGTTTCTGCTGATTTGCCAAGCTGTGACTATGCGCCAGCAGGCACAGTGCGAGAGCCCAGGCAAAGCCACAGCGAGCCCAAGTGAACCAACTCAGGACATGCGAAATTTTTTATTTATTGCTGACAATTGCACAAACTTTTTTTTTATTTTTATTTTTGTGATCTCATTTTTTGTTGTTGCTGTTGCTGCTGCTGTTGTTGTCGTTGTTTTACTTCTGCTCAGTTTTTATGGTCATTAAAATTGGGACAAATATTTGACCGAGTGTTGCCGTCGCTGTCGCTGTTGTTGTATGAAGTTTTCGGCATTTGTTTTTATTTTTGTTATTTATTTATTTTTGTAGTCTTTTTGTGTGTGCCTTGTTTTTTTGTTTCTCGTGCACGACATAGCTTCAGCCTGCGGCAGCTTTATAACGTTTTGTAGCGTAAAATGTTTGACGCCAAGTTTGCCCTTGACGCTCGGCCCGCAGTCAGTTGCAGGAATTGTCACAGTTGTAGTGGCAACATTTTGCGGCAAGCTTGCTGATTTCATGATTAGCCAGTCGGTGCCGCAACTAATTAATGATCGCCGCGCCGCTTGCATGCTAATTAAATGCAAACCAATTTAAGAATTCAGCTAGAGATGCGCGCGTGATCGCATTGTTTGTCACGCACGCAAAATAGCAAAGCTCACAAAACTATTTTTATGGCAAATATATTGTAAAATATATTTTGAATTTCTATATTTTTAAGGTATTTATAAATTTATATTTGTAGAAATGTATTTTAGATCTTATACATATTTAACTAATTATATTTAGATTAAAATTTTATATATAGTAAATATTAAAGTAAATTATTTATTTATTCCCATAAATATTGAAGTAAATAATTTACTTATTTACTTTAAAATTATTTACTGTACCTAAATCTTGTTTTATTATATATTTATTAAAATATTTAAAATGTATTTATTTTTTATTTATTGTTATTTATTTTTTCAAGTATTTTAAAAACTAATTATTTAAATAATTTAATATTTAAAAAACCAAATTATTTTATAGAATTTTAACAAGTGATTTATTTCAAAATTTGTTTAATTTGTTCATTTAAATATTTATATTATTAATTTAAAAAAATATTTTATAGATTTTTTATGTTAGTCTTTTTTTATTTGAATTATTTAAATATTTATTTAAATATTTATTTATTTATTTTTTAAAGAAAATTTTTATATTTATTTTTTTAAATAATTTTAATTTTGATATTTATTTACATTAAATATTTTATATATTTTTTTAAAATTATTTTTCTTGATTATTGCATCATGAAATATTAATTATACCTAATGACTAATTCGTCAATATATATTCATTATTATTGAAAAATATATCTGATTTTAGTTGACTTATATATGATTTATTATTATTTCGTGTTGAGTTCAAAATTTATGATATATAGATCGTATCGATAAACAAAAAACAAAAAAATTGAATGTGAGTATTAAGGCCCAACCTACTTTTAAAGTGTTATTGAGCTAAGGCCTGAATCATTTTTATAAATAAATAAAAAAAACAAAATTTAGTAGAAATAAAATCAATATTCTGCTATATATAAAATGTTTAAATTTTCAATCAGAAAATATTTTTAAAAATTTAATATATAATTTAATAAATGTATAAAGTTAATCAACTATGATTCTTATGTCTTT
Source organism: Drosophila koepferae (assembly GCA_030914345.1). Classification (NCBI taxonomy): domain Eukaryota; kingdom Metazoa; phylum Arthropoda; class Insecta; order Diptera; family Drosophilidae; genus Drosophila; species Drosophila koepferae. The sequence continues at coordinate 7,828,510 of JAUESR010000211.1, forward strand.
TATCTGTATTTGGTATATAAATGGAGCGCGGCTTAAGCCCTCGCTCATGCAGTTGCTCTGATTAGTGTATTCTAATTGGAATTGTTTTTAGCGTTTAGCGACTCACCGACTCGGTTTTGATGTTGAGCGCCAGCACATGCGACGAGCTGTTCGAGGAGATCGATGGCGGCGATGCGGGCGTAACACCGCCGCACGGCGACTGCGCCGCAGCGACTGCCGGCGAGCAGCGGCTGGGCAGCGGACTGGCCTCGCGCAGCGGACTGGCGAGCGCCACGCCGATGCCGAGGCCAATGGTGCCGCTTTGGGAGTAGGGCGAGCTGGGCGACTTGTTGGCATTTGTGGAGCAATTCGAGGGCACTATGGCTGCGGTGGTGCAGCTGGTTAGAGTGCTGGCCGACGAGCTTGACGAGGAGGATGAGCACGAGGAGGAGGATGATGATGAGCTGCTGCTGCTGTTTGCATTGTTGTTGTTGTTGTTGCTGTTGCTGCTGTTGTTATTGTTGTTGCTGTTGCTGCTGCTGCATATCAATGCCTGCATTTTGGTATTGTTGTTGTTATTGTTATTGTTATTGTTATTATTATTATTATTGCTGGCGCTGCTGTTGTTATTGTTGACACTGGCACCTGGCATCATGCTGCCATCGCAGAACTCTCGCTTCACAATATTGCTGGCAGTATTGTTGCTGTTGCTGCTGCTGCTGTTGTTATTGTTGTTGTTATTGATGTTGCTGTTATTGTTGTTACTGTTGCTGCTGCTACTGCTGCTGCTGCTGCTGCCGGGCGTCGCAACAATAGCCGCCTCGCAAGGCAACACCGTACCCAGCATCGTGTCGTGCTTATACTGTGACGTTGTGGATTCAGCGGCACCGGCAGAGTCCTCGCAGCCCTCGGCCATGTCACTGACCCCCTCGCATTGTGTGCGCCGTCTGCAAGAAAGGTGGAGGAAGTCAAGAGTTGCTTTAAACCAATCAGTTATGTATCAAAGGGTTAACTTAACAGGCTGTCATAGTGATAATGTATACATTGACTGAAAGAACTTTGCAGTCAGCGTGCAGCTTTGTGAATATACATGAATTTATGAAATGATTAACTGCAATGCCAGAAGGTCGAATAGACTTAAAAATTTCTCTTTCTTTTTTTTAGATTTATTAATGTTGTTTTCTTATCTTGCATTGAAGTTATTTAAAGCAATTGTTCCATTAAATATATTTTATATACATATGAATAAAACAACTTTTATTTTTGTATATTCAATATTGATATGGACTTCTCAAAAAGTTTATTTATTAATATGCATCACAAACTTACTTCAAATTTAGTCTCACTAAATTTTCTATACTAATTGATTAATCAGATGTATATTTTAGTTGACGATGATATATGTATCTAGACAAATCGATATGACTATATTAGCTGTTACCTGCGCGCAAATTTATATGTATATATTTTGCATATATAATTGCATGAATTTATGTACCCTTTGCAAATATTATATATACTATAGTTTTTGCTCTTTAATATATTATAACTATTTTTAATATTTTTTACAAATTATTTTATAAATTTCTAACATTTTTTTGGTTTTGTTTTATACTTTTTTATATTATCAGCATTATTATTATTTAAAAAAAATATATTTAATTATTTTTATTAATATTTATATTACAATATTTTAATATTTTATTAGAATTATTTTATTTTTATTTTTAAATTATTATTTTTAATATTTCCCAAAGCATTTAAATTATATTATTTTTCTTTAGCTTTTTTTTATATTTATTCCCCATAGCTTTCCATCTAGTATGCATCAAGTATTCAAGTATTATCTCTATATAGTTTATGGCAACTCTACTTCGATCTAAATCTACAATTGTGTCTAAAGCAATGCAGTAATGCGGCACTTAATTGGCATTAAAATGCACCCGGTTAGCCAAACAACCCCCCAAGTTGGGCTGGCATATGGCAATGGTGACTGTACCTGCGCCTTTTGCCTGCTGCGAGTCATAATTTAGAATTTACATTTATCGAATATATTTCGTGCACTTAAAATGCCCATGCCCAAGCGCATTAATTTCATTAATTATCCCTGTTGCCATCCGGTTGACCACAGCAACAACAACAACAACAAGCACATGACAAAAGGCAAGAGCATAATATTTGGGGCAGAGACAGAGACAGGGGCACTCACTGACAGGAGCAGAGGAGGAGGCAAGTGGTAGCAGGAAGCGTCGCACACATGCCGCATAATTTTGCAAATGCAAAACGTTGCTTCGACTCCGACTGCGAGTCCTCTCCGTGGTGTCCTTGCAAGCAGCCTGGACTGGACAATGACTCGACAGAGAAACAGGCAGGTTCGCAAAGTAGCCGCAGCGGTTGCCAGGGGGTGGCTAGTGGACTGTGCCTGTCGCCTCCTGTGTGCTGCCTGCCGCCTGCCGACTGCCGCCTGTCGTAATCGAAAATTTTACACCTACTCCGCATTATAATTTATATGCCTGGCCGGACGTAACCAGACTCTGACAAAGGAGTGAGTCACGTCTGGCAAGAAAGTTTTTTGTTATAGCCACAAATACATATGTTTCCAAGTAGATATATGAATGGAAGAGTGTAGAGATCAGAGCATATACGAAACTTTCTTCATAAATCATTCTGAGATATGTTTAAGATTGGAGATTATGTGTATGGGAAAGTTCTAAAGACGTTTTGGCCAAAATGGAATGATAATTATATAAATAAAAAAATAAATAAATAAATAAATGAAATAACGATGTTCTTGAAATTAAAAATTTAATATCAGATAAGTTATAGTATCATATTTATTTTTTTTTAATTATTTAATATCAAACAATTTCTATAAAATTTTTTTTTTTTATTATAAATTTATGTTATAAAAAAAGTTAAATTAATTATCAAGTGTTTAAATAAGTTATCTCTTTTTTTTTTAATTTTTTAATTCTATATTAGTAAAAAAAATAATGATATATTTTTAAAAATTATTATAAGTCTTATATCAAATAATTTCTGTAAAGGTATATTATGTTTTATTTAAAATATTTTATTCATTTATCTAACTGAGCCAAAAGATTATCATCTTCATTCTTACATTAATATTCTTGCCTCTACTTCAATTGATTATTATATTTTACTCTCTATAATGCTTTTATCTCTCCTTTAAATCTTCATTTCTGTATAGTCTAAGCTGCAAAATTGTGCGAGTCGAAGCAAAGGCGCCTAAATGAATGCCCAACTCATTCGCTTTTAAAATGCGTTGACATTTCTGACCAGCTCTGAAACACACACACGCAAACACAAACATTTACACTCACATACAACAAAAGGAAAGCGCCTGGTCGAAAATCGAACACTAAATGCGAAGTCGAGCTGCGATTCTGTATGTGTTGTTGCTGTCTTCAGCTTGGCATGGCCAAGTACACAAAACGGGCGTTGATTTTAATGCATAATGCAAATGGCTGCATGTGTGTGTGTGTGTGTGAGTGTGTTTGAGTTGCTGTTGTTGCTGTTGCTGGCAACTATGCAGGCAACTCGCCTACAACTGTCTGCAGTTGTAATAATGCAAAGCCGCCATGACCAATGCAAGCAGCAACAAAACGTTCGAAGCAACTGCACTCTGAGTCGGGCGAGAGTTCGAGTTCGAGTTGGAGCTGGAGCGGGAGTCCGGGCTGCCCAGCTCGGGCTGCAGTCAACGAACGCACTTTTCCGGCCACGTCGCCGACGTCGTTGCTCATAATGAGCCGCAAACGGGCAGCGGGGCAGCGGAGCTGAGGTGGTTGGGTGGTTTGAGTGCGATGCCTTGCAAGTTGTGTGCAGGACATGTAATGCCTGAGTCGGGGCAGCAGACGTTTCGGCTGTAGATTTTGGCCAGGAAGTGGACAGCAGCAGCAGCAGCAGCAGCGGCAGCAGGAGTTGCAGCCAAAGAGAAGGAGTAATAATTAATTTTGTACATTGCATGCAAATGTCTGGGCCACGATTGCGCCCCACCGCCCACACGGCCAAGCCGAGGCATGTGGCATATGCATAAGCAGCAAACAAAGCAAAACACGAATGCACAACACCAGCAGCAGCAGCAGCAGCAGCAACAGTACACAGCGAGAAATAAGGAGAGCACTTGAGAGACTCGCCTAGAACTATTTGCGTTAAGCATATGTTATTATGTGATTTCGTAGCGTGCGACAGAGATAGCTGCTGGGCGCTGCTGCTTAATGAGCAATTGTTGCTGCTGCACCTTGGCAACATGTTGTGAAAGTTTTGCCGTAAATACGTCAAATTGCAGCGACAAAATATGCCAGCAAAATTAAGTACAATTTGCGCATATTAAAAGTCTGTCCAAATTGCATAGGCGAGCAGCAACATGCAACAGCGCTTCCTGCAGCAGCAACAACAGCAACGGCAGCAAACAGGCTGCTGGAAATCTAATCAATAACCGACAAACTGGTAGAATTTCATGTAGCACACTAAATAGCACGATTAATTATCGCTATGGCCAGGCAGCTATAATTCAAATCAAGTGCTTGACTATATTTTGTTGTTTTTGTTTTTGCTTTTGTCTTTGTTTTTTTTTGTATCCTAAGTCGGCAGCAGCAACATGCAACATCTGCAACATGCGCCGAGGCGATTGCCACGAAAACGCATTAGAAACCGGTCTAATTATACTCATTTTGTTGGCGCAACGCGCTTGCAACATGTTGCTGCCGTAAAAATCTAGCTATAAATTGCAATCTCCATGCAACTTTCTATTGCTCAAAATTTATCATTCGAGACACTCGGGCCGGCCAATGTCTTGGCCAGCGTTTTGTCATGCCACAGCGCACGGCATACGCCAGTTCCTTGCCAATATTCAAATTAATAAAATCATCAATAATTTTGCATAGCTGCAACATGCTAAACATGTTGCTGCTGCTGCTGCTGCTGTAGCAGCTAGAGACTTGTTGTAATTAATAGTCTAACTAAATTGTTGCACATTCTGCCATCCATTTTGAGGTAGCGCTTCAAATGTGGCACAAACCAATTTCTGATTGGAAAACTGCGTCCGGCTGCGGCCAATTCCAATCTATACCGTAGGCCATTAAAAATTGCCTTTTGATTTGTAATTAGCACAGAATGCATATTAAGTGCCAAGCGTAAAAGTCGTCTCACTTTAAGGCAACGAATGTTGCACGAACCACAAGTGGAACGGGCCGCAGCTTGGTTTGCTGTTGCAACTTTTTTGGCAGCTAAAACTTTTCGAGTGGCCGCCTGGAAAATAATCAATAATGCGCCTCATGCCACAGGGCGGCCAGCACAACATTAAGTCATTCAGTTAAAATTATTTATGCAACATTTACTTACGCACACACACACACTCACACACACACACACGCACACACTCACATGTGAGCTGAAAAGTTTGCTGTGCTGTTGGCCAATGCATTGTTTTAGGGTTGTTGTTGTCGGGGATGTTCATGCACTGGCAAAATTGTCCAAGTGTGTGTGTGTGTGTGTGTGTAAACGTGCAATTTTCTTAAAAATTACACACGATTACACATGAAATACAACCGTGAAGGTAGAACATTATGTAAAGTAGATACTATGGCATGAGTCTATGTCGGGATAAGGAGCTTAAACCTTGATGGTAATGAAAGTACGACCAGAGCTGGTATTTGTGCTTCTTCTTTCTTCTTTTTAAAACTGAGTCAGACAGCACAAAGTTTTGTAGAGTGCAGTGGCAAATGGGTTACGTAGAGGCTGGCTGCAATACTTGAAAAGTTTTGCACATAAATGAAATAAAAATGTTAAAAAAAAAAACAGGGAACAAATTATTGCAAATTAAATGAATATTTGCCTTTAAGAGAAAATGCTCAAAATAATCAATTATTTATTTATTTAAAATGTAAATTAAATTAAACATGTCTTTGAGAGAAACTGCAAATTAAGGAATGTAAAGAAAGGAAATCATAAAATATAAAAAACTCAATAAGATATTTAATAAAATAAAATATTTTTTTTTAATAGTATTTTTTAGACAAAATTACATTAAAGAAAAAGAGTTATTGAAAAATTAAAAAATTATGTAAATTAAATAAAAATAAAAAAATATTGAAAGAAAATGCAAATTAAGATAATGTAGTGAAAGCAAGTAATAAATTATTGAAAATTAAAAAATGTCAAGAAAGGAAAAAAAAAATATATATATAAAAAAAACTGTCTACAAAACCCAAATTAAAGAACGTAAAGAAAATAAATATTAATTAATTCATATTATTATTATTATTAATTAAAAAAAAAAATAAACAACAAAAAATTTAATCAAATTAAATATTGAGAGAAAATGTAGAGAAAACAAATAATAAATGATTGAAAAAAAAAAAAATTATATGAAATTAAATTAAGTATCTGTCATTAAGAGAAAACACAAATTGAATATAAAGAAAGCAAAAAAAAAAATTAAATAAAATTAAACTAAATAATGATAACATTTAAAGAAAATGTAAATTAAAGAATATAAAGAAAGAAAAAAAGAAAAATTTTAAGGAATATATACAACAGAAATTAAAAATTATTATAAGACAAAAAAAAAAAAACTGGAATAAAATTGAAAAAATAAGAAATGCATTTTATAGAAGATTCTTTGTTTTAAAATTAAATATGATATAAAATATAAAAAAAGGAAGTATGCTAATAAATTGTAAGCAACTTGTCGCCTTCATTTCGAAATTAGTTTTCAGCTGTGAGTTGAGTTGAGTCATTGAAATTAAGAAATAGAATATCTGCCTTTGAGAGATGATGCCAACTACTGACAAATCTTTGACCTATACATTCAAATTAAATATTAAATAAATTGTATTTAATTTGTTGTCTCCTTTCTTGCAAATTCTCTCTCAACTCTCACTTGATCTACTTCACGCTGCATACGCAATGAAATTATATAGGTTGTTTGCAAATATAAAATAAATAAAAAAGCAGGTTCAACTTTAGCTATGACTAAATTGCCTTTGGTTCGGGCATTATCAAGCGCATAGCACGAGCCATTACATTACATTACATACGTGATACGCTGGGCCCTGCGAGCGAGGCGACCTCCCTACTTAATGCAAACAAAATGCATTGCAATCCGGTCAGTGGACTATTTAACTGGGTGTTTTTCCTGTTTGGCTTGGCTTTGTTGTTGTTGTGTGTTGGTTTAGTATTTTTTTGTTTTGTTTTTTTTTTTACTGTCGACTTTTTCCACTCAAATCATTAAAAATAATAATAATGAAATTTGCGTGATTCAAATTGAGCACGCACTAGGCGATGCCAATAACACAACAACAACAGCAGCAGCTACGAATGCCAACAATACCAGAGGCGTACTCAATACAACAATAAAAAAAAAAAGAAACAACAACAACAACGACAACAATAAACATGTGCAAGCTGAACAGTCAGACGACCCCTAAGAGAAAGAGAGAGAGAGAGCGAGAGAGCGAGTGGAAGAGGGCGACAGAGCTCAGCGTATAGGAAGTCAAAGTCATGCCAGGCCAAGCCAAGCCAAGCCAAGCCAAGCCAAGTCAGACGAGACCCTAACAGGACGCGGCTAAAAAGCAGCCCTCTTATAGCGTGAGTCCTGCTTCACACACACACACACACACACACACAGACACCCCATACGCTGCCCTTAATGCGACTCGTAATGAGTTATTCGCATTTTGTATTTGCATTAAAAAGCAAGCCTCTCCCTGCCCAAACCCGCCTACATTTGGCAATTTTAATTCATTTAGAATGAAAATAATGAGAAAAAAAATTAAGAATTCTGCAATTGCATGGATGATATAGACGTTGCAATACCCTATTTAGAAAAGCGTTTAAGATTTATAAAAAATATATTAAATGAATAAAAGAAATAAATAAAAAATCTCATTTTAGGCAAATTTAATCAAATAATTTGTTATTATCTGTCTGTTATGCGAAAATAAATAAACAAAAAATTGTCCATATTTTAAAAATTATTTTAATATAAAAGAAAAAAAGAATACAATTTATTCATTTCTCAGATATTTAAAAATTTTTAACTATTTTTATTTTTATTTGATTAAAATATATAAATGTATATATAAATAAATATGTAATAAAATAAATAGATAATCTCAGATTATTTAAAATATTATTCACAGCACATTTTTTAAAGTTTTGTTTTAAATAAATGTTTTATACATTTTTTTTTTAATATTTACTTCATAAATTAGTTAATTTGGAAATATTTAATTAAATATAATATTTTTTTTTTAATTATTTAAAGCTTTATTAATTGTTTTATATTTTATTAACATGTTTTATAAATTTAAGAATTTTGATTATATATTTTAAATGATAATTATTGTGTTCCATATAATTAAACATGCAAATAATTATTATATATCTGAAATAATAATTAATTAATAAGCTTCATATATTTATAAAAAATAATTAATATGTTATGTATATATATATATTTTTTTTATATTGTAATCGAAATACATTTAATTTCCACTAAATTTCATCTCTGAGATATTTCGCATTTCTAAATAACTTTTCCTTCGATATCAGAAATGATTTGTACATCTTAATAATCTCATGTTAGATAACAGAATATGCATACCACAAGCAGCGAAGTGTATTTGAGTTATAGGTCGAAAATTGCATGTCCTATTCGTGTTGCAGTTGTATAATATCATATTGAGGGAGTCGGGCTGGCCATATGGGCGACTGCAGCACGAATGTTGTATGTGAGAACGCGTACACGACATGACGAGAGCACAAAACATAATTTTGCTAAATTAGCGAAAAACAAAAGAAATGGCATGTGGGCTTTGTGGAAGTGTGGGCGGGGCTCTCGAAAAGCTCCGGCCAGAAAACTCCCCAATTGAGCACGCACCAAAATCGTTTGCCAGAGCCGCAGTTTTTACTTATTTTTTTTACTCTTTTTTTTTTTTGCAGCACGGAGCGCAATAATCAACGTCTAAATATTTGGCAAAAAAAAAAGAAAAGAGTAGAAAAAATGTGTAAAACCTGCTGCATTTGGTGCTGGGCAACGGGCAACGGGAAACGGGCAATGGCAATGGCCAACTAATTATAAAAATTTTTGCAACCCCTTTTGGCCGGCCACAATGCGAATTATGCGAAACCCTTTGGCGAGTTGCATGTGACCAAATCGAAGGGTCTGAGGCCAAGTCCGGGGTAAGTGATTGTGTACGTGCTCATTATGGAAATTTCTTTCTCTCCTTTCATTTTTTTTTTTTAGTATTTTCCGGCATTGCAAAATTAATGCAAATGCCGGCTGGCATGTTTGGATCGTGGTAGCAAGGCGGGCAGTGTGGGCCGTTAATGACAGCCCAGAAGAATGGCGAAATATTATGGTAGGCTTGACAAAGGTTTATTGGAGCTTTGGATTTGGCACTGGCGATGCGCGATTATAATTAGAATTTAGCCGCGGGGCACATGGACATGAATCAGATACTCAAGGGTTGCTCTCACATCTCAGTTGGGGTTGTTGCAAAGTGTTTTTGGGTTGATTGCGAAAACTGCGCGGACGACTGACACGAAAGTGTTATGGTAATCGAATTTCGAATCGATTAACTGCCCAGCTGTAGTTGGAGTTGAAGGGCGTTTAGACGACGATCCGCACAGCAGCCTTCGGCCAACTTGTGCCACTCTTGCAATCTGCTGTCAAGGTCTGAGGTTTGAGTCATTAGCCCAGACCCCCAAAAAGCCATTAGAGAGACGCCATAAAGACTTTGCAGTGTGCAACAATGTATAATAATAAAAAAAGTGTGCAATTAATCGATCAATGATAATTATCGATTAGATATTAAGCACAATTAGAATTTACATACACGTACGACGGCAAGTGCCCGATCCATGCCTCCTGCCCGCCCGCCCGCCTCCTGCACCCAAGTAGCAGCTCTAATGAGCTGTGCACTGGCCGCGACACAGACATAAACACAAAAAGGCACTTGCACAGACAAAGCAGCGTTTAATGGATCGTCAACTAAGTTGCATTGAAATGACGTCTTTAAAGCGCTTAATAAGCACCGTTTAAGTAGGGCATTGTGGGCAGCAGCAGGAGGCGGGCGGTCGGCTCAGCCAGTGGAGCACTCGGTAACTCGACTCAGTGCATTAATAATAATTAGATTCCTCTACTCAGTCTGTAATTAACACAAGTGCGAGCGAGCTGGCTAGCCAGCCATAGCTAGCTGACTGTACCTAAATATTGTTGTTGTTGTTGTTGTTGTTGTTGCGCCAGCAGCAGCAAACAATTATTTATTATTTATTTATTATAATTATTTATTTACTTATTGCAACTGGCAATGCGCTTATTAAAATCAACTTAATGCATCGCTTGAGCACACCACAACACAATGACAGCACACACACACACACACATGTGCCATTAGGGCCAGGCAATGGCCCGCCCCCTCCCGAAGCGCCCACTGCAAAATGTCCATGTCATAATTAACAATAGCTAGCATTAGGTTTTATATGCTGTGCGACATTTTAATACCCTGCTCAAGGGAGTGTGGATCAAACGGAAATTGTGAATGGAAATATATGAATGTAGGAATATCCCAGATAAGTTAATTGATTATAAATATGTTAAATAATGACTTATATATGTTAAGCAACATTAACATTTAATGAAAAAATATTTTGGTATTTTATTATTTAAATAGTATTTTAATATACCACATAGTCTGGCCACACTGCCCTGAAGACTTTCTCTTCTATAAGTGGGTGTTGCGCAATATTATAAATATATAAAATATAAGATATAATATAATATATATAAGAATAGATTAAATATATCAAAAATATATTTCAATATATATATTTATACATTTGTAAACCCTTTACGAATATTATATTTGATAACTTCCACTTCCACTTAGCTCAACTCAGAGTCGACTCAGAGCATTGTCATTTCTCTGCTGATAAACTAAATCGCTCATAATCAAGCTCAAGCTAATATCAAATGATTATTATACAAGCTGATTACAAGTCGATTGTGCTCTGGCTTTTAATTGAGCTTGGGGATTTAGCTATTTAATGGGCATGGAAATTATGAAAACTACTTTCGAGCAAATGGCGAGGCCGCGTGGGTCGGGTTCATATGTATTTCTGAACTCGTAGCATGCAAATATTTCGCTCTCAACTGGAGCGCTCGGCTAATGTAGAGAAATTTTTGATTTCAATTGAAATAAATTTCTATTAATATTTTTAATTGTTTGTTAAGCAAAGAAAAAAAATATAACAAGAACAACAAAAACAAAAATTGCAGCAGCAGCAGTCAGAAAATGGCGAATGTGGCGAGTAGAAAGCGAGAAAGCAACAGCAAAATCGTTATATTTGTTAATTGAGATTTGACCTGATGATATAGTAAAATGAGCACACAACAACAACAACAACAACAACAACAGCAGCAGCAATTGCAGCAACAACAACGAATAAAATTGACGTCAACGAAAATTGTCGCCAGAAAGAAAGAAATGCGCTGTGAAAGTGTGTTAATTAATTGAACGAGCAGCAGACAACAACTAACAGTACTACATAGAGAATATTTGCAGTGTTATAAAATTGCTTAATTTGTACAAGTGTCGACAGTGTTGCGAAATGCAAAAAACTGCTAAGCAAAGCTGATTCGATTTACATTGTAAGTCAAAAATATTTATAAAGAGCTTAAAGTGAATTAAGCCTTCATGGCAATAATATAGATATTAAAGTAAGATATAAAGTCAAAATTATTTTTAAAGAGTTTATAGTGAAAATGCATTATTAAAAATATAAAGAAAATTAATTAATTAGTTAATAATTAATAATTAATTTTGAAAATATCATTATGCACGACAAAAATAAATTTTATTTGTTATATTATATATTTATATTATTATTATTTTTATTTGATAATTTTTTTTAAATTTACAATAGAAAAGATATTATCAATTATTAGTTTTAAAATTAAAAAATAAAATAAATAAATGAAAAAATAAGTCTTTTGCAAAATTGTATATTATATTAAAATTAAATTTTAAAATTTTAAAAATATTAGAAATAAGAATATATGTATATATTACTAAAAATTAAAATTGTCTTAAATTTAATTTATTACATTTCAAAACTGTTGTATACGAAAAATTCAAATTATTATTATTTTTATATTTCTATTTTATTTTTATTTATTTATTTTTTTTTTGTACATGAAAAATGCAAATTATTATTATTTTTATATTTTTATTTTACTTTTATTTATTTATTTATTTTGTATATGAAAAATGCAAATTATTATTATTTCTATATTTTTATTTTATTTTATTTTATTTTTATTTTTTTAAATATTATTGAAACGAAATGAATTTTTCAAATTATTCACAAATTGCAAAGAGTTTCATATTTAAAAAATATAACAAATAAAAAATAAATATAAACTATACAAAAATAAATAAGAAGTCATTGACCATTATCTATACCTAAATTTGAACTAGCTTAAGTCAAATATTTCAAATACTAGACTTCAACTGCTATAAACACACTGCAGTAAGATCAGTGTTGTATAAGAGGAAGAGCTATATCAGTAAGTGCTGTAAAATATTTCAACTGTCAATCAGCATATTATCTCTAGCACTTATAGCAAGAGCTTATATAATAATGATTATGTTTCATAAGATATTCAAATCGCATTTTCGAGCCCACCTATGCAATTAGCCATATTTTGCTGGCGCGGAGAATGTCTGTCTCGGGCAGGCCAATCGCATGCCGTTGGCTGTTGGCTGCAAAGACCTATAACTAGATGCCTAAATATGCGCGTCGCAGCGTCACATATCCATTCCCAAAATGAGCCCACAAAACGCCCCAGTGCACAATGGCACAGACACTGCTCACTAAAAGTGTGCAGCCAGCAAATGTTGTTGCCATTGCCATTGGTGTTGTTGTCGTTGCACTTTCCTATAATTTGCGCTCATAGTGGCAACTGCAACAGCTACAGCGACAACAGCAAATGGCAAATAGCTAAAATCAAATGGTACGCATGAAATTAAAGTTTGAACGCGCTACAAATTTATATGTATGACGCGGAGCGCCAATTAATGTAAATTACGCGACGTCGACGACAGCAATTCTGGCAACGTGTACGAGCTGTAACGCGACACCAACACTAGACACCACAGCCAGCCAACGACGCCCAGCAATTGAGCGGTATGGCAACGCCGTAGGGGCCATGCTGCACGCATGCGTGCCATCGCTCCGTCTCGCTCGCACCGTCTGAGGACAATTTTGAAAGTGCGCGCGCTCGCGCACAACGCCTGCAAGAAATTAGCAGCAGCAGCAGCAGCCGTAGCAGAGACAACGGCCAAATACACGCAGCGTAAATGATTATTAAACGCGCCAATTTGTTGTCGCTATCGCCTGCAGTTGCTGTTGCGCAGGTACAGTCGCCGAGGCGACTCATTAAGTGCGTCACGCCCGACTTCTGCATAATGCATGAGAGACCGCAGATTTACCCAATCGCCAGCTAAACTGAGGCAACTGTACCGGAATAGAGACTCAAAGACTTTCTAATGGCAGCCCAAAGTAATAAAAGTGGATTACTTATGAGGGGGGGGCGGAGAGATGATTCATAAGAAATAGAGGGGAGCAAGGTGGAGAAGAGCGGAGGAAGAAACTAGACGTTGGCTGATGATATTATGGAGTGGTTACTAGGTGTAGAGTGAAGAGGGGAGAGATGGAAGAGGGGATAGGGGAGATGGTAGAAGAGGGAGAGGGTGGAGAGGGAGAGGGGAGCATGGGAGAGGGGAGAGGTTATATTTATATATGGGATATTGTATATTTGTATATTTTATATTTATATTTTATATTTTATATCTTTCTATTTCTATTTTATATTTATATTTGATATTTGGAGTAGTTATATTATTATATTGATATAGGTGATAGTTTAGAGGGTCGTATCTCGATGGAGTTATAGTTGAGATGATGATATAGATGTATAAGTGAGATGAGAGATATGTAGAGGGTTATTTTATTTTTATTCATAATATTATTATATGTATTTAGGTTTATATTATTTAATTTTATTCTCTGCAAATTCATATTTATTTTTATTTATTTTCCTGAATTTGTATCAATAATTGGGCAAAAATAATTATCTAACGTTTGGCAGCATCGACGTTTGCCTCGCTTCGCCGACTTTTCGTCTTATTAAAAGGTTAAATAACTTTGCATTGAACTCGTTATCGCAATTGCTTTGGCCATTATCAGCATCGGCATCGACATCATCGTCATAATAATAATGCAATGGCCAATCAACGAAATATATTTATTTAAATGAGTCTAAATTACGTCTCATTGAAAAATATTGAGAGTGCGGCATTCATATGCATGTATGGCTATGGCTATGGCTATGTGTGGCTAGTTCTCTGATTGGGAATCAACAAACAATAACAAAAATAAATAAAATAAAATCGTCGTTGCCCGCTCAATACGTAAATTAATAAAAATCGAAATCAGTGAAAAACACTAAATGCTCAATTTATGCGACAATAATTGAGCCAAGGGGGCCTGCAAATGACGCCAATGAGCCAACGAAAGCAAAAAACCAGCAAACAAAACGAACCTCAAACGAGGGGGGAAAATGAAAATAAAAATAAAAATAAAGCAAACAAACCAAAGCTCATAACCAATCAGGGCCATATTAATCAACTTTTAATGAAAGTCATTTAAATGTGTTAATTTTTGTACACATTCAAGTGCCATGTGCGTTCTGCCTTTGTTCCTACTATGATGATGATGGTGATAATGATGATGATGATCATGGCTGATCATGCTGATGATGTGGTGGTGATTTCTTAGAATATCAGATGCTGCTGGCACATACATATATCGAGGAGAGCAGAGAGAAGCCACACAGCTCTAGTTGAATGCAACCTTTAGCTTGAGCAATCTCAATCCCTTGGGGCATTATGAATTAAAATTACTTAAGGCATTGCAGCGAAGAGAGAAACAGAAAACAATTCCTGAATGCAATGGGCTGTTAATTATTTTGTTTCACAATAAGAAAACATTCATAATGTGATTGATCGTTATTCTGTATAGTTTCAATCAGAATAATTTTAAAAATATCAGATATGCAGCTTTAATAAACAACAGACTTGTTAAACTATATTATTGATATTTTTAAATATTTAATTTAATTGTAATGCAAAGCTCTTTCATTTAGAAAAATATATAAAAAGTTCACATATCAAAATATGTATTCTGTAATAATTGTGTTTTAATAAAATAAAGATTTGAATGCAATTATATTTTTTAATTAATTTTTCGTAAAGCTGTTTAGCAAATTGGGAATTAAATAATACTTAATAATAGCCGCTGCATATAAAAAAAAATTGATTTTATATTTGAAATAAATAAAAAATAAAAATTTGCAAATTTGTTTGCATATTAAAAATATATAAAAGACAAAAAGAAAACAATTAAATATATAAATAAAAATATAAACAAAAATAAATAAATAAAATAAAAATCATAATAATGAAAAATATTAATTGCATTCAAAAATTTCTTTTAAAAAATATCCATGTAAAAATTAACAAGTTTCACTTGCAATAAATTCCTAAAATTTTACAAAAATTTTTTTTCATATTTATTAAAATATATGAAAGATCAAAATTAAAATAAATAAATCAAAATATAAAAATTAAACAAATAAAATAAAAATCAGCCTAATGCAAAATATTAAATGCATACAAAAATTTCTTTTAAAAAATATTAATTTAAAAAATTAAAAAATTACAATTAATTCCTAAAAGCTTACATAAATAATTCTTAACAAATTCACGCTCTCAAAAATCTAAATTCGTTTCATTTAAAATTCTGCCAATTTGCCTGCATCGCATTTCAGTTGCGCTACAACAAAATTTCTGATTTACTCAATTTGTAGCCGTGTTTCAAGCTCTGCTCGTAGGATGGCTCTTTTTGTATTGCGAGTTAATTATTTCATGCGTCACAAATGACGCAATTGAAAGTGTTCGATGCTGACGTTGTGGCAGGCAATAATGCCAATTAATAAATAACAAAAACACAATACATATTTATTAATAATAAGTTGAATAATTTGCCCAATTAATGGCGACAGCATTCCGACTGCCTTCCAGCAGCCAGTCAGCCAGCCAATCACAAATCTCAACGCGCCCAACCAGATGCTGCTGCTGTTGTTGTTGTCTCTGGCTGTTGTTGTTGTAATTGAATTTTTCCTTGCAAGTATTTTCTCTAAATGATCAACGAGCGCGCTAAGCGGCAATTGAAATACATTATTTGCTAGCCTGACAGATTTAATTATTGTAAATAAACACACGCAATGGATAATTATGTGACCATGATTGGGCTGCGACCCTGGGGACCCAGCTGCTGCTACTGTTCCAACTGCCTTGAGTGGAGCGTGTCTATGTGTGTGTGTGTGTGTGTGTGTGTGGGCATATGCATGGGGGCCAATGAGAATAAAGTTAAATAAGTCACATAAATTTGACTTTTGCGCAAATTTATAGCCCGCTTATCGTCACCCAACCTGCCAGAGCGCCACAGTGCACTGTGCCAATATTTTGTAAATTTATATCGATAATTTTCGGAATTCTGATTAGACTTTTGGCATGTGATTTAGTTTGGCTCACGAACCTAAATATGTCTAAAATGTAAACTATTTATTTGCTTTAATTTATTATAATGCATAAGAGAAAGATAACAAAATATTTTTATTTATTTTAATTTATTTTAAGGCTTAGGTTTTTACCTAAAAGGAAATTTAAAAAATATATATATTTATTCAAAAGAACTTTAAATAAAAATGTTTATTATAATCACAAATAAAAAACATATTTAAAAGAATATTAGATAACACAGTTTAATACAAAAGATAATAAAAAACTATATTTTAAGCAATATTAAATTTGTTAAATTAATATTTTAAATAATATAATGAATAAATATATATTTGAAATAAATAAATATTTGATTTTATACAATATAATTATAATGTATAAATATATAAAATGAAATGATTTTTTATATTTATTATTTATAATTGTATTTATATATTTATTTATTATAATATTAACATATTTATTTTTTTGTTATTATATTTATATTATAATAATTTAAAACCAATTTTGTTTTTATTAAGATATTTGAATAACATTTTATTAAATTTTAATTAATTGATATTAAATATTGCGTTTTTATTACATTTTTATTAAATTTAAATTCATTAAAAATTATTTATTTTATATTTAAGAAATATAATATGTTATTTGTATTACATTTAATATTGTTAAATATGGATTTTTTTTATTAATTTAATGTATTTTCATTATTATATATTTTTGATTTTAAAATTATTTATATAATTTAAATATTATTCATGTAATTTGAGCTCTTGACTTTACTTGACGATCATTTTGTTAAACTCTCGCTATCTCTCTCTCTATCTCTCTCTCTCTCTCTCTCTCTCTCTCTCTCTCTCTCTCTCTCTCTCTCTCTCTCTCTCTCTCTCTCTCTCGCTCACTTCATAGTTCGTTCATGCAATTTGTTAATTTTAGCATAAATTCATACTGTTCTCCTATTCTGCGGTCTATGTTCGATACGTCATTTGACTATTTGGAAATTATGGTAAATTATAATGCGATTGGGGTGGCTATAATGAAATGTCGGTCGATTTGTGGCTAGCACGGCAATCGCAGACAATTTGCATTACTTATACGCAATGTGGTGCGCCAGTAATTGCATGTAATAAACGAGCGCGGCGCCCATTTAGATAAGTTTTTACCTTACGTCGCGTCGTGCCAAAACGTCGGCTGTAGTAAGTGTAACTGTAACTGGTTGCTTCGACCTGCTAATCGGTCACATCAATCGAACGTCGGCCATAACAAAGCATAAATAAGGCACGAAGGCGATACCAAAAATGGCGCTAGCTGTTATTGCTGTTGTTGTTGTGTTTTCTTCTTCTTCTTATTTATATATATTTTTTGTTGAATTTGCTTTGCTTATGAATGAAGCAAGCAAAGTTCATGAATGGAAGGCGGCGACGCTTGGGGAGATTGCACAGATTACGCCTAAGTTGAAGTGAAAAACACACTCAACACACACACACACACACACACATTGAGACACACAGACGCACACACGCCGAGTCGTCGTCGCCGCAATAACAGCAGCGCAGCAAACGGCGGCAGCAGACAAGCAGAAAAAGCGTGCGAAAAGTCAGCAGCAGCAGCAGCAGCAGCAGCAGCTGCAGCACGTGACGTCACTTGGCTGACGAAGATGCGCACAAAAAGTAACAACAACAGCAACGACAATAAGGAAAGAAAAACAACGATAGCGAGCAAAGAAAACAACTTATTAAGTTGTTAAAACCTCAAATGCCGCCTCAGCTTAGACGTCTTGGCCACGGCCATGGCTCTGCGCTGCCGCCCGTTTGACTCTCCAACTGTATCGCAAGTTGGCCAACAATTTGGCGCAACAGGCAGCGGCGCCTTCGCTGGGTTACTTGGCTAAGAGCAGCAGGCGCTCAGCTTTGCCAGCGCGCAGCGTCAGCGCCAGCGCCAGAGCCAACGCCAACCACTGCCGACGACGGCGACGGCAACGCCGACGCTGCTGTCGTCTTAATGTGACAGACGCGAGTGTTTCTCTTGTTGTTGTTGTTGTTGTTGTTGTTGCTGTTAATGTTGGCGTAAAAAGCAGCTGGCAAACGCGTTAAAGCGAAACTCCAAACACAAAGATAAGCAAACTAAGTACAGCAAAAGCTCTGATGCGGCGTTTGTTAAGGGAATTATTAATTGAGAGTGAAGTTGACAATAAATAAAATTACAAATGCGAATAGTAAATAATTGTTTAATATACAAAAAAAGTTATTTATTAAAAATAAATAAAAAAATTAAATATAAGAAAATATTGAAAATAATTGTGTAAAATAAAAAATCAAATAATTAATAATTATATAATATAGAATTGAAATTTAACAATTGATTTCTTGAAAATAAATAATAAATAAAATATAAGATAATATTACAAATAATTTGGTTAAATAAAAAATCAAATAATTAATAATTATAATTAATTTAACAATTGATTTCTTGAAAATAAATAATAAAATAAAATATAAGATAATATTACAAATAATTTGGTAAAATAAAAAATCAATTAATTAATAATTATACAGTATAGAATTGAAATTTAAAAAATCTATTATAATACAGAATTAAAATTTAATAATAAAAAATGAAATAAATAAACAAATTTAAATAGTTAATAATAAATAAATAAAAAATGAATTAAATATTATTTATATTTTAAAAATAAAAGTAAGTATATTTTAAAAATAAAAGTAAAAATTAAATGTTTAAAGGAAATAAATAAAAAATTTTAAATAATTTATTATTAGTTATTAATTATTGGTTAAAATTTAAAAAGAAATCAATTTTTAAAAAAGTTTATAAAACTAAAAATAAATAATGAAGAAATAAATATAAATATATCAAATTTAATATAAAGAAATAATACAAAAAGAAAAAATGCTTCAATTTGTACTAATTAATAATAAACAGTTTAATAGAATGAAAAAAAAAATTAAATAAAAATTGAAATAATTTACAAATTTAAAATTCTAGTAATTTTTATAAATTTTTAATTTTTAAAATATTTAATTTCAAGTTTGCCAGTTTAGTAGAATAAAAAAAATTGAAAGGAAGTAAAAATTCTTAAATTTTTTATTGAAAATTATTATTTATATCTAATATATTCCATATAAACTCGATTTCAGCTCATACATACAAAAAACTTTTGACTCGGGAAATATTCGCCTAAAATATCTCCAAAGAAATGCCAGCTACATTTCCTATCAGACAGCACAGCTCACTGCACTCGCAGAGAGCACACTTCAAACAGCAATTGTAGCTGTCAAGGCAAAGTCTATTAGCACCTGAGTCAGTCGTTCAGCTACAGTTCTTGACCTTCAGCTTCAATTTCAGTACATATGGGCGAGCTCCTGTCGAGCTGGCGCACAGTCAAGCTGAAGCCACCAACTGATTTCTCAACTTGCCACTTGGCAGCATTCAAGTGGCCCATTAGGCGCACTTAAACGCCCACAGTGCTGCACACCCACACGGAGCCAGTCATAGAAGGAAAACTCTATTAAAACACCCACTAAAAGAAAAATTACAGACACTTGGCAGGCAGCTCAAAGAGCAGGACACCTAAAGATTTTACCCACCTCGTCACGTTAACAAAACTTTAACACAAAAGAGGAAAAAAAAAAAAAGAGGAGAGAAGAAAAGAAAATAAAAGTGGGCAAGGCTCCCCTGCGTCGTGTTGATGTTTTAACATATAATTTTGGCATACGACTTGGGCCAGTTTCCCCCTGCCTCTAGCTCCAGTTTCAGCCCCAGCTACAGGCTGACAAAAAAAAAAAAAAAAAAAAACTGCTGGCACTTTGGCAAATTTGTGCTGAAATATGCAACAGGTTGTTTTGTCCTGCGAAACAGCTCCTTTTGTGGCTCTGTCTCACTGTTTGTATGTGTGTGTGTCCCTTTTTGTGAATGAGCTCATAAAACGTTTTTCTTTTCACATTGCCCGGGTGTTGATGTCGTCGTCGTCGCTTGTCTGTCCTCTGGCTGTGTGTCCCTTTTCCTGACTGGCGTGCGCCCCAAGTTCCTCTTTAGTTTTCAATTTTTTGCTTTTTAACAACAACAACAACAACGACTACATCCTTCACAGTATCTATGAAATGCTTTTGTGCAACTTTGGGTTAAACATTTTGCCATTGCCGAGTCGTCAGCCTTTGATAGATACGTCTGCGGGATAGACCAGAGGCCGACCTCCTGCTCCTCCTGCTCCGCCTGCCGTCTGCTGCTCTGCTCATTTTGATTAAGTGCGAAACAATTAAGGCTACTGTTTGCTGCTGTTTATGTAGTTAATCGTGCCCCGGCCAGGTCGTAAGCCCTGCAGAGCGAAAGACGTTCACACGCCCACACAAAGCAGCTGTTGCCCCAAACCACGAAATGTGGTCAGTGTGCATACAATGTGAGTGCTGAGATGACTGATTAGAGGTGGCCACTGTTCAGATACGAATGTATCTTGGGGGCGAGCTATTAGAACTCATGATAATTAAAACTAATAAAAACAGCATGGAATTGAAAATTAAATCACAAGTGAATGGAGAAGTATATATTAGACTGTTTATTGAGTTATTAATTTCAATGGATTTCTAAGCCAATATCTTCATTACTTTTTTTGACTATTTAATGCCATTTATTTTTAGAAAACTTGCAAAGGTAATTAAGTTCAAAGAATATATATTGTTTAAGAGCCCCTTTTCATGTTGCTGTTTGGTCAATTTCGTCGCACGATTTTAGTGTTTTTTTCGTTTAATTTTTGTTAATTAAACGCAATTAAAACTGTCGCTCCTCTTGACACAGTATTACTGGCCTTATATAGATATAGATATCTGTGGAAGTAAGCGAGGCTAGAGCTAACATCTGCCCAGTTAATGAGACAATGTCGCAGTCGTCACATGCTATGGACAACTGTTCGGCTAATTGCGCAATTAACTGCAAGACACGAAATAATGAAAGAGACGGCGAAAGGGCGTGTGAGGCAGTGAGAGAATAGAAAGTGACCCACAGCATGCCACATGTTGCATGCAATGCTGGCATGGGTCACACTGCAAATTTGTTTGTATTAAGTGTTGCAAAATCTCAAGCACTTAATTCACGCTTTACCAAAGGTGTCGAAAGGCAGCCAAACCCTGACTGAAGACCCCAAAGGCTTTGCCACCAGCCAAGTTAAACCAAATGCGAAAACCGCAAAAAAAAAAAAACCGGACCCGACCCAGTCGTAATGTGTGGTCCTTTTTTTTCTAGCTATGCATAAGCATATCCTGCAGTCCGCAGCTCATTTGGACTTTGGGCTTGCAGAACAAGCTGCTTATCCTTCGGTACGGCCTGAGCCAGGGCAAGAAAAATGTTAATTACCCTTTGTGTTTTTAAATAGACCCACATAGAGTGCCCACACACACCCACACGAACACAGGGACCTTCACGTTATCCTTTGGGCACACACATGCCAGGCCAGAGAGAGAAAAAAACAACTGCAAGGGTCAAAGTCGTTGAGCAGGGAAAAAAAAATAAACGGACTTTGTGTTATTTGAAGCAATTAAAATTATTATTTTAATGTCAACACTTTGGTGGCCAGGATAATGCATGTAAAATGAAAACATTGCCAAACGCCCCCAAAAAGCCAACCGACCGGGCCCCAAATCCGTTAAATGTTTTTAAAGATTTTTGGCACAGCCCAGCTCACCCTCACACTCTCTCTCTCTTTGCTCTCTCTCTCGCTCTCTCACTCTCTCAGTTTCCTTTTGCCGTCGGCGACTTTAACGACTTTGCTTTGGAGTTACTTTGGTTAAGTTTCGGGGTTGATTTTACGCCGGTGCCATGGCTTACCAGGCGTTGAGAAATTCCGTAAAGTGTTTTTACGGTATTTGCGCCAGCTCCAGTTGGGGTTAGGTCAGGTTTATCATCCCCCCCTTTAACGTATCTATATATGTGTATATATACACTTTTTTTCACAGCGTTCTCTCGTTTGAGAAATGTTTTCGGTTGCTTTGGGTTTGCTTGCGGTTTAGTTTGGGGGTTTTTGTCTAAGGTCCGGACTGCCGTTTGTCAGTTGGAGTGCGGAGCAGCACTGCAGATAAGCAGGTGTTACATTTTTATGGCTAAAGTGGCTAAGCAGCTTGTACTGCTGGGCAATTGGGGTCGCCTGGGGTGGCTGCTCGACCAAGAGCCCAAGAATTAAAAAAAATAAAGCTGAGCTTTTTATTAAATTTATTTGCCTTTTATTTATTTCTCAAACTACCCATCTTATTTACTTGAGTGGAGGAGTGGAGGAGGAAAATTATTGTGTTATTTGTTGATATTCAAATTATTATTATTATATATATATAAATATTTTATATATATTTATATTTTTTTAGACAGTAGATTGTTTACTTTGAATAAAAATGATAATTGTAATTTTAATTTTCATTTTGTTTATTTATTTATTATTAATATTTTTTTTAGGAATTTTTATTTTATTTTTATTTATATTCATTTTTTTAAATATTTAATATTACCTAAATATGTTTTTATAATTAAATACTCGCGCTATGACAAAAGTATTTGTTTATATATAATTATTATTATATAAATATATATATATATTTTTTAATTTGAATTTATTGAAGTTTATTCTTTTTAAAATTCTTTTTTTTTTTAATTTATTTTTATTTTATATATTTGTTTTATTATTATTATTTTTTTAAATACTTAATACTTTTATTAATACTTTTTATTTTTTTAAGAACATTTTTATGAATATTTTTTTTAAATTTGTATTTAATTTTGCTAAATATTTATTATTAACTAAAAATATTTATTACTAAATATTTTTTTAGTTTCTCTTATATATATTTATTATATATATTTTTTCTCTTCTTCAAATTATCATGCTATATAGACTTCTACCGCCAGTCAATTATTTATTTTAAATATTACAGTTTATTTTAAGTTTTATAACTTTTTTTTATTTTTGACTTTTATTTATTTTTTAATTTTTTCGATGCTTCTTTTCTTCGTCTTTACATTTACCTAAATGTTATTTAATATTCTCTCACACTTTCGCTCTATATTTAGTGCTGACCTGTAGAGCTAGCGATCTCGATTTAGTTACAAAACGCAACAGTATCAATGACATTCATCTGCTATCCAGCCATCCATTAAACAAGTGGATATCAACCCCTAAAGAATGTCGCTTGCGACTGTTACCAAGTGCGTTGGTCACTTTGATACACGCAATGGCCTATGAACGACTTTAATTACTAATTGAGCAAAACACTTTTTGGCTACAACAAACAAGAAAACAAAAATTAATTATAGTTTCATGTTTGGTTTTAAGGTCTCCAGCTCATTGCTGGAATGCGTCGCAGTGAAAACGCAGAGCATAAATTATTTAATTACTAATTAAGAATGAGCGAAAACAATAATAATAATAACAACAACAATAACAACAATAGCTAGTGTAATGAATTAGATGAGAGCAGGCGAATCGAAGGCATTTTTCTAGCGTTCTTTGCTTTTTCTAGCGTGTGACAATTCGCATTAATTATAGAAAATGGCTCCAAAAACTAAGCCATTAAAATGCTTCGATGAAGCGGGCGAATGGCGATCAAAGCAATGTAAAGCAAGGAGCAGGGGCAGGGGCAGGCAGCCCGGCGCTAGTTGAAATGAAAGTGCGCATCAAGATGAACAGAAGAAAGAAGAGGAAGAGGCGCACTCTCCCGCTCTCATTAAGTCTGCTGCCGCTGCTGCTGCTGCCGCTGCTGCTCTTTGCGTGTTTAGCGTCGCATGGTCAGAGAGTGTATGGAGAGAGCAGGAAAGAGAGTGATGTGAGATGGGTGGAGGGGGGGACGAGGATCGGGACTGTGTTGCCATTTGGACACTTGTGACATTTTCTTAATTGAAATGATGCGCGTTCGTTGATAAAAATTCGTTTGCAAACTGCGTGTGTGTATTCGTATATACACACATCTCTCTCTCTCTCTCTCTCACTGTATGTGTGCGTATGCGTGTGCGTATCTTTCTCTCTTTGCACGTTTTGTGTTGATTATTATTACTGTTCATTATTGTTCATTATTAAATGAGCGTGTAGAGCGAAGTGGACTTTCTGTGCATTTAGCATTTTGGGATCGTCGCATCATGAATTTCTTTATTTTTTTTTATTTTTTTTTTTTTTTTTCGTGTGGGCTTTAGCAGTCAGATGCCTTTGCATGGCATGTGGATGGCACGATTTTAACCAAAACTCAACTCAATTATTAAATTACACATGAGTGAAATGAAATGAACATTCTTCATCTAGAGCTGTGCTCAAATATTTTTAAAAGAAATGTGCAAATTGCACAGTACAATTATTTCAATTGCAATGCAAAGCAAACAGAGAAATTCTTTGGCTACAAGTAGCAAAAGGTATTAAAGTGTAAATATATGATTGGCTCTAGCAGGAGTTAAAATTTGTATATTGTAAATTAATATTGTATAACCCTATTTGTGTTTTAGTTACTGATAGAAGTTTATATACTTCTTTTTTGTTATGAAAACTTTTATAATTAGAACTAATATTAATATTGAAAACTTATATAAATAAAATTAATTTTTATATTTTATAATTTTATTTTCATATGTAGCTTAACAATATTAATTTACTCTGTAAAAATACTTTTATTAAAGACTCTGCAAATAAAATATCATGAATAGTATATTTTTTTTATAGTATATTGCTTAGTATTATTTTTCCAAAAAACAAGACTACAATGACTATAGAAAAATCCTATACCATATTTAAATTTAAATTTGAATTTATTTCACTCTTGTTATAACTACATATTTCTTTATGAATGGTATCTTATAATAATTTAAGAGTTTATCCTAAGAACTAAGTCTTTTCTGCTTAGACATTTATTAATAAGGATGGCATATACGATAATATTTATTTGAAAAAAAAAAAAAAAGAATTAGAAACCCCAATTATAGCATATTTTATTTTCCTTTAAATTATTGATTTGCTTTGCTAAGCTCAGAAAAATATTCTAATTAATTCTCATATCACATTTTTATATAAATATTTTAATTATTTTAATTCGTATGAAAATAATATATATATATATCAATATAAATATTTTTGGTATATAAAATAATTCAGTTTAAATATATATTTTTTTCTTTTTATTAATAATATAAATTTATTTAAATTATATATATTTATTTTATTAATTTTCAGCCAAAGATCTAAATTGTATTTAAAATATATTTATTTATTTTACAAAGTTAGATATAATTAAAATTAAAATCTAACTTAATTAATTAGCTGCTTCATTCGGCCTGCATTTAGAATTTGCAACAATTCTGATGAGTCAAAATCGGCATATATAAAATATATTAGCTGCTGCTGCTGCTTTAGCTCTGTAATATATGCAATTTAACGTCTTTTTTATATGGGTTTTTCCTAATTGAAATGCATTTCCTGTACGTAAAACGCATTAAGCGCCCCGAACTGTCAATTGGCTGCACATCAAAAGCCGAAAATCCTTTCAAGATGCCCCCAATCCTGTCGACCCGCTGGCAGCGTCTCATTTGCTTGCGTTTCAATGCATTTACGAGTCGTAATTATTCTCTTAATTTTGTTTAGACTTGTTGCCAGGTTGACAGAGAAAGGGAGAGGGAGGGAGAGAGAGGGAGAGGGCGAGTGCTCATTAGCTGGTGGGCGGCTTTGACTGCAGCTGCATGTCAAAATATCTGCACATAATTACGCACTTTTCTTCAGCTGGATTTTTTTTTATTTTTTTTGCGAACTTTTTTTTTTTTTGTTGTTGGCGGCTTTTACGATTTGCCTACTTAAAGTGACAACGTGACGTCGCAATGAGTGTGGGGAGGGGGGGTGAATGCAGTTGAAGGCAGGCGAATTGCAATTGCCGCTGGCTTTTGGTTATTTTTAATGTTTGCTTCGCTGCTTTTGCTTGTGCCGCACTCGCAGCATTTTTATGCGTTCGTCATCCGTTTGTCATAAAAGAAAAAACCGCAACAACAGCAGCAACCAAACAACCTGAACAACAACAACTTTTAATTTTAATTTAATATCTAATAATTGTTGCTGTTTTCTTCTTCTTCTTCTTCCTCTTTCTTTCTTCTGCACTTTGTCATTTTTCGTGCAGCAATTTGTGCATTAAAAACTTGGGAACAACATGCGCTCTTAATGGATTTCTCTGATGATGCGCAATATCATCAGAAATATCTTTTCCAAAAATTTTGATAATCAGGTTATATGCAGCATTAGCATTGAGTGGGATCATTGGTACTAGATGAAGAGAGTGCGATTTTTAATGGGATTATTGAACTTGTGAAGTAAAGTTCAAGAGATTATGGAATATGTAAGTTATTTAGCTATATATTCTTTTGTATTCCTTTAGCATAGCGTTCTTTACCCCAAAATGTTCAAAATTTAATTAATTATTTTTTAATTATTTACTAATTTCTTTATTTATTTTTAATTTAATTATTAATTTATTCATTTTTTCATTTATTTATTTATTTATTTATTTATTTATTTATTTATTTTATTATTTATTTATTTATTTATTTATTTATTTATTTATTTATTTATTTATTCTAATTCTTATTTTTTTTTTTTTACTTACTTATTTTATTTATTTATTTATTCATTTTTTCATTTATTTTTTATTTATTTACTTATTTATATATCAATTCTTATTTATATTAATTTTATAATTTTATTTTTATTATTTTCTGTATTTCTTTTCGAAATAAATTGGTTCTGCATTATTTTAGCAAATATGTTTTTAAAAACATTTTAAGATATTGCTTATACTTTATTTGTATATCTTTAAATGTATTTATGAATATATTTTGTAAAAAATATTAAATTAAAAGCAAATTAATTTAAAGACAACAATCATTGAACAAATCAAATAATTAAGTATTATATCATGTGAGAAATATATATGTAAAATATATTATTTATTATTTTATGATTTCGCTTTCCTAAAACAAAATTAATATATATAGCAGAAAAGGCATTTGTCTACTTTATAGTTCACTTTGAATTTTACTTGGAGTTGAAACTAAAATATGAAAAATGCTATGATAAAGTAATGAAAAATATGAAAAATATCAAGGGATAACAAAATAATAAAATAATCTCTACATAATAAGCTGCTCCTTTTTGGCTGTTTATAAATTATTCTCATTGTTTAACAGTCAAAATAGTCAATCAAAAAATCTAATAACACTTAAATTAGTAAAACTAAAAACAAAATAATTAAAAATCGTTAAAAACCAATTGCAATGTCTCATAAAATGATTTGTTTTAAAGAATTTCAATTGAGCTTG
Source organism: Drosophila koepferae (assembly GCA_030914345.1). Lineage (NCBI taxonomy): Eukaryota > Metazoa > Arthropoda > Insecta > Diptera > Drosophilidae > Drosophila > Drosophila koepferae. The sequence goes on from JAUESR010000211.1 coordinate 7,856,493, forward strand.
CGGAATTGACTTTTGACTGAAATCGAGATAACAGCGGAAGCTTTATTATTAATATATATTTAGAATATTTTTGAAAATAAAATGATTTTTTAATAAACAAAAAGAAATCAAAAATATAAATAAATACAATAATAAAAATAATAATGATAATAAATAATAAAAAAGAAAAGAAATATATAAAAAATAATAGTATAAAAATAAAATAAAAAATAAAAATAATAGTATATAAAATAAAATAAACATAATAATAAATAAAAATAAAATAAATAATAAAAATAAAAATAATTGTATAATTATATATAAATTGCATATGACTTGTTTTCTATAATTAATATTTAAAAAAATATTATAAATATATAGAAATCATAATTATTTTTAAATTTATTTAATAGAATTTTTTCTATAAATATATAGAAATCACAATTATTTTGTCGTTTGTAAAGAATCCCAGTTTCAATAGTCTATATATAAATTAAGTAGTTTATATATAACTCATGAATAATTTGAAAGCACTTTATTAATTTTAATACAATTTCTAAATTCTTTTGCAATTAAGCTACACAAATATGTTTTAATAATTTTGTTTTTGCATAGATTTGAATAGGAAAAAAAAGTTTTAAATATTTTTTGATGTGCATTATAAATATTTAATTCGATCTCTTTCGCTTACGTTAACACTTCACCGACGGCTTTTTACCCTAGATCTATTTGAGATCACATGAAATCCTATAAAAAAAAAAAAAACACACACAAGATTGTTGCTAAATTGCACTTAATTAGTGTGAAAAAAATAAAATAATGATTAACTCATTAAATGCAAATGTTTTTGAAATATAGAAATGCGAAAATTCGAAATTGAATGTCATTGGGATGCTAGCAAAAAAATAAAGAAAACTAAGCAAATAAAAATGATAAATATATATTATACTCATAAATTTATGTGCTACGAATCTGTAAGCAGTCGGCCAACTAAATAATTACGCGATAACGAGCCGTGGCAAACGAGTTGCAGGCCAAACTGCCCTATGTGCTCTGCCCCGTTGCAACCCGCATGCCAATCGCTTGGCAACAATGCAAACTAAACTCTGTATTAATTTGCAATTAATGCAGCTAATTATATTTAATTAAATGAACGAGCCAAGCGGCAGCAGCGAACAATGCAACAAAAGTGCAAGCGCCTAGCTCACAACGAGTCTAGCCTCATGCCCTATAGATACTTTGTAGCCTAGCTACAGCAACAGCAACAGCAACAGCAACAGCTAGAGATACAGATACAGATACGGATGATAATTTGTGGAACTTGGACACACTGGGAAAAATGTAACGCGCAGGTTTAGTAGCGACTGCCGAATGAAACTGATTATTACTAATGCTATTGTTGTTGTTGCTGTTGTTGCTGCTGTTGTTGTTGGTGTGAATTGCTGCTTATTGTATCTGGCAGATACATTTTACAAGCGAACGGCGCGCGCGCATTTTGCAAAACGTCCGCGACTCATGCAAATGGCAATTGTAATATTTAGATATCTATTAAGTAAGTTTTTTTTTCGTGGGGTGGCAAGGCTTTGCACATTAAACTATTTATGTGTAGAGTTGTCGTTTTTTTTTTTTTTTTTTCGTTGTAGTATTTTTATTTTAGTATCTCACAGATACATTTCAGCGGCTCATTGTTGCAAATTGGCCGCGCTGCGGCCGTCGCTAAACATATGATTAGTTTAGTTTGGCTGCCTGCTTTATTATTATTTATTGTATTTGCTTTTATTATTAGATGGCTGTGTCTATTTTTGCCAGAGGTACATTGAAGGGGAACTCGAGCGGGGCTTCGAGCGGGGATTCGTTTTTTCTTGTATAATTTGCAGTCGAGAGTTAATGACGCAGCCGTTGCTGTGCCTTGTAAAATGATGCTTAATTAATGCTATTAACGCTCTTATCTCATTGCATAAAAATCACATCAATTTATTGTATTAAACTGCACTACGATGTCAAGGCAAAGATTTGCATAAAACTCGCATTTGGCGCTGCAATTCCCAAAGTGCGTGAGAGGCAAATTTTCAATTTGACTATGAAGATACTTGAGCCAGTGCGCTGCAGCTAATGGTATTTTGAAGAGTGGCTAATGCTAATGCTAATGCTAATGATCTGGCCTGAGATGCTTCAAGTGGGCTCAAGAGTTTTTCTTTATAAAAAATAAATAAAAATAAAGTGCATAATCTTAATCTTTTTTATTGTAATTCTTTACGCTATGAAATTTGAATGCCGAAATAATTTTTGTTTATATTTTTTTTATAGCTTAACATAAGTTTTTATGAGTGCTTCGCTTTCACAGCACAGAATACAATTTGATTCAAGCTCGTTCGATTTTATGTTTAATTATATTGAAAAAAATCATTAATTTTCAATATTATTTTGAAACCTGTTTGAAACAGCAAAAACTTTACAGTAATCAATTAAATATATTTTCAAAGCAAGTCTCACAATAAATATTTGTTATAAATTTTAATTTGCGAACCAGTTTACCAATTTATATTACATTGATATTAAGCATGTGCCTGAATATATATCTCTATATCTTTATAGAGATTAATATCTAAAGTAAGATGTAATTACAGAAATTTGAATTCAAGTCATTTATTGATATAATCAATCTTAAGCTTGGAGCAGCTTCTAGATAAATGATATCGGATACTAATCAGATTAATCGAAATTCTAATTGGACATGCAAGATTTGCCATCTAATGTCTCCTTATAAATTCTAATTGGAATTGCAAGATTAGTCATCTAATATATTGTAATGCTTAGAGAATTTATTTATTTATGTAATCCTAATACATTTTATCTTCAAAAACTCATGAGCCTAATTCGCTTTGATATTATTTTATAAATTTTGCAGGCTTAAGTTATAAATTTATTTTTTTTCTAATAATCAAACCGAAATCTATAATTAATATAATATTTAATAAAATTGTGTAATTACCGTCTTTATGTTGTTTCAAAGTTGAATTGAAATATTTTGTAGATATGTTTTCCTTTAGAACTTTTAACTTAATTTGGTTTATTTATATTTTGTTTTCTTTTCCACTTTTTATTAGTTTTAAATTGAAATCATTTATATAAATTTAGTTAAAATCTTGTCAAACACTTTATGAGTTTTAGTAGAATTTTAGATCAAATATGAAATTTGATATATTGCCAAAAAGTATTTTATAGGGAAATTGCACTAAGGAGCGATCAGACAGCGATCGAGAGTTATGTTTTTCTCTAATAAATTAATGCACTTTTTAGGATCTCACACACATACACAGATGCTGCAGTTGCAAATGCAGTTTATAGTTGTTGTTGTTGTTGTTGTTGCTGTTGTTGATTAATGTTTATTTGTTTCTTTTTGTTGTTGTTGTTGTTGCTGTTGAGCCACACGCGACGATTTCTTGAGATAAGCGCGCGCGAAATCTTTGAAATACTTTTGCTCAGCAGACTTTGTTTGCTGCAGTTGCAGTTGCAGCTGTGAAATGTTGCTGCCTGGCACACGCCGGCAATGGAATGCAAAAATGCACACGCGTTGCTCTCTGTGTGAGCGCTAATGTGTGTGTGTGTGTGTATGAGTGTGTGTATTATGCGCGTGTGTGTTTGTGTGAGTAAGTGTATGCGTAAGTGTGCGTTCGACTGTATGGTATAGGCGCGCTCAGTAGCGTAACGGTGCGTGAGTGGTACGTACAGGCGCAAAGTCGTCCACAGACTGAATGAACGTGTGGCGCACAAACGGCGCTTGGACCCCCAACAATCATCAACATAAGTAGCAAAGCGCGGCCACAACAACAACAACAACAACAGCAACAGCCCACGACAACGACGACGACAACGACGACGACAACGACGACGACGACTTACGACAAACACGAGCAAACAAAAATGTTGCCGAAGCCGTTGCCGAAGCCGAAGCAAATGGCCCAAGCCTCTGGAGGAGCAAGCGAGCACGAGACAACACAGTGCAAGCGAGAGCGAGAGCGAACGAGTGAAAGAGAGAGAGAGAGAACGAACGACAGAGAGGGAGTGAGAGAGCGAGAGCGAATAACCAGACATAGTCAAACTGACGTCGACGCCAGCAGCGAGTGGTTGGTTGGGTTGAGAGCGAGGGGGTGGCTGGTTGGTGGCCTGTGGTCTTGTCTCAGCTAATATGTGAAACAAAACGCGAGCAACGTTGGCAGCGGCGCTGACTGCGCAGGAGCAACGCACACACAACATGCACCATTGAAATGCTCGCACTCGTTGTCGTATTTTACTGCGTCGCTGCCCCGCCCGCTGCCGAGTGTTGTTAAAATAAAAATAATGACGTCATTAAGCGCACAAATGAGCGCTGCCGCTGCTAACGATGGCTGCAACAGCAACAGCAGCTGCGACGGCAACGGCGACTGCGACGTGTGCAGCATTTATAACTGTTTCGGTGCAGGAGAAGTGAGCACTTGACGAAGCTCCGGCCCCCCACACTGAACGAGACGGAGCAAGCTCCAAAGAGTGAGTCCGAACATCTATGTGGGAGCACTGAGAGCAAACGAGCGCGTGCAGTGTGAGCGCAAATTTGAGCAATTATTGTTGCTTCTCAATGCTTTCGGCCCGGCACTCATTGCACTGATGGCATGGGCAGCGTCTGTTGCGGGGGCTGGGGCAGGGGCAGCGCTGATGACCAGTGCGTTTTAGCTAAGGGGAAAGCGGAGAGTGTGCTTGGCGAATTCTAATATATATTTACATATTATAAATTTTTTTTAGTTTACAAATGTTTTGAGGTGTGCATTGCGAGCGATACAACCACAACAAAAAAAAAATCCCATTTGCATTCTTAATATATGCAACGACATTTGGTTAGCAGATGAAATTTGACTAATTTTTCAATTGGAAATGAATTAAAATGAATTTATCCGATTGCCAGTTTCCTATAAGATAAGATTAAGCTTACGGATTTAATTTTTGGATAGTTTTTAATATGTACAAATATTTTAAGTAAAAAAAAAAATAATAATAATAAAATTAAGAATAAAAACTCAAGAGTTGTCAACATTTTGAATTTGCATTTAAGTTTACATTCAAAATTAATTTAATCTTAATTTCCTAAGCTGTAACTTTTTTAAGAGCTACAAATATTTTTGTTAATATTTTATATTTGTAGAATACAAAATAGAAAACCGTAAAAATGATCAAATTAAATTTTTCCTATATTAATTTGTTATACAAATGTAGGCAAATGCATATTTTATTATATTAATATTTTCTTATGCATTTCCAGAGCAAAACAAAAATCCTAAAAACAATGTTCATCAATTATCAATATTTCCTCACTCAGATATATTTCATATTTCTGTCTACCTGTGTGTTTGCCTGTGCCTTACTCATGCAAAATCTAGCCAATTTGTTGCATATTTGATGGAATGAGATTTCTGTAAAAGTCGCCATTTGTCACTCTTCGCCGCATTCCAAACAATTCGAATGCTGTTCCTTTTGCCCAGAAATTAATAATTAAAATGCCAATCCGCAGTCGGAGCCATCAGCTCATTCATACTCATCAGAAGCTCTATATACGTTTATATTTTGTATATATATATATAAATTTAGCCCCCACTTTCGACTTGGACTAGGACTCGACTCAGTTTGTCAACTATCTCCGATTGCTCTTCCGTCTGCTGCTTCTTTTGCCCATCTCCATCCACACCCATTAGCCACAGCACAGGCACAGGCACAGACACAAGCCGAAAAGTGCCAATAAATATGGAGCATTTGCGAAATCCAGCCGCCTTCTCCGCCAACCCCAACTCCAACTCCAGCTGCTCCAGCTGGTAGCTTCTCCTCGACACACTCCTTGCTACCTTGTGCACTAATTCACATTTGATGTTTTGTTGTCTGTTGCGATGTTGTTGCATTTGTTGCTGTTGCAGCTTGCATTTTTCTGGTCAATGAGGTTACAGCCAAGTCACTAGTCAAGCCAAACTAAACCAGCGCACAGCCAAAGGAAGCCAGACCCTCCTGCTCGCCTCGTTCTCAGTTCTAGGAAGATGCAGCCAACTCGTGCGGTCTCTCTGCAACCGGTCACTCCCGATCTCAGTCACAGTCAGTGTCGAAGTCGGAGTCGGAGTCTGAGGCAGATGCAGAGTCAGAGTCAGAGTCAGAGTCAGAGTCCGAGTCAGAGTCTAGTGTCCAGCCGCAGCCACCCACCCAGCTATCGCTCAGCTATCGGAGGTGTCGATGACGTCGTCGTCCATCGTCCATAGTTTCACGTCCTCTTCGCATCTCTCATCTCTCTCGTCTCTCCTTTCTCGTCTGCTCGGTCTGTCGTCTGCCCACCGCAGACTCTTTCTAGTTGTTTATTGTTGTTTGTAATACTTAGCTAGGTGGGCAAAGTATAAAGACTTTGTCAGCATATTTGTACAATGGAACAACATGCTGAATGCATAGATTGCTAGCCGAAATAACTATTTAACTTACATTAACTAACTTGGTAGGAACTGAAACCTTTTATTGTAGAAGTATTGAAGTATTTACGCTGCAATTAGAACCTATTAATGATTTTTAAGTATTTAAAATAATAAAACTTGTTATTTTTTTAATCTTGTATCTTTAAATTAATATAAAACTGAAGCAGCACAGGAACTATCAGGTCTAAAGCTCTAACTTGTTATACCCTGACCATTGAGTATAAATATTTTTATAGCCTGAACCCATTGAAAAGGAGAGAGAAGAGTATAAATATGTATGTAACAGAAGGAGGCGGAGTAGAGGCCATAGAGCATATATATTCAAGATCAGGTAGACGAGCAGAGTTTTTGTAGTCCTCTCTGTCTGTCTGTCTGTTATTGTAATATATATTTAATTTAATTATATTTTCTTTTGTTTTAAATAAATATTGAGCTAAAGCCATTTAATTGTAAACTTTTGATTCATTTCACTCAAGCTATAAAAATCAGTTTCCATAAACTTGGAAACTTGGATTTCGTTTTAGGATTTTCCTAAATATCTAACACTCTAAGTATATATATTTCTATATAATTTAATGTAAATTTCAAAGTTCACTCTTGAATTTTTTTTAGACAATATTTACATTTTTAAATTAATATACAATAAAAAATAAAAATGTTATTATCAATAAATACAAAAAAAGAAACGAAATAGTAAATAAATAAAAATATAAATAAAAATAATAAACAAAATGATAAAACAAATAAAAAATAAAAAAAAATTATATATCTAAAAATCAAAATTAATAAACAACAAAATTAACAAAATAATAAAGTAATAAAAATAAATAATAAAACAAAATGATAAAATAAATTTAAAATAATATTTAAAAATAAATAAATAAATAAAATATTAAAATAATAAAATAATAAATAAATAATAAATAAATAAAAATTAATAGATAAAATAATTCCTTAACAATCACAATCCAATCATCTGCTCCTAATATTATAGCGATTCCTTAACACATGCAAAAACAAATGTTTAGAAATTCGTAAAATTATGTTATTAACAGAGCAAATTAACAGAGCATACATAAAAGCTCAAATAACATTGGCTGTGCAGCAGACTCAAAAGGATTCTTTGAGTAATGGAAATGGCTAGAAAATAGCTAGATTTTTAGTTAGTTGGTTTCATATATTTCTTATTTATTTCAAGAGCTAAAGGCAACTGCATACCGATTCATATTCTAGTTAAACAACTCACCTAAAAATATATGGAATAAGTGTATAAATTCAATTCTAATTCCAAATCTAAATCGAATAGCATTAGATATAAACAACTCTCTCATATAGTAGAACAATTTGAATGTGCCCTATATAGAGCATTCAATTATCGGCAATACCTTTTGCTTTAGTAGCCATTATGCTGGTTGTTTTCAGCCAATTTTGGTCAAATATTTAAGTGCTGTTGCCACTTCAGGTTCGCTCTTCGGCTCGTCGTCGTCGTCGTCGTCGTCGTCAGCTTGGACTGGCGAGTGGATGATGAGTGTGAGGTGTGGGGCTCGCTGCACTGCTTCTGGCTGCCTAGCTGCCTGGCTGCCTGGCTTCTGGACGGGCTCATCAACTTAATTTTCGAAATTTTCACGTTGTCTCTGGGTACGTGCCACCCTTCCGCCCCCTCTCCGCACTGACAATCCAGTCTGCATCGTCTGCCCGTTGCATTGCACACACATTGCTGTTGTCTTTATGTCTAATTTTTGTGCATCGTTTTACCGGCAGCTATAAAATTGTATTACCGTTAAATGCAGCACTGGCGAGCCATCGTCTAATTTACGTTTGCCAACGGTGCAAAGGTGGTGGTGGTGGTGGTGGTGGTGGGGAGGAGGCCCAGCTGCCCACTTTCCATCTTGACTTGATTGTCATTCGTTACGTTGCCCGTTTGCCCGGACCATGGCCAACAAACTGATTAAATTCAGCACGCGCCCTGCGGGCATCTTAGAAACTTCTTGCTACAGTCTCGAGCTCCAGCAACAACAGCACTTTGAAAGGGGGTGCAGCAAGTAGCCGAGGCAGCATCGTAGCCTCACTCAGCACTAGCTACAGCTACAGCTCCAAGCCTCATCAGCAACTGAGAAGGAAACTCGACGCTCTACATAAATTTGAAATTAACGTTTTCTAGCACATTCTCTCCCTCTTCAGCAGCCCAGCTCCATCTCACTGTCTCTCTCTCTCTCTCTCTCTCTCTCTCTCTCTGTCTGTCTCTGTCTATCTAGCTTGCCTACCTACTCTGGCAATTTGTATTCGTTGCTGCTGCTTGTCATGGGCTGTCTGTATGCCTTCTCCTTATGCTGCCACGCTCTGCCCGCTCGTTTCGCTCCCCCCGCTCCTCCTGCCCCACCACTCTTAGCCATTTCCCACTCCTACCAAGTCCAAGTGTTTACATGCTTTCTGTAATTATCATTGCCATTCCATTTGGCATGGAACACACACGCAGCTCGCAGCTCGTAGCTGAGTGGCTTTTGCCTACTCTGTTCATGCTCAGCTCCCTGCCCCGCACACTAATTAAATGCAAATCTTCGTCGCGTTCATGTCTAACTAATATATGGCCAAAACGCCATGGGGCTCATTTTGGCCACAATTTTCAGCAACGCACGAAAACTTGTCAGCAATGTGAACCAATAAAAAGCCAAAAACTCACAAATCAGCTACGAAAATCTCAACTGGCCATAAAATATGATTTCAGTCAATGTGAATGTGCCTCTCACACTTCATTAATTAAAATGGCTAATAGATCCGTTAAGTCTACATTAAACATAAATAAAAAAATATTTGAGGATAGCTAAAGATATTTTTAGATAAATATATTTATATTATTTTTTGTATAATACTATAATATAATAACGATTTTATATTTGTATATAATAACGATTTTTTATCTATATATATTATATTATATTAATATTTTGTATTTTATATTATATTTCAATAATATAATATTATAATAATAATAATTAAATATTAAAATTGCATTTATAGATATTTATCAAATAATTCTAAAAATATTTTATTAAAATAAATTATTCAAATTTTATTTATTAATTAATAATTAAATATAAATTTGAAATATATATATTTTTATAAATGAAATTATTTATTTTATTTTTTTTTTTTAATAATTTTTAATAATTTTGTTTGATTTGTTTTAGTGTTCTATATCTTTACAATATATAAATAAATATTAAAAAAATTTTTTGTTTACAAATATAAATAATTTATTTTATATAAAATAAGCTTCTGATATTTGTGCTTGATTGGTTTTAATTGTTTGTATTTCTATCAGAATTAAATATATATTGTATATATATTTAAAGAAAAAATTAAATTACTTAACAAATTATTTTTAAATATTTGTATTAGATTTAGATTATTTATTTGTATTCTATTTATATTATTCTATACTTCTAAAAAAAAAAATTATGAATGTATAAAATAAATGATAAAAATGTATAAACATATATATGTAAATAAATATATATATTAATTTTATATATATTTGTTTTATTATTATTGGCTTTTATTGTACTGATGAATATTATTTTAAAAATATTTGTATCTCTTTTTGCTTTTGCAATCACCTGCTCTCTCTCTCTCTCTCTCTCTCTCTCTCTCTCTCTCTCTCTCTCTCTCGCTCTTCCGCTATTTCCTCTATTACTTTTGGTCTGCCACTCTCTCTCTCTCTCTCTTTCTCTCTATCTATCGTACTTTCTTTTAATATCCCCCTTCTTATCTATATATCTTAATTTTGCCATGATTAGCAATCTGATTTGCATTTGCATTGCGATAAATACATTAACGACTTCAACTATCCAAAAATATACTCAACTGCATTTTACGGCCTCTTTCACGCTCTCCTCTTAGCTGGCGCATAAAACAAAATTATCACCTATACTCAGCAGAGAGGAAAAAACCGATAAATAGCCAAATAGTCAAATGGCCAAATTGCCTCATGTGGGCCGCTCAATTTATGCAGTCGACTGATATGCATAAAAAACTATGCAGAGATCTTGTTAAATGGAAGTCAGAGAGAGAGAGAGAGAGAGAGAGAGAGAGAGAGAGAGATGCTTGCAGAGCCATGATAATTAACTGTAGTCGACGGTACTAATTACAAAAGCATCCTGCAACATCATTTCAGATATTTTTCCATTAACCGACGACGCTCTTGTCGACGCCGCGCAGCAGAAAACATATTAAAATTAACCTGATTACTCCGCAGGCGCTGCCAACTCCGGAATCCGACTGCAGCTCCAAATGGGAGTTGTGGCTGTGGCTCTGCCTGAAGTAGGACGTTGCAAGGCACAAACTAATTTCAAATAACATAATTCATTCTCTTAGCCCAGCACAACACACACTGGGAAGGGAGGCAGCTAGGGGGCGGGTGTGAAAGGGAGACTGAGCAAAAAAAACAAACAAAAAAAAGTTTGAATGCCCCCACCGAAACCAGTTCTGTGAAGCACCGAATTAGTTCGAGTTTAATCACAGCGCACCATTCGCAAGCAGCTAAACAAAACGCCAAGGCTGTCATAACAGGCAGGAGGCGAGCAGGAGTCGCAGCGGCAGGAGGCGTACGACGGCTGGATTGTGTGAAAGCTTCTGCAATAAAATACGCCAAATAGCCAAGCTCATCGACCACTGTACACACGGGCAGCGCAGTCGCCGCAAACTGGTCAAAATTAATGCTAATTATCGTTATACTTAAAGGCATTCGCCAGCCAGAACTCAGTGCAAATATGTCAAAAACTATGTCTGGATCGCGAAAATTTCGCACGCATTAAAATTTGTGATTATTGAATATTTTTTTATTATTATTATTTTTTTACTCTTTCTTTTTTGCTGCTGCTGCTGCTGTTATAGTTGTTGTTGTTGTTGTTGTTGTTGGTTGCTTGCGCTTTAACTGCGAACACCGCAATTACAGCGACAAACGGCGTCAACAGCATCAACAGAAAACCAGATTTCATATGCACAGTGGTACGAAATGCAGAGGAATGTGAAGCAGTTTATATGAAATTCACTGAATATTAAAATTAAATTTTTCATATGAAGCAGATCAATTTTTTAATTTTTATGTTTTTGTTTGTTAAATTTAATTACAGAGAAAAATTTAAAAACATTTTATATAATAATGCAAAATAAAAGCTTGTTTTGTTGACTGGAATATGATGAGGTTTAGCGATTTTGAAGTATATTATTATTTATTTATTTATTATATCATTTTGCTTGTATTTGAAATTATTTATAAATTTTATTCATTCATTTAGTGTATTAGTTTATTTAAAAAAATAAAATAAAAAATACCTGTTAAAGTATGTAAAGAAATAGAAAGATGAGAAATCCCTTCCAATTGTCACCTTAATAAAATAGTAAATTATTTGTATAGAATACAATATTTTTCTTAATTTTTTCAATTTTTTTATAATTTTATAAATTTATTTAAAGAGTTTAAGTGCTTAAGTGATCAAATCATTTTTTTTTTTTGTCTTTCATTTATATTTATAGTTTGTTATTCTTTTTCCTTGTTTAATTTAACATTAAAGAAATAATTAAATAATATAAAAAAAATTAAAAATAATGTTTAGCTAAATTTAAAAAAAAAATTTGATTTTGTGCACTAATCGAACAATATTAGAAATGAATAAATATAATATTTATAATTTTCTTTATATTCATTTCATATTTATTTTGTTGCTAACTCTTTACATATTTCTATCTCTAACATTTGCAATTGGCTCTTCCACTATTCACACGCTTTGCACCACTGTGCACTCGATTCTGTGCTCATTCCAGACGAGGCAGCCAATCGGCGCGTGTGCATTGAATGCCCTGGAACTTGGGCTTGACTTGGGCCTAGCTCTAGGCACCAGACCCAATCGAAGGAGCATGGAGCTGTGTGTCTGCGTCTAGCACACGTATCGACGTGGTAATTTTGTAATATCGTAAAGTATTTTTTAATTGAGCGCACCTCCTTCAGCAGGCGTCGGCCGCATCATTACGGAACTGGATACGGGTTCGGGTTTGGCTGAGCTTTGTGCTCTGCACTTTGTCAACGCACATTTGACTTGGAGTTGCAATATTTTGGTAATCCGTCGAAGCCATTTCTGTTCAAGGCCAAGAGCCGTTTGTGATTTATGCGCCAAGACTGGAGCATTAAAATTAGCTCTAATTATGACTATCGCAAGCGCGCAGCCAATTAAAATGCATTTCTGCTTTGGCCAAGAACATAAATCAATTAAAGATTTATGAGTCTGTGCCAAAAGCAAAAGCAAAAAATAAATAAATAAATAAAAATAAAAAGAAAATAAAATAAAAATGCTAAGGAAACAATACAATAACGAAAATGAAGCTAAGCGACCTAAGCCTACATATAATTTTTTATGATTAGTCGCTTTACAATGCACGCTCAGTGATACAAAGGGGTATATGCATTATGAATGTGATGCATATTTTTTTTAAAGATCTTGAATAGCTGGAAATGGAAACATGGAAGGAACTGAGCAGAGAGGACTTCATCACATCTCACTTTCAATCATCAACGAGCATTGCGCAGTCAGCTGGACTCGCTCGCATTGTTCTCGCTAGCTTAGCTTTGAGTTTTGCATAACCTTTGGCTGCCTTATGGCTTAGCCTGGCTTTGTTCCTCTTCTTAGTGCCTCAGGTCCCAGGCTCCCTTCTATGCTTCCCTAATACCTGCCGGCTGTCCATTCATCGCCTGGCAACGTATCGCGTCGCATTCATTCATTCGGGTCCAGCCCTAACCTGTTAGGACTCACTCGACTCACGACTTTATAATTAGGCACAGTCGTTGTTGTTGTTGTTGTTGCTGTTGTTGCTGTGGCTCTGTTAATGCATTCATAATAATATTTCTTTTGCTGTTAAATTTATGCTTTTTGCCTCGTTGTAGTCTCTCTCTCTCTCTCTCTCTCTCTCCCTCTCTAGCTGCTGATCGTCGTCGTCTTTGCTTTTTATTTATTTTGCCAGTTTTAATTTTCTCGCTTCGTTCGAGTTTTGCGACTTCCCAGTGCAGAAGAGCCGCGCTGAAATCGTTTTGCATTCTTAAACATAATTGCATGTGGGCGTGGTCACATATGAAATTTCTTTGATTAAAGTCGATTAAAATCGCAGCCTGTTTCGCCCGTTGCCGTTGTTCCAGATGTTTTCTTACTCACATATATATTTTTTCTTATTATTATTTTTATTATTTTTGTTGTCGACTTTACAGTCAGCTAAAGCCATATCCTCTAGTTAAATGGGTTCAAGGATTAGGGCGGATATTGAATTGAATAAACATTTTTTTTGTTAAGTAAAATAATTTATTTAGTTTTTTTATTTTATAAATTATGTAATGGGAACAGTTAAGTACATACATATTTTTCTTTTGATTAAACCACAAACTACATCAATAATATGTGTAAGAGCAATAATTGTTTTTAAGTGATTTATGTAGTCGTAAGAGTATGCATCTTAGCTTACATTCGAGTGTACTCTACTCTCAGCCTTTACACCATTTATATCGCACATGAACAGAATGGAAATGGAACATTTTGAAAATGAAACAAGAGACATACGATCGTGTTATTCTTGTGCTCCCAGAGCGAATTAGCCGCAAGTAGTGAATGCAACTAGGAAAAAGTGAGTAGACATTGTTATCAGAGGTGAAAATATTGACTCCTAATCTGAAAGGCATTATTGATCGATTCACAGCTACTAAGGACTAGAAGAAATACGTTAAATAAAATGTTTGCAATTCAGTCTATTTTATTAAAATTAATATTAATATTTATTTAAATTTAATTTTTTATAAATATATTTTTAAAAATAAATGTATGCTTATAAGTAATTTAAATTATTTTTTTGATTTTTTTTTTTTAAGAGATTATTTAAAGCAAAATAATATACAAGTTTTCTATAATATTAATAAATATTAAATATACATATAATTAAATATTAAAATATACATATAAATTAAATTAAAATTCCTAATTTAATTTGTTTTTAATTCTTATTTTAAATATTTATTTAATTATATTTAAATCTTAAAATAAATTAAATTAAAATTATATATTTATATTATAAAAAAATTATATATATTATATTTATGCTTAGATTTAGTTTAAATTTAATATTTGATTTATGTCTAAATTTAATTATTATGTATTTAATTTATATTTAAATTTAATTTAAATTTTTATAAAACAGATATATATATATATATATATATATATATATATATATATATATATATATATATTTTTTTTTTTTATTAAAATTATATATATGTAATTTACATTAAAATTTCTTTTTAATTATTTTATTTCATTTTGGCTTCTTTTGTTTTAAAAATCAATTTTAATTTCACAGAAATCTGCAAATTTTAATAAAAGTATCAAAATCTGATTATGATTTTAATTTTTTTTTTATTTTAAGAATTTTATTGAATTTTTTTTTATTTTAAGAATTTTATTGCATTTTTTATAAAATATATTTATAAAATATCTTAGATCTAATATATAGTAGTTTCATATCATAAATTTCAAGCCATCAAGTTGGGTATTGGCAATTGACATTGATTCTTAATGTCAAGAATATGCGCAGCTTAATGAGCTAGTCCAATATATTTGAGCCAATTTATTTAGCCAGAATATTGTATGACTTAAAAGCAAACTCAAAATGAAAACTCAGCCAGACTCAAAATAAGACATCAGCAATAGCATTTTTATTGAATACAAAGTCCCGAGCAATACTTTCAGTTTACTTTAAGCTTGATCAGCTTAATATAAGTATTCGATTTCTGCGCGATTAATCCTTATGAATTTTGACGAGCTTAGACATAAGCTTGCGAGATGCAAAAGGTTTATTTCATTGGTTTGGTAACGCGGTTCGCATTCGGCTCTGCACTCATTAAAGCCAACTGTTGCTGTTGGCCTGCTGTTGGCCTGCTGTTGGCCTGTTGGCTGGGCTGGGGGCTCGAGGCGATCCAAATTTATGGCTTTTATAATGACTACTTTGTAGCCGCATATTGGAGCAGTAAAATGGCAATGGCAACACAAGCAACACACATTTTAAGGCTTCATAAATTATAAAAAATAATTATAATGAGATCAATTTTTAATCGCTGCGATGTTGCACGAAGCCAAACACGGGACGGAGCGAAGCCAACAGCCAGGCAAGCAGGCGACTTCCTGGCCAGCTGAGGCAAGTGGTGGCCAGTGGAGCCAAGTGGAGGCTACAAACGGCGAAGGTGTAATTATTATCATATCCTGCATCGCATAAACAACAAGCAGAAGTAGTGGACGACAACGGAGCAACACAAAGCTGGGGCAGCAGCAGCAGCAGCAGCAGCAGCAGCGGCAGCAACATGAAATACAACACTCGGCCTAAACACGCAGCAAGCCAAGAAGATCTTCTTCTTATTCGACTTCTTTCTTCTCTGTTGAGGATGACTTCGTTGTACCATGTGTGTGTGTGTGTGTGAGTGTGCGCAGCCGTCGTTGGCTTAGAAATTGGTCCATTGGAGTCGCCACTCGGCTCTCAGCTGCGAATCTTGTGCAAACAACTAGCGAGCACTTTGGTGCAAACATTTAGAGTAGCAACTCGTAAAACTTCAATTTAAGACACGTAATTTGCAATTCACTTGAGTGCAGATTAGAAGCGGCATGTGTTCGTTCCTCTTCAGCGGGCTGCAGTGGGCGCTGCGGCTCAGCAATAGGGAGTGGCAACTGCGTGGCCGATGCTGATGATGATGATGAGACTGAGACTGAGACTAACACTGAGAGTGAGACTGGAGCTGAGGCTGAGACTCGAGCTGCAGCTAAGGCAACAGATTTAGCGTCGTTTGAATCTCATTTCAATAGAAGATGCGAAAAATACTTCAACTACGGCTATATCGAATACCTGCATCTCTAACTAGCTGTATCAGCGCACAAAACTATTCTCCACTTAAAGCGAAATTCATAGTAATTAAATGTTATTTAATAGCAAAGAGATTGATTTTCCTTCTACTATTCAAAGTTTATGTATATGTTGAGCGTAAATGATTTCCTTTTGTAATCAAGAAAACATTTTTAATAAATATATAAATTTAAAAAAATTAAGTTTATATATAGATTTTGTTTAAATATAATAAATATATATATATTTGTTTTAAATTAAATTTTATTTATTTATTATATGATAATTTTTAATTTAATTTATTTAATATAATATATTTAAAGTAAAATTTAAAAAAATTTTAAATATATTATAAATAAAAAAGTAAATAATAATAATATAATATTTTTTTTATTCTCTGCTGTATATATTTGTATAAATATATAAGCTATATAGGAAATTGATTATTTACTAGATTTTAAGGTAAGTATGTTACAATATTAAATGTTGTCCAATATTAATTATGATTTAATCATATGATTTACATTTTTTTCTGAAATTCGATTCGCTGGGCTTGAATGCACTGAAATCAGAGACTTCAGCTTCTGCTTTAAGGAATTACATTAGTTTTCTTTTATTATATTTCAGTGCTCTGTCTTCTACTTAAGTTCTCTTATGACTTCTTCACTCTCGCCAGCAGCATTCCTCATTTAAATTAAATACATAAAATAATATATAAATATACAATACAGCTAAATTAGTAAAACTTTAATATAATAATTAATATTATAATATTTTATATATAATATAAAATTGAAATATACAAACTATCCAAAAACCAACAAAATTTAATTTAATAAAATAATTAAATATTTTCAAATATAAATACAAAATATTATGTTAAATGTTATATATAATATAAATAAAATTAATCACAAATATTATTTATTTAAATATTAAATTTAAAAATTAAATAAACTTGCGCCTCATTGAAGTTCTTTTCTTAGCTATCACATAAAAAATAATTTAAATATATATTTATATTAAGCAATAATTACTATCAACTATTACTCTAAGCTCTATCAATTTCTCTATATGCTTACTCAGCTCAACTCTTTCGAAAAGTATGTCTTATTTGCAATGGCAAAAGCAAAATGAATTCAGCTTCGTTCCCGGAAACTGCAAATCTGAGATAGAACGCAGCAAATATTATGCATAATACATATTCGCAGAGCACAGCTGGCCATTTATACAACACTCTAAATACAGATACACGCAAATGCACACACACACACACACGCAGACACACTCAGACACACACTGATACACCCTCACTATGTGTCTGACAGAGACCGGACTTGAGGTTTGCTCATTTTGCATTTTAGTTTGTAATTTAGTTTCATTTATTGCGATTTTACATTGACGCCTGACACGCAAATTCGTGTAATCCTGGCGAAGGCGATGGCAATGCCAATGCCGGCCGAACCCACCGACCATGCGCCACACAAAGTCCAATTAAATTATGAGGGTCCACACGCCAAGACGTCGAGCGACGCATCGAAGTTTCAATGGTGGGTGGGGGGGGCAACTGGGGGAACTGCAAGTAGAACCAGTTAAGGCAAACGTCGTCTCTGCCTCAGACGATTTGCGATTTCCAACTGCTTATGCCTCACTTGTGTTTGGCGTTGGCTCATTTTCAGCATCGCCATTTGGCCATTGGCATTGCCAGAGCCAGAGTCAGAGTCAGAGCCAAAGCTAGTGCCAGTGCCAGTGCCAGTGCCCAATGCCAATGCCATTGCGGTGTAAGAGTAATTAAAATCCCTTGATTAATATGTAAATTTAATGAGATTACGAATTCAGCGAACAAGATTAGGAATGCACGGTCTCCAACTGCCTGCCGACTGCCGAGACTGGCGAGACTCTCGATTTGCGACTTGCCAGCAACTGTCATTGGCCAACTCTTTGGCTTTGGCTGTCGGCCAGCTCTCAGTCTTCTACGTCTTCGTCGCCGCACACACTCCTGTAATTTTCACTTTGTTAACAACAGCCATGTGTGAGTGTGTGTGTGTGTGTGTGTGTGTGGATACGAGTCCGGGCTTGTTAACGTTTCTGTGGAAAGCCGCAAGTTGAGCTTGGCGCTGTGAAGCCACCCAAAAAGCAAATCGACATTGGAAAATTGGAAGCGCGAAATAAACTTGTACATAAATTGTGTGAAATGGATTTGCTTGCAGTTCAAAAGGTTGTCGATTTTGTCGTCTCTCCTCTTCTCTGTCGTTGCTTGTTGTTGTTGTTGTTGTTGTTGTTGTGGTCAGTTGAAGTCGAATGCAAACTGATTTTGTTAATCTGTCTGCAAAGCATTTACCATGAACATGTTTATGTTTTGATCTTAATGCGATAAATTCTCATTAGACTAGCAACATTTTAGTTGCATTTCACTAGATTAGCTGAGACATGCAAAGTCAATAGAAAAGTACATATATGTATATATAAATAACATTGATAAATATATATAAAGTGTATTAAAAGGTGCAAAATAACTGAAAACTAAAATAAACTTTAAACGGAAAATAAATTACATAAAAATTAATGAAAATTTGCATTTGAAGTAAATTAATAAAAGAAAAATAAATTAAATGACAAATATAGAAATAAGTTAGTATATTTAAGTTTATTTATTTATTTATTATTTATTATATATATATATATATATATATTATTATAATTTATTTGTTATATTTTATATTGTATTATTAAAAAACAATTACAAGAAAAATAAATAATTTAAGCAAAACAAATACAAAATTAATATATAACTATATTTAAAGTAAGTTAATAAGTGCAAAATAACTAAAATAAAGTAAAAATAAATAAAAGCTAAAAAAAAAAAAAATAGAAAATCAAATTATAAAAAATTGTATATAACGTAAATGTAAAGTAGATAAATCAAAAACTAAATATATACATATATAAATTAGTATATTTAAGATAATTAATTGTTTATTTTTTTAAAATTTATTTTTAGTTGATTAATCAAAATATATATAAATTAAATTAAATAAAAATATAAAATTAGAAAAATAAAAATAAAATAAAAAATATATAAATAAAATATATCAAAATCAAAAGTAATATAAATAAATGAATTAAAAATACTTTATATTTAAATCGTAATAAGAATAATAAGCGCTTTTCCTTATTGAAAAGTAATCGCAAGAATTCAAATAAATTTCCATGAATCTCTAAAACATTTTGAATAACAAAGAACCTACAACTCTTTGTTTTTCTCTTCTCTTAATTGAAAATATATATATATCATACTCAATCAATCTCTCTCGCTCTGACCAAGAGTCTTCAGTTCATTTTGTTTCATGTCATTTTCGGCTGAGCAGCTTGCATTAAACTCATCGGGGGACGCTCTTTTAGCGAACATCGTCTAGGCAGAGTAAGTTCATAAGGGCGCACATTACTCAGGAAGTCTATGCAAACGGTCTTCACATAGCAAAGGCAACACTCGCTCATATACTAATACATACTCAAAAGACATTTTGGGCTAGGGAATGAAACAAAAGATATGGCAACAGTTGCTAGCTTATCGTGAAAGATCTCATTGAAGAACCGATGCAATCGATTGCTCTCTGAGTCTTTTCTTCATTATAAATATAATAAAAATATTAAATATATGCTTACTTTTAATTAATCACTATTATTATTTATGTCTTGTTATAATTATTATTATTAATATCTTCTAAGTTTATTAATTTCAAGCAATTCAAGCACTAGTTATTAATTATTAATATATTTTCAAGACATACATGAGTCAACAGCAAACATAAGCAACATATTTATTCCACTCAAACATTAATTAACTTATATATATATTTTTAAAATTTATTTTATCATTTAAATCTCACTAACCCTTAATCAATTATAGGATGCAATCATATCATCACAAAAAAGGCTAAAGGGAAGAGACCATACATAGCCCAAGCGCAGCGCAGCTGAAACTCAACGAAACTCTTATGCGCCCCAGCCATAGCAAAGTCGACAGCAACAAAAGGCACTGGAGCTACGACTACAACAACCATCAGATATAGTCGCAATAACTTTTCTCGTTTTGCCCTATTTCCTCCATTTACTTTGCCCATTTCATCCCCGAGTTGCTGCCACAGATGCTGCCGCTGCTGCTTTTGCTGCTGCTGTTGCTGCTGCTGCCTCCCTACTGATTAGCTCTGAGCTCTGCCAGAGTTTTTTCTCATTACCGAAAAACGCGAGCGCGTTTTTTGCCGCGCCAATGGCTCCACTTGGCGTCTGCGATTGGGTCGCCAGTTGCCGCTGATGCCGTCTGCGATTGGTTGGGAAGCCTTTTTAGGCGCTTAGTTAACACAGCGCGCACTTTTTATTTTTCAGGGGTTGAGTCTGGGGTAGCTCTCCGGCTGGCTGCTCAATTCGATTATAGTGTGTACTTAGTTTGCCACTGAAATCTTTAAATGAATAACGGAATGTAACACATGCTTAAAAGGCTTAAGTGCAAATTTGTTTGTCGAGATGGGAATTGAGAGAAATGCTTAACTATTGCAATTAATTTTTTAATTTTTACGAAATAAATATGCAAAAGCTTAACAAATTTGCAGGTATTAAAAAACTCTTAATACAATATTTAATCTTTTACAAATACTTTAATATTATTGAGTGTTTAATTGAGTTTTTAGTATATAAAAAATAAAATAAGGCAATAAATAAACAAATTTTAAAAATAATAAAAAAATAAGGAAATAGAAAAAATAAAGCAATAAATAAATTTATTAAATTATAAAAATAAATAAAAAAAATATGAAAAATTAAAAAACACAATAAATAAATAAAAAAAAATAATTAAAAAATATTTGAAAATAAATAAGTAAATAAAAATAAATAAAAAATTATGTAAAATTATGTAAAATTAAAAAAACAACAATTTTTTACAACAAAATTAAATCATTTAGGCATGAAAAAAGTAGACATGATTAATAAAATTATAAATTTAAAGCAAGTATTAATACTCTATAGGTCGGGGTGAAGACGAAGGTAAAAAAATCTTTATATTAATAAACATTTCTTTTGTAATTTAGTATGTTTAAAAAAAAATAATATTTTCTTTTGATAAATAAATGTTTAAATATTAAAAAAGAAACATTTAGTTAAATCTTATGCATCTTAAAAATATGCAAAAAAGAAAAATGATAATAAAAAAATGAATAAATAAATATTTTATTCTAAAAGAATACATGAAAATCTATAGAGAACTTATCGAATTTTCCATTTTTAATAGATTCAAGGCATAAAAACTTGTTTAATAACATCTAAAAATTATGTATTAAAATTTTGCAGTCTCAATTAAATATAAATAAATAAATATTTTTAATTAAATTTGAATTTTAAATTTATTAATTTTGAATTAATTAAAATTGTTTACCTGAATCTCAGTTTTAACAGATTTCTATATAAGCAAACTGACTTTAATTTGAATTCCTGCTGAAATCATAGCAGCATAGCTGGCAAATATGACGCCAAGTTATATTAGCATGGCCAGAGATTATTTTAGGACAGAATATGACGTTTAATTCAATTATATATACACACACACAGCTACACTTAAGCTGGCCCATGAATTTGAGTCGCTCGACGGCCAGCAAAACGGTGAACGAAAGTGTTTTGGAACACAGAAATGGGTGGGCAGACTGAGAGAGAGAGAGAGAGAGAGTCGTCATAGACAGTGTGAATGAAACTGTTTTTGGGCAAAGACAACGTCGGACTGGTGTTTGGTGCTGCGAGTGGCAATGCCAAAAATGCAAGCACACATGCTTGCAGCAGTGCAGTGCGAAGGGGCACGCATGAGGTACAAGGATAGCAGGACACCCAACAGTGGCAAGTGACGAACGTATTGTGGCAACGAGAGTGGCTACGGTTCTCTCGGTCAGTCAACCATCTAGTCAAGGTCGTGGGCGAAGTCGTTGGCACGTTAAAGCAGGAAATCAAAAAGAATGTAACTGATACCGAAAAAGCCGCTAAAAGTCAACATACAGGCAGGCAAACACACATACACCGAGAGAGAGAGAGAGAGAGAGAGAGAGAGAGAGAGAAGGAAGACAGGAAGCTTGCAAGAAGAAGAAGCAGAAGCAAAGGCAGCAAGTGAACGAACGTTCGTTCAACTTTATGGCAATCCTTGCTGAGTCTTCCTAACACTCGCACACAGACAATCAAAGGCGTATATACATTTAGAGACTGTCTGAGCTTAGACGCCGCATTTCAAGGACTTTCACACACACACACATTCACTCACAAAACAAAGAATAAAAAGAGAGAGCAAAAATAAAAACAAAAAAAATGGGTAAAGCATAAAACGTAGCATACTTTTTCGAGTGAGTCGCATGGGTTTTCCACGTTTGCCACAGCGCTTGCTGTCTCTGGCATTGGCTTGCCACTTGCCACTTGTTCTTTGGCCAAATGCTTTTGCCTTTTAGCTTTTTGGATGGCTGCGCTCACAGATTCACTTGCTGCTGCTGCTGCTGCTACTGTCCCTCTGTACATGTGACGCCCTCTCTATCTCTCCATCTCCCTTTCTCTATGTCTCTGTGTGTGTGTGTGTGCAAACTTCAGCCACGAAGTATGCAATATATTTTTGGGTCTAGACGCTGCTCGTGCGACTGTCTGGCATCGTCTACGTTTTCAATTTTACAGCTGAGGGTCAACTCCGTCTGGTTTGAGAAGCACTCAACATGCAGCCCTGTTGGGCACTGCCAAAATGGGTCAAGGTCTTCATATTTTTCACACTTTAAGCAAGCACGCAGCAAGCGCTTTAAAATTGTTGTTCGCCCAACTGTTGCTATTGCTACCCCAACAAAAAACAACCGGAAATGCAGTTACATTGCGTACGCTATCCAAAAATCCTCAGCCTCAAACAAACGAACACTGTGCGCCTCCTGCTCCAGCCCCTAGCATCCTGCTGCTGGCTGCATGCCGACAGGCGCGTTTGTAAACACAACAAATAACACATTTGTGCGTGTGCATACGTCTGGGTGTGTATGTGTGTGTGTGTGTGCGTGTGAATATATGTGTATGGCATATTTTTTGGCGCCTGCCAAAACGCATTGTAGTGATTTTCGCCTAGCCTAACTAGCGTTCCCAGTTGACCACCGATTGCCGGCCATGCCGGCCATGCCCCTTCAGCTGCGCTCGTGCGGCTTGTTTGCGGATGGTCACTTGTCGTTATGATGATTCATGCGGAGTACGCACAGCATCCGCAACCCATCCACCCAGCAGTCAGGCCTTTTGAGCACCCAATTGGAATGCTAATTTGTGTTTTGCCGCATTCCCGTTTCGCACATTAAGTATACGGCGCGTATTACGCAATTTTCGCAGCGATTGCAATTGCAACGCTTCGACAATGGCTGAACACTTGGGTTAGACAATAGACTAAAGCGCTTTTCTCCTCCCTGAATGCAACTCAAACGTTGTCAACTGCAGGCAGCCGCGTTACATTCAATAAAAGTCAACTTCTTATTGCAATCTATACACTTACAGAGATCATTATGACATGATGATGTTGTTGATCAAGCGGCAATGATGCTTGTTCTCTATAAGAAAATATATAGAAAATATATTTATTTATGAAATATTTGTTAAGTGTAGTCTTGTGCATATTTATATATATTATATATTAAAAATCTAATGAAAATCAATCTCTCAAATTTCAAAATATATATTTAAATAAATATCAATACCAAATCACAATATTTATATTCGAAAATGTAAAAAAATAAATATATTTGCAATACAAATTCAATTAAATTAGGAAGTGAATTAATTGCAAAGCGCGTATTATATATTTAAAAAAAATTAAATTAAATTTGAAAAAAAAATTAATAAAATTGGAAAATAAATTGATTACAAAGTTTTTTTTTTATCATACATTTAAAAAAATATTAAAAATATAAATACAATACAAAATAAATCAGAATATACAGTCAAATATATATTTTATTTTTATTATTATTTATTATATATTTATATAAATATCAAACTTAATATTATTTGTGTACCTTTCCTGTGTGTACCTTTCAAAATGTTGATAACAATAAATGTATAAACTAATAAAATATAATATAAATTTAAAAAGTACTTAAAAATGATTATACATTTGAATTATTAAATAGATTTTATTTAAATAAAAAATAAATAAATATAAAAATATCAATATATAGAAAAAAATTATTAGTTTTTCTTATTATTTTTATTATTATATTAGAGTTTTTTTTTAAATAGTAATAATATTTTATATTTTTAATTCTTATTTATTTTTAAATTTTTAATTCTTATTTATTCATTAAATATATTATTTATTAATATTAATATATATTTATTTAATATTATATTATTTATTTATTAAGTAGAAAGTAGAAGTAAATAAATACAGATTTTTTATTTTATACCAAAGTTAATGTTAATTGATTTTTTTAAATATTTAATAAGATCTCCTTTATAAATAAATTCAATTGTAAATACAAATCAAAATATAAATAAAAATATTGTTAAAGAAATTAAATTATATTTTTGAATCAATATTAGGCCAAAACTAATTATATTTTCTTTTAAAATAAGTTCAGTTTCAGAAATATTCAGCTCCAACAAAAAATGCCTCAACCAAAAAGCGCATAAAATATTCGTTGTTGCCATGAGGTCAGTGGGGTCATGTTTGTATTTTGCACTCGACGTTTGCTTAAACCCTGACAGCGCCCAGTGGCAGGCACCCATGTTTATCAATAAATTGGCAGCCATGCCTCAAACTGCATAAGGCAGCATCCAAATAAAAGAAGAAAAGGCCGCTCCTAACCAAAAATCAAGTAAAAAGAACGCACACATATAAATACCCCCCACATACACACGCACACACATGCACACGCAGCACTCTGTATGCACTGTAAGAAAAAAATAATAGCAAACAAGTCAGTCGCAGTCATAAATAAAAAACGTGCCACAAAAAATTGTCAAAAATCAACTATAAAAATTTTTTTTTTTTTTGTCGTCGCTGCTATCGACGATGACGTCGACGTCGCTGTCGCTGCCGCCGTTCGCTTTGGTAGGCGGAGTCATGTGTGAGTATTTTTTATTGTCGTTGTCGCTGTTGTTGTTATTGTTGTTGTTGTTTTTCGCTGTTACTGCGTCGCGGCCATTGCGTAGTTTTTTTTGCTCACATTTGTTTTTTTAGCAAAGGGGCGTGTGTAGGCAGGCAGTTGGAGCTGGATTGGGCGATTCGCTAAGAGAGCCAAGTCAGCCAGGTAGAGTAGCGTATGCAAATAAACAAAAAAAATGCAAATAAATAAAATCGCGCGCAAAAACAAACAGTTAACCGCTCAGATAACTCCGTGTAACATGTATCCAACATATCGCCGATATATATGTGTGTATATATATGCATATGTGTGTGCAATAATTATAAATACATATGCTGCTGCTGCTGCTGCTGCTGTGCCGAACTGTAGCCAAAGCTCATGCGTAAATGAGGAATGTCCTGCGGTTGGCGGCACTTCACGGCTTTCTGCTTTACGGTTAATCATTTACCAAATTATGTAGCCGCAAAATGTAAAATACACGACTGGCCCCACAACTGTCTCCAACTGAACTGTCCCCAGCGCCGCCTCCTGCCAGCGCCTCCTGCTCCGCCTTGGTCAGCCAGTTGTCGCAAATGTTTATTAATTGAAAACGTAAAATTGCATTTCGTTGCCTCTCTCTCTCTCTCTCGACCGCCCGTCGGCGCAATGATTTCGATAATGTGGTTGCCGCTGGCCGCAAAAACAGTTTGTTGCTGTCATCGCCAAGAGCCATTGGAATGGTCACATCAGCCAGGTGGGTGTGGCAACAACAACAGCAACAACAACAACAATGCTCTTCACAATTGCAACTGGCCGATAATTGGCATCGGGTCAACTGCTGCCGCATCGCAATGCTGCAATGCCAACGTAGCCAGGCAGGAGTCAGTGGGGAAGCGGGGTGAGCGTAGGCGATATAAATGAAATTCCATAGCCAGGCCAATCAAATTAAATATGACTTTGACTCAGCCAAATTGAAAATCATATTTACTTAATTCACTTGTTCAACTCGCATTGTTTGTGGCCCGCGCACTGATTCTTCAGCGTGCAACATGTGCTGGGCTCGTGTTTGACTATTATTAACTGCATGGGATATAAGGGAATCGGATATGAAATGGGGAAAAACAATATATATGTTTATATAACTAATTTAATAGTTTTTTGAACGCACATGCCTTGTCCTATGGTTTAGATATTGATCGATTAAGAATTAAGGGCAAAGACAATTTGTTGGAGTTAATTTGAAAATTGATTTTTATTTTATTTGAAATTTAAATGATGCTAATATATAATAATATATAATATAGTTATGCATATACATTTTTGTCTGCCCGAATATTATTTAATATTTAATAGAACTGCTTCATGCATTAACAATTTTATTCAGTCTAATTGTACTAAGAGAACTTTACTAATGAAATAGCCAGAAAAAAATTAATAAAAAAAAAATAATAATAATAATAAATAAAATTATATAAAGGCTTTAAAAATCTTTTCATATGTTACCAATAAAGAAAATACATTTTTATATTAATTACTCACAGGAATATCGATAAAGATAATTAATTGATAAACTTACATTAATA
The DNA here is from genome assembly GCA_030914345.1 of Drosophila koepferae. Lineage (NCBI taxonomy): Eukaryota > Metazoa > Arthropoda > Insecta > Diptera > Drosophilidae > Drosophila > Drosophila koepferae. The sequence goes on from JAUESR010000211.1 coordinate 7,883,562, forward strand.
ATAAATCATTTTTATTATTTATTTAAACAAATAGAAACACTTTTAAAAACATTAAAATTAAAATTGAATTACAAATAAAACTTTTTATTTTTGTTAAAAATTACAATTTAATAAAAAAAAAATTAAATTATTAAATTGAAATTGTAAGGTAAAGAATAAAATTGTAATTTTCAAAAATAAATAATTTGAATTATGATTCAATTTTAATTTTAACAATTTTTTTATTAATTTTTAAATTTTAAGTAATTTAAATAATTTTAATATTAATTTAAAAATTAATATTTTTGAAAATACAATTTAATAAATAAGTTAAAATTAAATTATTAATTTGTAATTATAAATCAACTTAATAAATGGTAATTTTCAGAAATAAATAATATTAATTATGATTCAATTTTAATTTTAATAATGTTAATTTTAGTTTAAAAATTTTAAGTAATTTAAATATATTTATTTTAATTAAAAAAAAGCGTAAATAATAACTTTAAAGCTCAATTTATAAATTTTAATAAATTAAATCAACTTAATTTTAATTTAAAAACCTAGAAAAACGTAAATTAGAATTTTAAATAAATTTAATTCTAATTTAATAATATAAAAAAAGCTTAAATTCGACTTTTAAATAATTTAATAAATTTAATTTAAATTTAATTTAAAAAGAGAAAAGCTAAAATGTTTTAATTGTAAAACATTGAAAAACTTTTATGAAAAATAAAAAAATTTTTAATGTCGCCATTTAAACATATCAGATGCGCAGTTAAATATCAATTAAAACTAATCAATACACAAAATTTAAATTCATTCCAATTAAATCGACCACTTAATTAAATTGAACTAATAAGAAATCCTTTGTAATTCTATACACGATATAGAAACTTCAATGCTTCAAGTTGGCCGAACGACTTTTTGCATTGCTGAGCCAATTTGCCAGCTGCTTGTCATTTAATCAGTTCAGTTTTATTTTATTTGTTGCATTAAGCACTTGATGCACTCTTGCCATCTCACTCACTCACTGGGTGTGGGTGTGCGTGTGTGTGTAGGTGAGTTGCCGCAAAACATTTTGCTCACCTCAAACATCAATTCGCTTTCAATGCAGCATTTTCAATTCATTTGCCACAAAAGAAACACTCGATGTGAAATGTGCAGCCCCAACGAAAAACTCTTGCCGCAATTTGAAAGCATTTTTGGGTAGGCTCATAAATTTCGAATTATGTGCTTTCAAATGCCTATATCGGATAAATGTATGCATACATCTCTCTATCTAACTATACAATCTAGCTGTGGGTGTACATACATACATACATACATACATATGTATGTATGTATAAATATATCTCAGCTCTTGGGGCTAGTCTGGGGCTGCTCGTCTGTCAGGGCTGGCTGTCCTCGGCCTCGGGTCATGTTTGCACTTTAAAATACACGCACACATGCATATACATACACTCACATAGATAGACTAAGAAAATTAAGAAAAATTACTTTCATGTGTTGCACACATTATGTGCAACAATTTATGCCAGTGTCTGTGTGTGTGTGTGTCTAGCTCAGAAATCATAAGCCATCAGGCTGCCTCGCATGCACAATCCATAACACTCACACTAACACACACACACACGTACATACATGTATGTATATACATATGCACACACACCTAACACCTGCCCTGGAGGCATTGAGAAAACTTCAACATGATTTTCAACATTCTACGCAAGATTTTTGGTTCAGGTATTTTGGCCCAGGCGACGGATTATGTCACATGCCAGCAACGACAACAGAGATAGCAACATACAAACAGAGCGAGCAAGACACATAGAGTAAGAACGAGTGAGAGTGAGAGAGAGAGAGAGAAAGAAACAGATGCTGCTGCATAACTGCTGCATTCACATGTCAAAAATGCTGAAAATGCCCCTCAGTAGCTGCTCGCATGTTTTTCCATTACATTTTTTGGGCCAACGAGCGAGCAGATGAATTGTGCATATAAAAATAAATGTATATAGCAATGTATTTATATATAAATATATACAACTTTATATATATTTACTTAGTTTATATGTAAATTAGTTAAATGGCATGGTGTGCGCGTGTCTCTGTGTGTGTTAGCTGAATTCTAATTGTGTGTGGGGCAACAAAGGCAACTGCAAGCCACTTGGCTGCAGCCAAACTATTGTTGCAGTCACAAACTGCATGTGGAAATAGACAAGATGAGAACTTATTTAGCACGCTTAATTAGTAGGAAACAAAACACACACAAAGTGAACTGAAGACCTACAACAACAACAGCAACAATAACAACAACAAGAGAAGCGACAAGTGTGTGCGCACTTCCGCCGACAATTGTGCCACTAAAAGCCCACCAAAGCTGGGCTGCATGCAGTTGAGTCGCAGTCGCAGCATTTGTTGAGTAGAGGACATCTCGCAACTGTTATAGGGTCCTCTTCTCGGCTAATGATGTCAAATTACTTGCGGGCATTTTTATGTCATAATTAAACTGCAACAAGAGATTTTTGAGTAGCGTCAGCGCCACTCAACTTGCAACCAGCACAGATTACAAATATACTAAAGCACATTGTTTCACATACCCTGTAATTTGTAAGAGAATTGATTTTTATAACAAAAAAACGGGCTTCATATTGCATTAAATTACGTTTTAGATTTTTATTAGAATTTTTTAAAGAAATTTTTTGAATATATTTTAAATTTAAATACTGATAAAATATTAAAATATTATTAAATTATTTATATCAACAAAAATTAATAAATAAATAAAAAAATAATTATATACATGAATAAAACATTTCATATATATCACAAAAATTATGTTATACATTTTATATATTATTGTTTCAATGCTAAATTTAATTAACTGCTGAGAAACAAAAATGTTCTTAGCTGATGGTTAAATTTAAATATAGTGAAGGAAGTAATTTACATAAATACTTATTGATATTTTGTGAATATTATTTTATATGTTATATATTAGTATTTAATATATATAAAAATATATATAAAGAAAAAAAAAAGAATAATAAAATAAAATTTAAAAAAAATAAAAATAAAAATAAATAAAGAAATAAATAAAAAATAATTCTAAAACATTATTTTGACATTTAAAACATAATTATAATTAATATAAGCTCTTCAATATTTTTCTAAATTATTTATTTATTATTATTTATTTTTTACTTAAAATTCAAAATAAAATAATATAAATAATAAAAATAATAATAATAATATAAACACGCATAAAAAATTATTATTTCTATACATTAAATTTATCTATTTTTCAGTTTAATAATTCGTTCAAATTAATTAGCGTAAATATACATATTTCAAATATATATTTTATCTTTTAATATGGACAAATAAGCTTATTTTATGTATTACATGAAAATCTTGTTTAAAAATATTTCTTTAATGTATTTTTAAGAGATTTTAATATATTTTTAAATTTATTAATTTTATGTTTTAGTTTTTGCATGTATATATTTATTTATATTTGTAAGTCTTTGCTTAATTTTATTTTTTAAATGTTTATCATTTTTCTTCTATATAAGAGAAATTTGAGAAAGTATCCAAGTCCTTAACTTTTTTGTAATTTATAATAAATTATTTATTTATTTGATTATTATCTCTTACGGGGTATGCTGCTTTCGAGCACTGTGCAGCTTTGTTATTTTTTTAGTGCTCGTTTTTTAGATGCACAATTGTTGCAGCAATTGCATATACCGCCCACTCTTAGCGCTGTTAACATACTTAAATGCACACAGCAGCCCCTGCACTGGCATAGTCAGAGGCCTGGGCATAGGCATAAAAATAAACACACACACACACACACGCACAGAGAGAGAGAGCGCGCTTGGTTGAGTGCCAGAAAGTATGCAATATGCTTTTCCCATTGCCACTAATTACCTCGTGCCGCGTTGTCGTATGAGCAGCTTCTGCTCTCTAGTGCATCCTGCTCTTCTTCTTCTTCTTCTTCTTCATCTGGCTGTTGTTGTTATTTACAGTTATTCGCATTGTTGTTCGTTGTTGTAGTGTGCTTTGTGCAAGAAGGGCTGTCATCGTCATCTAGGATATGTCAATTTAATTAAGATTATATTTATGAAATAAATATATTGATATTTGCACACTCTCTCTGTCTCCCACTCTTTCTATCTCTCTTAATTCGATTCAAACTGTATTTGAGTTATTTATAATTAAATAACATTTGTTTTGCTCAAATAATATGTGACCGCAATGGGTTTTTGCGGTAGCGTTACATTTGTGACGTCACAGTGTAGACTATGCATGTGTGTGTGTGTATATATGTGATCGAATCTTTGTCATATTTCGGCTGCTGCTGCTATGCAAGTTGTTTTCATGCATTCACCGGAAACGCCTGGCCATTATCAAACCAAATAGCGCTGGCATCAGTTAAAACCCAATATACTATATACATATATATATATATACTCCCGTAGATCCCCAATAGGGTTACCAACTTGGACAACTGCACAAACGCTGGCAACAACTGGCGCAGCGATGCGGCCGCGATGGCCATTGACAATGGTTAAAAATTGCTGTGCTCTTACCTGGTAGACAACAACAACAAGGCATATATATATAGAGAGAGATATATGGTCATGCATATGTATATGTATATTTCCACATATATATTTTATTGCTCTGGTAGTTGAAAGGAAATGAAAATTGTTTTATGCGGTTACGCCAAAAAGTATGCGATGCACTCGCTTTTTTTTTTGTATTGTTTTTTACGCCCATCGGGCAGCGGGCAACTGGTCCGTGCAAAAAGTTTAAATAAATATTTGATGAAATGCACAATTTACATGACACTGGCCAGCCCCTTCGGCCTCTGTACTCAGTTAAATGTTAATACGTATGGCCCATAGTCGAGGCCGCGAGGCATTTGCTTATTCGGCATACACTCTTCGAATAGCAGCTGGCGCCACATCCGTTGCCCGTTGCCCAATGCCTTTTATACAATTAAACTAATTTTCGTTTATGCAAGACAACTTATTTTGCATCCCACAGCAGCTTGGCAGCAGCAACAACAAACTTGTCCCCAACTGTCCTTTGCCTGCACATGTCAATCGCCTGAGCCATCGATTTAATTTCGCGACGACTGCAAAGACAGCAGCAACAGCAGCAACGGCAGCAGCAGCTGCTGCTTCTGCTCATCAGTATCTTATTTACAAAAGAAATCATGCAATTTGCATTTGTCTCTTTTGGTGGCTCTGTTTCGTTTTGGAACGTCAAGTACAGCCAAAGCTAAACGGCACAGTGGAAGGCGAAAGGTTTCATATATTTAGATATTTTAATTAACATTTAACATTTAATTCATATTTATTTGTTTTTTTTATTTTTTATTTTATTTTTTAAATTATTTTTTTTATTTTTTTAATTTTTTATTTTGAAGCTAAGATCTAACTAGTTTTACATACATTAAAATAAATTATTTATACATTAATTTAATAATAAAAAATGTATATAAATTTACTGTTTTTAATACAAAATACAACATATATTAGTTTAATTTCAAATAATTTCATTATAATATTTTTATTTTAATCTACAGATTTATATATATTTTTTTTTAGTTATTTTATTTCATTTATTTCCCTTTTTAATTTTTTTTTTTTAAATAAAAACATGTTGCTTTTATTTAAGTATAATAATAATTTAGTCGCTTCTAATTAAAAATAGCTTTGTTTATATTTTGTTGTTTCGATGTTTAATCAAAAATAAAATAAATAATATGATAAATATACAAATTTATTCAACTTATCAAAATAAATTTAAATAAAACAATAAATATTTACAATTTAATCTATTTTACGAAAATATTGCTAAACTTATATATAGCTTTTTGAACTCCATCATTGATATTCCTGATTTTAATAATTAATTAAATACCATAAATAGATTCAGCTAAATAAAGAAGCAAGTTATATGCAAACAGAGAACATTCCTCACATCAAATTGATATCTCATTAAGAAAAGTAATAAAAAGTCATGTACTGAGGCACCACTGTGCCAGCGGCCAGCTGATTTGCATTGAAACGAAGCCAAAGCCACCAGCCAAGTCAAATTGCCAAGCGCTGTGCGGATTAATTCATTACACAAACCCGTTCAGCACAAGAAATAATAACAACAATCAACGTAGAGCCAGATCAGGAGCGAGGGCAACAAGGCTTTGCCAATCTTCTGATTCCCTTCTGCTCTTTGCTTCTTGGTGCGTCCCGAAAACTCATTTGAATTTAGTTTTCATTTAATTTAATTTAATTCGCTTTTGACTTTGCGCTTCTTTCACATAATTTTGTTGTTTTCGTTTCCACTTTTTTCTTGCTGTTGTTTTCCTTTACTCTTTTTTTTTGTTTTGTTTTGTCGTTCTGCTTTGGTTTTCCTTCATTACGCTTTTGTGACTGTCCCAGCCATGATGATGATGCCTGATTTTCATTAGTTTTTTCCTTATAAGTTTCAAATCGATAACGAGCATTCGTCGAAATCATATACATATATGAGTTGTCCACTCGCCGTAGTGGGTCCGCCAGCAGCTCTCTCTCTCTCTCTCTCTGTGTTAATCTAAACACACAGACCATTGGCCAGCTGGACTCACTCACTCACTGACTGACTGACTCCCTTGCCGTCGGTCTGTCTGTTTGTCTGTCTGACTGCCTGGCTGCTGCTGCTGCTGTTGTCTGGCATGCGCATTGACTGCGCTTAGCCCACGGGCTAAGGAGCAGTTGTGAGTTATGTAAAGCGGCTCTGCAATGACATAAATTGTTTGCTTTGTTTGGCTTCATTTCATGTGTGGCAGCCAGGCAATGTGAGGGTGGCGAAGCTGCAGGGAGTTCAACTTAACTGTCAATAGCACTGCAACGACTGTTACTGAACTCCTTAGTTCGGCATTCTAAGCGATATTTATAAGCAGCCATGATTTAGATTTGAAATCAATTAGCGCAAAGTCTTTGATAGTTTTTGTTGACAAATTTGTGAATCTTCAACAGGTTAAGCAGATCATTATATAAAAAAAAGTCTTAAATATTTTATATTGATATCAATGACAATAGAATGACAAGAACTAAATTCTTAAATATTTTATTTTTATAGCAAAGACTAAGTTTATTTTATTCAAGCAGCCTTTCATCTACTTTGATGAGCTGTGAAATCTTTAGCAAATTGAAATATTTCATTCGAGCACATCCTGAACACAAGTCCTGCAAACCTCACCCCTTCTGGAGTTTACAATTTAAGCAGAGCACAAAGACAAATTAGCATACGTTTAGACCGAAACCCAAGACAACAATCTATCTAATACTTCCAGTTCCCCGCCCGCTTCCGAAGCCAACAACAAAATTAACCCTTTTTGGGCTAGGGCTGTCAGCAGCCGTTGTCGTCTGCGTCGTCTCTGGTCGACACATAATTAAAATGCATAATTATGCCGAAAATGCGACAACATTTCAGGCCAAATTACGACAAATGCCGGCGTCGCCGCATTTACAAATGCAAATCAATTGATGGCCACATATATATAGTCGGGCCAGCCACACAGTCGGTTGGTTGGGTGTGGGTGCGTCTCAAGTAGGCAACCGAAAGAGTCCAGCATTATCATTGGATACGCAATGGTACCGAAAAAATCGACTTCTGATTAGCATAAAATTTCATTCGACAAAACTTTATTGAGTTCTGCATTAATTGTGAGCCGGGCCAAAACCCTTTAAGATCTGGCCGAGGCCGTGCGGTGCGCGGTAAGGTGCGTAGACAATTAATCTCAAAATTGGGCAATATTTGACTTTTGTAGTCCTTGCCATGCCATCATCAACTTCATCATCAGCTGGCTTTTTAATGGCCAAATTTGAATTGCTAATGTGGGCCGGCTATTGGGCCGCCAGCCCTGGCTAAGGCTTTCGACAATTTTGGGTTTTTTGATGTTGACATATCGAGCCATATAGCATAATGAACGCTTTACTGCAGTTTTGCATATTTCTCTCCCCACCCCCCTTCTTATTGTTTGCCATTATTATTTTTAATAATATGCAGCATTTTTATTTTTAATTAGAAATATTTTGAAGAATGCTTAAATTATATTGGTTATAGATCTAATTAGCATGAAAAGGAATTTATTTGAAATTAAATTGGTAACGCATGAGAATGTAACAAATTTAATTGGTAAATTCAAAATTATTTATATATTTTTGATTCATATATATTATTTTTCACATACTTTTTTTTGTAGTTTTTGTTTAATATCTTAATTATTTTAGAAAATAATTCAAGCGAAAAATTTATTTCAAAATTTCAGTTTATTGCAAAAGGAAAAGTTAAAAAAAAAATTGATTGATATAAGTGTATTAAATTAATTTGTAATATTTTTTTTATTGATAAAAAAAATGCTTTTGTTTTGTTAATTAGTATTAAAGAAAACAATTCAAGTGGAGCGTTGATTTAAATATTTCAAAACTTTTATGGATTAGAAAAGTTTAAAAATTCGAAAATAAAATATTGATAGAGGCAAATTTATTTATTTATTTTTATTAATTTACTAATGGATAAAATAAATATTTTTAGATATTTAAAAACAATTTTTTTAATATTAAAATTAGTTTTGTGGAAAACCATTCAAGTGGATTTGAATTTAAAATTGATTTGAATAAGAAAAGCCTAAAAATTGTTCAAAAAAAATTAATTGACTGAGGCGAATTTATTTATTTATTTTTAATAATTTAATAATGGTTAAAATAATATTTTTGGATATTTTCTTAAAGTTATTATTAAATTTAAATTTATTTATATATTATTTTTTAGTATAATTATTAATACACAATGTTTTCGGATTAATTTATAAATTATTTATGAATTATTATATTAAAATTTCTTTTTTTTTTTTTTTTTTGGTTTATCAAGTGAAGAATTTTTTTTCTTATAATTTTGAAATATTGAAAAATCTTGTAGGATTTAAAAAGATTTAAAAAGATATACAAACTCTTTAATTAGCTTTATTATAGTATTATAATAAAAATGCTATCAAAACCATTTACTATTCTCACTTCGAGTGCTATCATTCAACACTTTTTCTTTAGCTCGCTAGCGACACTCTAGAGCAAACGTCTATCAATTTGGCTAATTAGAAAATTACATTTAGGACGCGCACTAATTTCAGGCAAACAAATTGTCACACCCGCGAGGTGGCAGGAGGCTGCACGCTGCCTGCTGCACGCTGCCCGCTGGCTGCGACACAATCTAATTGCATACTTTGGGGCGCATAACTTTGCACTAAAATTAACCTCTAACCTATTTTGCTAGATGCTGCTGCTGCTCTTGCTGCTGCTGCTGCAGTAGTCCATAATGAAGGATGCGCTGCGGCGGATGCAAATGAAGCGCCGCAAGTTGCCAGCCACAAGAGCAGCAGCTACCTACCTGACTGACGGGTTGCATAAGCAAACGCCAAAAGACACACCTGCGCAGCGCTTCAAATTCTCTTACTTGGCCACATGAAGCTGCGTTGCCCGGCTCCTGCTGCTGCTCCTGCTGCTCCTGCTCCTGCTCCTGCTCCTGCTGCTCCTGCTCCTGCTCCTGCTCCTGCTGCTGCTCCTGCTCCTGCTCCTGCTGCTGCTGCTGCTGCTGCTGTTGGCTGCAACATCATTCAGCAACGTCTGCTCAGCATCTTCATCATCATCATCATCATCATCGTGATTATGAGCAGCACAATGATTATGGCACGGCCACTGGGCGCAGCTTCTACTTAATTGCAGGAATTTCATTTTGTGCAAATTAACAGCAATTTTAGTCCGGGGTCACCCAGCGAAAGTGCAGGTGAATAGTGGCAAACAAGACAGCGAGCGAGCGTGCGAGCTGGCGGAAATGGGCTGAGGGCGTGGCATCTAAAACCCACCAAGTGGCTATAAAGCAGCATGGCCTTTGAGCTACATATCAAGTGCGGTTATTGCAAGGCAACAGCAGCAGCTAATTGCAGGTAACTGAGAAGAGGAATATATATATATATATATGCGATCAATATATCTATAATATAATTTATTTACATTTGCTTCTATCTGCTTTATGCAAATATGTAATCTTCATTGAACTTTGTAAGTTAGTAGTTAAAGTTGAGAATTTGTTATTAATAATTTGCAGTAAAGTTTATATGTTTATATTTTAATAAATTTATTTATATACTATTAAAGTATTATATTTATAACATTTATTATATATTAGTAAATTTATTTATATGCTAAGCGGAAATATATAAAAATTTATACATATTTTAAGAAACTATAAAATATTTTATTATGATTATTTTTTTCATTATTTTGTTCTGCTTACAAAGTTAGAATTTTATTATAAAATGTATAAGCTTTCATTTAAACATATTTATATAACAATGTTTTATTATCTTACCTTACGAATACTTATTGAGCATTTGTCGATGTCTGTAAATGTTTTTTACTTAGACTCTGAGCAAAGATTCGGAAAACTTCTGTAAGTCTTCTCTCAGAGAGCAACTGAACTTCGGAACCGACTTCGTTCGCGATCGGCTCGTTTGGGTTTGCTCTTGAATTCATTCCATTTGTTCCCCGATTGAAACAAAGTCTTTTTTATATGTATTATTGCTTCTGTATATGTATTAGCATGAATGCGATTGCTGTGCTCGCTAAACACTTCAATATGTATGTGTGTGAAAGTGTAGACCGTTTGTTTAGAATTTTTCAGGTATTTGCTCTCCTGCTCACTCTCATTGCACGAACGTCTATATATCCCTCTCTCTAAATGATTCTCGTTCAAAGAGCATCACACGAATGGTTCAATTCAGGTCGCTCAACCGAAAATCAAAACGAATAGAACCGAAACTTCTTGCTTAGATTAGAAGAGATAGTCATTCGCTCATTTATGTCAGCTGATCTCACGAGCAAGTTTGCTTTTTAGCTATCATTAAGATTAGTAGAAATTGTTTTTATTTGATTGCGAATTGATTATGGCATTAGCAAAGAGAGTCAACTACAATGAAGAGTATCAAAGAAATATTATAATAATATTATGTCTCTCTATATCATAGCCGCATTTTCTCCCTCTCACTTTTCCTATCATCATCTGCTGCTCTTTTATTGGCAGTCCTTCTGTTTCTCTCTCTCTCTCTCTCTCACTATCTGTCACTCTGAATCGCTTCTTTTCATCTGTTACTTGTCCCAAGCATTCCTATCCTATTATTATCAGTCTCTTCCATTTAGTTTCTGTCTAGAGAACGTCTATTTCAGTTTTCTTATTTATGTTTCTCTCCCTCTCTCTCTTTCTGTTTCTTCATATAGATCTCCCTCTACCACCATCTCTATCTCCCTTTCCCTTTCCTTATATAGATCTGCTTCTACTTCTCTCTCTCTCTCTCTCTTTCCCTTTAGTTTTCTCCACCACAATCTGTCAAACTGACTTTATTACCCACTTTTCTGATATCTATTCTACATAATTGACATAATTTGGTCAGTAATTAACACGATATAATTGAGAATTCAAGGTTCTATAGCTTGCCAGGCTAATTGTATGCAACTCAAAGTCCTAATTTCACATACAAAATGCATAATCATGCGCGTCAAAAGCTTCGCAGCAGCCACTGTGGGCGTGACTCTATGTATGTGTGTGTGTGTGTGTGTCAAGTAAGACAAATACGTGATTTGAATATTAATTTTTGTATACTGCAAACTGCAAAACAGGCGAGAATTTAGGGTTGCATCAGGCCGGTGCAGGTCTGCAAAGTGTGTCAGGCAGTTAGACAGCAAGAAGATGGCAAATCTATAATTATCCTAAGTGCAACAATTTGCAATTAAAGAATTTGGGTCGAAAGTCAATCAGTTATTCTAGGACAGTTGGAGACGTTTAGGCAGAATTGCATATTTAATGGAAATGAGGGAATTTACATACATGTACGAGAAATTAAAATGATTTCATTGATATATGAATTTTTAAGGCGTGCTAAACGAACTTATTATATAATAGAATTTAAATGTTTTAATAAGGAACATTTAGATAAATTTGTAAATTTTTTTTTTTTACTTATGAGAAATTGTAATAGATGTATTTAGCTGCTTAGCTGCATAAAGCAGCATATTCTTGTTAATTAAATAAATGATTTATAATAAAAATTGAAAATAAAAGTTATGATTTGATTTTTATATAAAAATTAATTTGTAATAATTATTTTTGATTTTTATCATAAAAATCAATAATAATAATTAAAAATAATTTCATTTTAATAACGCTAAAAATAATTATTATTTCTTAATTTTTATTATAAAAATTATAACTGTTACGGTCCCTGTTTATAAGCTATAATTATTTTTATTAATCCAAAGTTTGAAATAAATGATTCGAAATGATTTCTCGACTGATGCACAAACATTTTCGACTGAAATTGAAATTAATAAAAAATTAAGTAAATGCAAATAAGTAAATTATATAACATTAATCTACGTGGTATTGAAATATGTTGGTTTAGTCATATTTTTAGAGCTGCAACTGGAATTTCTATCTATTGTCTCCATCTCTGCTTCTCTCTTTCTCTATTTCTATATTTCACTCATCCTCTCCCTCACTCTCTCTCGCTTTATCAGACTCTCAAAATGTTTTGCGCTCTTGCTGGCAACGCCTTTGCTTTCGGCTGCTGCTTAACAATCCCAACCTGTGCCCCAAACCGTTGGACATTTTTAATTTATTACGTCTGTCGATGATTTTTCTACAACTTTTTATGGCGATTTAAGCGAGCGCTCAGTCCTATCCAGCGCCACACGTCCATGCATCGCTCTCAAAACAAAACCAAAAATTCGAGCACCCAACACACACACACACACATTTTACTATATTTATGTGTGTGTGTGTGTGCATGTGTGTGTATGCATATATACAATACGAGCCGAAATCGCGAATTCGTAATTTTGCATTTTTATACAAATTCCGCGATTTTGTTCTTATTTTGGAGCAAACGTGGGGGGGGAAATGGCAAGAAAAGACACAACAAAAATTCGACGTAGAGCGAAACAGAGGCGAAACTTTTTTCAAGCAGAGGCAGAGGCAGAGGCAGCGGCAGCGGCAGCGATGGTCAGCATTGTTTTCCTTAATTAATGTTTAATCAGCAGGACTCGACGAGCCCGTTGCTGACCAAAGCAGCGAACCACATGCGATAATGGCCAAAATAATAAAAATCAGCAACGCCAGTTCCCCCCCCCCCCCCACACAACAACAAAAAGGGGTGGGGCTCTCTATTTGTGTGTGTGTGTGTGTGTGTGTGTGCCTGGGTTTAATGCTCGGGTGTGCGGCTTAAGGTGGCGCGAATGCCAAACGCATCCTGCGTCGTCTTTGGCGCCGTTCCCGTTGTTGTTGTTGTTGTTGCTGTTTTTTTTCGCTCTCTTTGCGAATCTCTACTGAACCGAAACCCACGCGTTGTTTCAGTCAAAAAAGGAGCGAACAAAAATTACAACAAAATTGTTTGCTGGGTGGTTTGGGCTTGAGCCGTTGTCCGAGTCGCTTGGCTGCAATGCAAAAACGTAAATGAAAACAAATTCGCGGCCAAGAAAAAATTAACAAAACACAAAACAAACTTTTGGGCGCACGTAAAACGCAGCATTCTCACTCCCTCTCTCTCTCTCTCTCTCTGTTCATTTTTTTCGTTTTCTTTTTTCTCCCATTTTTTCTGTGTGTGTGTGTTTCGCGGAATATGTTGGTTTACCCCCACTGTACGAGCAGGACGCTTGCATGGTGGTAGTAGCTGCTGCTGCTCCTCCTGCTGCTGCTGCTGCTGCTGCTGCTCCTGCTGCTGCTGCTGCTACTGCACATTTTCCGACGCGCGCGTACTCATAATCAGTACGGACTTTGGGTACATGACGGCATTGTCCTGGTCCTGGGCCCTGTCTCAGGGGCTATGGGGTGGCGACCATTTGGTCAAGCGCTCTCCTCAGCCTCACAGACCAGCTGAAGCCTGCTCAACCTTCAAAATACAACAAAAAAAAAAAAAAAAGGAACACGAGCAAGATGAATTTACGCGAAATGAAAGCATGTGAGTGTGGGTGGGGTAGATGGGGCCAGTGAGTGAGAGAGAGGAGGAGAGAGAGACATGGGTGTATGGCAAGCGCTAAAAATGGCAATGCAAAATTTTTTGGCTGGAAGCTGCCAAAGTCCTGTTACGAACTCTTCTGTCGGAGGTGGCGGCCAGACGACAATCGAATGCTTTGCGTTTATTTTATACGTTTCTTGTTTTCAGTTCTCTTTTTTTTTTTTGCGCTGCAGACTCCTCACGTGTGGTGAATGGTGGAGGAGACGGGGGCAGTTGGTACAATTGGACTTGGTGCGCTGGTCAATTGCAAGCCAAGTTTCAGCTTACAGCAGCAGGAGGCGGCGTATGGAGTACGGGCGAGAATTCTAATGGTGGATTGTTCGCTGATATATGGACCCAATGTGTGTGTGTATAGGCTTTGCTTTTTTTTTTGTTCCTGCAACAGGCATTTGGCTCTGACAATCAAATTGATGTTAGTTTGTTAGGTGGTTCAGGTACAGTCGATGATGGCTGAAATACGATATTAGTAATTCGTTAAAGATGTGCTATCAATTGGGTTTAAATTGGAGATGATTTCATGAAGGATTAGCTAATTCAGGTAACAGAAAAAAAAATATATATAAAAAAATGGGAAAATAATATAAAAGTAGTTGGATGGAAATGAGTTAAATGATGAAGATTGCCTGCTTAGGGTTAAGTTAATAATTAGTTTTGTTAAGTTCTCTTTTTCTATTTTTTAATTAACAATAAATAAGTGTACAAATAAACATTTAAAATTTGTTTCATTATGCGAAATGTTCATTATCCAAGGCGTTCGGTAGTTGTTCGTTAACGTTTAATTTTTTTATTTAGCTTCCTTCCCATCATTATACTCTGAACCCATTGAAAATAGGAAATCAGTATGTGTTGAAAATGTAACTGAAAGCATTAACATAAGCAAACATGTAATCTGGCAACACCATACAAAGAATGTAATTAACATTCTATTCTGTTTCACTCTTTATTAAACCTTTAACCGAATCACATCGTTTCACTCTCGCGGGTATTGCAACGCAAAGCCAAATATACCCAACATTGGTTATGGGCCCAGAGTAATCGCTATTCGGTTTAAAATATAAAAGTGTCTAAGAGCAAAGAGTCGTACTTTTGCTTAGTGGTCAATAGTTAATATCGTGTGCGAATTAACGAGGAATTGCAAGCAAAATGAACATGTCGTACCAAATCGAAAAGCTTGATGAAAGCAATTACGGCGTGTGGCATATGGCCATGGAAAGTGTACTAGAGATGGCCGACTTATGGGAAGTTGTCTGTGGAAGATATGAGGGTCAAGATGATGCAGCAGCCGCAAAATGGCAAAAGGATGATAAGAAGGCAAGAGCATATATAACCCTAAACGTAAAGCCATCTCAGTTGATGCATATTAAAAAGTGCACAACAGCTGAAGAAATCTGGAAAAAACTCAAAGAGTTGCATATGCCAGTTGGACCGATTCAAAAGGTGCAAGCATATCAGAAGCTGATTCGATTAAGCATGCAGCAGGGAGATGACATCGCCACTTATATCAATTCATTTGTGGAAATAATTGATAAATTGGCAGAGCTAGATATAACTCTAAACGACGAGTTAAAGGTAATTATGCTACTGAGCAGTTTACCAGATACGTGGGAGAACTTTATAGTAGCTATAGTTACGCGTGATGAGTTGCCAAAATTTGATGCAGTAAAAATCAAATTAATAGAAGAAGGCACACGAAAGTCAGAGAAGGCAGAAAGAGAGGGTAAAGCAGAAGCGCAAGCTGTGTATACCCACGCTCAAGACAAATCGAAAGAACGGAATAGACAGTTTAACGGAAAGTGTTTCAACTGCGACAAATTTGGGCACCGAGCAAGCGAATGCAAATCAAAGAAGAGGAACGAAAAGACGTCCGACAGAAAGAAAACGAGCAGCGAACAAGCAAGCAGCTTAATGCATAGTTTCGCTGGAAAGCAGAGAAATAACGTATGGTGCGTAGACAGCGGCGCAACATCTCATATGTGTTGCGATCGCAACATGTTTATAAGCTACGCTGAAAAAGAAACGCCGATAATGCTAGCTGCAAATAAGTATGTTGCTGCAAAGGGAATTGGAAATGTGAAAATAAAAGGAGAAAACTGCATAATAAATTTAAAAAATGTTTTGCATGTGCCCGAACTCCATATGAATTTCTTCTCAGTGAGCGCAGCAACTAAATTTGAAAACTCCACATCATTTAAAGGCAGAGTGTCGATTATTAAAAACAATAAAGGCGAAGTGTTGTTAAAGGCAAACGAAGAAAATAATCTGTATGTGTTTACTCAAAACTCACAAAGCAGCTCAGTACATTCAATGAGCACAGTTTCGCCCACAATGCAATGGCATAATAGATTTGGACACCTAAATTTTAAAGATTTAAAACAGCTGAACGATAAACAGCTAGTGCATGGTATGAATGTTGACAATATGCAAGTGCAAATGAATTGTGATACTTGTAACCAGTCCAAATTAATTGCTTTGCCGTTTAATCGAAAAATGAATCGAAGTACAGAGGATGTACTTGAATTAGTGCACACAGATGTTTGTGGACCAATGAATGTCAAGTCAATTGGTGGCAATCGTTACTTTGTGACATTTATTGACGATTACTCACGCATGATATTTGTCTATATAATGAAAGCAAAAAACGAAGTCTTCAATAAGTTCAAGATGTTTAAAAGCTTTGCAGAATGCCAAACAGGCAAGAAAATAAAGGCTTTACGCAGCGATAATGGCACGGAGTATGTCAATAAACAGTTTACTGATTTTTTGACTGAATGCGGTATACAAAGGCAGTTGACAATACCCTATACACCTCAGCAAAACGGCGTTGCAGAGCGTGCCAACCGGACCATAGTAGAAATGGCGAAAAGTCTACTAATCCATGCAAAGCTTGGTGAGTTTTTGTGGGCAGAGGCTGTCACAACGGCAGTGTATTTGCGCAACAGATGTTCCACAAAGGCGTTAAATGGAGGCACACCTTTCGAAATGTGGAGAAATCGGAAGCCTTCTGTAAAGCATTTGCGAGTGTTTGGATCTCGCGTGTATGCTCTGGACAAGGCTAAGACAAGCAAATTCCAGGCAAAAGGAAAGGAGTACATTTTTGTTGGATACTCATACACCGCAAAGGCATACCGTCTGTACGATCCGGAGAAGCGGAGTGTTATCGAAAGGCGTGATGTTAAATTCGTAGAGGGTGAGTTTGACACAAAAACAATTGAAAATGTGAAAGACACGACTAATGATTTCATGACGATCATAATAAGCCTTGATACACCGGAGCTTCCAGGTCATGAGCAGATGACGATTCCAGGTCATGAGCAGATGACGATTCCAGGTCATGAGCAGATGACACCGGATGAGAGTAGCAGATCAGAAGAAGAGCAAGAGAACGAAGAGAATCCAGAAGCTGAAAACAATAATAATGATGCTCCAGTAACGCGACAGCAGCGCGGGCCGGGCAGGCCTAAGATAATCCGAAATGGTCAACCAGGACGACCAACGAAACAGTACCAGACGAGGCTCAACAGTATGTTTGATCAAATAGACACAGAGACACCCCAGTCAGTCGACGAGGCATTGCAGAGTCAATATGCGCAAGAATGGAGAGAGTCTAAGCATAACCATTTTGTTAAGTTACTTGGTTTATCCTAGTAAAAGATTTGTTAGCTAAAATAGAAAGATTATATGTAGCTTAAGAAGAAGTGTTGAAAATGTAACTGAAAGCATTAACATAAGCAAACATGTAATCTGGCAACACCATACAAAGAATGTAATTAACATTCTATTCTGTTTCACTCTTTATTAAACCTTTAACCGAATCACATCGTTTCACTCTCGCGGGTATTGCAACGCAAAGCCAAATATACCCAACAGTATGTTATGTATTTTTTTTTTTTTTTAATTTGACAAACTATTTCTAATATATTTAAATATTGTATTATTTTACAATTATACATTAAACATTATACATATTAGAATATATCTGTTAAGAATTATTAACTTTATAAGCTTGATAGATAATGAAAGACGTTAGTTTTCTTTTATTGCATTCAAAATTCAATGTGTGAGTTATCTTTGGAACAAAGTCATGGACTGCATATAACGGTTGATCATGTTAAGCGCGCTATGTCTCGCTCCCTCTCTCTCTCTCTCTCTCTCACTAACCAATAGTCTTCAGTTCTATTCGTTTTGGTTGCCGGCTGAACTATTCGTGTGGCGCTCTTTTCACGAATGTTGCTTAGAGAGAGATGCGAGAGATATACGATTAACGTTCGTGCAATGAGAGTCAGCAAGAGAGCAAATGCCTGAAAAAGTCAATGCAAATGATCTTTACATACATATGCATATTTTCATGATACACCTACATATGCACACACTCAATTCACTTATGATATTATAATATTCATACTAAAACATATACGAAACACTTTGCTTCATTTAACTCAAACGGGGAATAATTGGAAAAAGAAACAATGCAAAGCAAAACTCATACGAGCCGAAGGCGAACGAACTCGCTGAGGAACCGATGCTAACGATTGCTCTCTGAGAGAAGACTTATAGAAGTATTTCGAGTCTTTACTCAGAGTGTAACAGTCAACTATGAATAATGTATAAAAAGCTTAACATAAAAGTAGCAAATCGTTGTAACTTAACATGCCAGCCATAAGCCAACTATACCAGATAGAGTCAGGCAAGATAGCAAAAAGAATTGAATACAAAATATAAATAAATATAGCAAATTACTTCAAATAAGAGAACTATATGCAGATGGAATAGCTGCAGCTTCAGTTGGCTGCATTTACAAGTCAACTGCAATGGTATTGGAATACGCTTGAAATCAAATGAAAATGCATTGAAATTACAGCTAAATATTCGCCTTCAGCCTGACAGCATATGTGCATCGAATGCATTTAGCTAAAACGTGCTGAAAAATAAAATCTCGTACGATTTGCAAACGTTTATTAGAGAAATGGGCAAAACATGCTGTGTAAATAGAAGAAAAACGAAGTGTTTATATATGTATATACATATGTGTGTGTGTGTGTGTGTGTGTGTGTGTGTGGCTTAGCTAGAGCTAACTGGCCCGCAGTTCTTTGCCTAAACTTCACCCAATAGCGTTCGCAGCAACCTTCAAAATTTGTTAGCACTGAAAATCAATAATCGATTTGCAAAACCTGCTAAAAGTGCAGTGTGAGGATAAGACAAAGGCAACAACAACAACAACAACAACAACTGCAGCTCTTATATGCACATAACTAATATATGCTCGATAAGTATATATACACACATTTATATATGTATATGTTTATATAGAGAGAGAGAGAGAGAGAGAGAGAGAGAGAGAGAGTGCATTGCCTATGCCTTGGTTACGAAAGCTCGATGTGTGTAGTGTGTGGTTGCAAATTCTAATTTACTTAAATTACATTTTATTCCATTCAATAACTTAAAATGACTTTTGAATGCGCTCGACACGGACACGTAACCGAAAACTTACATTCACAATGAGCGAAAGAGAGCGAGAGAGAGAGAGAGAGAGAGAGCGGGTGCGCATTAGAAAGAGATGGCAAAGTTTTGCGACGTAATGAAAACCTCCGAAATGTATGCAATGGAAATGCATTTTGAGGCTGGCCACCCAACCGAACTGAACTGAACCGAACCATGCGATACAGCCCCCTAGAAACCTAGAACCAGCAGCAGCAGCAGCAGGAGTGGCAGCAGCAGGAGTAGCAGCAGCAGCAGGAGAACTGCTTTAGACCCAACCCCTCGCAGCTACACGACTGCAACTTGTACTAATAATAATGCAAATGTCTGCCTGTCATTTCTGTTCATTTACTTAAAGTTCCTTCAACCCACACACACACACGCAGAGTGAGTGAGAGAGCGAGAGAGAGAGTGAGGTGTGCAACGGGTGAGTGGGGATTGGCATCAAAACTTAACTACGCAGACTAATACATGCATAGAGAGCCCCAACGAAAATGCAGAGCTGAGTTTTTGGGTCCTTTAACTGAATTAACTTGTACGGCATGGCCAACAGAAGCCCCCAACCCACACACCCACCCACACCTTACCTCATTCAGTCCCCCCACTCGAGAGAAGGGACTGCTACACTAACCAACTATTGTGCGTCACACGACGAACCAAAATCCTGGCCCAAGTTACGTTCTCATAACATTTTCGTTTGTAAATTTTGAATTTTCGTAATTCCAAATGAGAATGCAAGGCAGCTCTGCCGCCCAGCCCCCCCACCACCCACCACTCTGCTGCCACAGCACAGAGAGCCCACATCTAACCCATTCTCTGCACTGCGGCAGACTTAGACTTGGTCATTTTATGCGTTTGATGCTAATTTTCCAAGGCGTTTTGGCAGCGTTGGCAGATACATATATATATATATACATATATATATATATACATATATTTATATATATATATCAATGTGTGTGTGTTGGCTGGTTTCCGTTCTAGCTCTGTGCTGAGGCGGGTGTGGCTGGTAGCTTTGTTAATGCCAAAAACTTAAGCAGCCGTAGCGTCGTCGTCGTCGTTGTCGATGTCCAAAAGGGGTAACTTAGTGTGCGTGTGTATGTGTGTGTGTGTGTGTGTGTATGGACAGATTTATAATTGTGCCTGGCTGTTGTTGTTGTTGCTGTTGTTGTTGCTGTTGTTGTTTCGTATATAGAGGGACAACAGCAACAGCAGCAGCAAGTCATCTACATGAGTGCAAGTAGCTGGCTGCATGTCCTGGCGCTTCCTGCTGCCTGTCCAACGCAAACGCACCGAACGTGTTGTTGTTGTTGTTGTAGTGTTTGCAGTTATCGGTGCGGAATAGGCTTTTGTATTTGGGCAAAATAAGGAAAACGAACGAAGAAGAAGCAGCAGCAGCAGCAACAGCAGCAGCAGCAAACTGCACTGCCAGGGACTAGCAGCAACGGTGACGGCAACGACGACAGCGACAGCGACAGCAGCAGAGCCAGTGACAGAGACACTGGCAGAGGCAGCGACAGTGGCTGCTTTTAATATATGCAGACAAGTGCTTAATTAAGGCATTGACGTAGCCAAAAGAAAGCTCGTCCAGCAAAAGGGGTTGCTGGTAAAGTGAGAAAAACGAATTGGCGCTAAATACGAATTGAACTGTTAAGGGGGAATTTGAATAAAGTATTTTAAATATTTGAATATGGTATTAAATAAATGTAAAATAGCAAATATAAAATAAATAAATAATTATTAATTTATTTAAAAATGATTTAAAATTGATCGTAATGCAAAAGATACTTTTAAAAGAACAAATTTTTAGCAATTAAATAAATATTTGAAATTAAATTCAACTTTGAATTATATAAACGATATTTTAAAATTAGTAATTCAGTTTAAAAATTATTTATTTAAATTTAGCCTAATGTAAAGATTATTTTTAAATAATCCTCTAAAAAATTATTTGAATTTAAATTTATTTATGAAGCATAGATAATTTAAAACTAATAACGTAACTACTGAAAAATAATTTAAAAGAATAAAAAAATATAAAAAAATAATTTCAATTCAATTATTAAAAAATTATTTGAAATATTATTTTGTGTTTACATAAAATAAAACGTATGCAAGAAATTATTTTCAGCCATTAAAAAAATTATTTAAAATTTAATTCAATTTTTTAAAAATGATGTAATATGTAAAAAATGCAAAAGAAATTTTAAAATATGAATTAATTAATCCAAATTAATCTAAAAATATCTAAAAATTATTTTAAATGTAATATATTAAATTTTATTATATTTTAGCTTTCCAAAAAATATTTAAAATTTAATTTGCATATTTATTTTATATAAGATACTTAAATATGTACACTATATTTGTAAGAATTCAAGAGAAATTTTGTTAAAATAATAATTTTTATTCAATTAAAAATGACTTAAGATCAAAGAACGCAACAGAATTTGTATCTAAAATATAAATTATTATAATTAAAACATAAATTATAACCAGTTACTAATTTATTTGTTATTTGCTTAAAATTATTTTGTTTATTTATTTTTTAAAATATAATTTCGTATATTTTTTTTTCATTTTAGGCAGAAATTTATTTTTAGAAATATATATCGATATATTTATTTATTTATAATAGCAACTTTACATCTATGCATTTAATAGCCTCACCAATCGTTGCTCATTTCCCAATTCGATCCCCTTTTACACAAATATCTGCACGTCACTGTCTTCGACTAATTCATTTACACTGCAATAGTTCATTTATATATGGCAAAAGTGAACGCACAATGGGACAGGGGGCAAGTCCAAAGCGCACTTATGTATTATATGCAAAAATTTAGTTATGTACATGCAACTAAATACATGCACAGACGACAGACCGATGTCTAATTGCACACACATACACACACGCACACTATCAAATTCCACATTCGCACACACACACATACACACACACAGTGATAGAAACATGGAGACAGGCTATGCAAGCGCAAGACATGGACATGGACAAAGTATGTTGGTGTCGTCGTCAAATGAATCTCATTTGCATTTAAATTAGGAACCTCGAAGAAGCAGCAGCAGGAGTAGCAGCAGGAGTAGCAGCAGGAGTAGCAGCAGGAGTAGCAGGAGCAGTAGCAGCAGTCGAGTTGCCCACAGTGTCCGTTTGCCTGTCTTGACAGGCAGCCAGTGCCAGTGCCACAGCTCCTGCTTCTGCCTCTGCCTCTGCCCCACTGCCCAATGCTCAGTGCCGCACACACAGTTGGAGACAGAGCCAAGCCCACAATCTGCCCCATGTTGCACTGCCTCCTCATCGTCATCGTCGTCGTCGTCGTCGTCGTCGGCTTGACGTCAGCGGCTGGCGACGACTTTGCTGCATAAAATCTGTTTCAACATTTCGATAAATTTCTTAGGGGGCGCCAGTGGAGCCTCGAGCTTGTTTTTGGGCAGCCCAACCCTAACAGTTTGGCTTAGTGCTTAGTTTGTCTATTTATGTGCTTGTGCTTGAGCCTGTATGCGTGCGTGTGTGTGTGTGTGTGTGTGTGTGTATGTGTCGGTGTATGGAATGTGCATTAGGTTGCGTGACTTCTGAATGCATAAATGTTGATAATAATGTTGAATAAAAGTTGATTTGTTTAGTGCTCCCCAATATATGCAGCTAGAACTCTCTCATACATAATGTATATAATGAGATACCGCTGCCGTCCGCAATACTCGCAGCGGGCTGACAAGTGACACTGGACACTGTGCACGAAGAAGCTTGAAAGGGAGTTTCACTTTAATCTCACGAAAATAAAGGAGAAGGAAGTAGCTCTAGGGCTGGGATTCGCCGGGAGAAACAAGGCACGTGTGGAGGGATATGTTATATGGGCTATTTTTAGATTGGATATGGTATATTGATCTGCTTATAATTTCTATTTATGTTCTAGTTGTCATATTGAAAAAAAACAGTCTGTTTATATTGGATATATTATAGTTCATCTTTAGTCTGTTATATTTTACTATTTTATCTTTGCCTAGTTTATATTTTCATATTTATATTTTCTAGTTATCTTTTAATATTTATATATTTTATAGTCTTACTTTATATTTTATCTTTTATAATTTATATTTTTGATATTTTATATTTGCTATATTTATATGTATTATATTTTATATTTTTTATATTTTATATTTTATATTTTATATTTTATATTTTATATTTTATATTTTATATTTCATATTTTATATTTTATATTTATATATTTCATATTTTATATTTTATATTTTATTAAAATTTAAATTCAAATTCAAAGTCAAAAATTTGTTTTCATATATATTTTGTATTCTTCCCAAATTCTGCTTTTGACGCGCAAATAATACAACTCGCACCACTGTGCAAATAAACACACTCAACACTCATCTGCATATTGACCATTAGTTCTAATCATTTTATATGCCTAAAGAGACAGTGGAAGAACACAAACAGCCTGTCTTTGTCGTCTGCTCACACACACACACACACACACATGCACATATGCTGGACATGCTCGTAACCATATATACAGACATGTGGATTGGAATATGCATTGTGAGAAGTTGCATGCAGTGGTCGGTCTGGCATGTATACCTGCATATAAAATAATCTGTTTACTATAAATATCATTTCATATGCAACGTAAATACATAAAAGCTAACACACAGACACACGCATGCATGGTACACAACGACGACATCAAGTAAATTTGCAGCACATCAAAGTTATACGAAATATGCATTAAATAAGCAAAATTGCAAGCGCAGCGAGCGAGGGGATTGGAGCTGAGCGATTCTGTGTCGTTGTCCTGCTCATGGCAGTTGTTGTCTGCTGCATATCCTTAGCAGCATAAAAGTATGTGTGAGCATGTGAGCATGTGTGTGTGTGTGTGTGTGTGTGTGTGAGTATGTGCATTTTTGAGTTTCTAATTAGAACTGATACTCACACACACACACACACACACAAATTGGTTATTTTGCAGACAATTTCTGAGGCGCCTGCAAGTATGCAACGCCTAATGCAGCTGTTGTAAATTTGTTGCAGCCTAGGCAAGACCAAGCCAATGGACACTTCAAATATATACACATAAATATACATATATATATTTAAATGCATGCACATATATATGTAGCTATATGCATATATATAATATATATATATAGAAAGGCTTATATATCTTAAGTGTGCAGTGCTTATGTGAAATGCGTTCTCGAACATTGCGTATACGCCCCGCGGTGTGGGAGCTGCTGCTTTTGTTGTGCTGCTGAACAAGTTGAATTATAATAATTTTAATTAAAATTTTGCCAGCCAGCCAGCTGTGCTCTGTCTCGCTCGCACACATAATTTACAACAAGTGAAAACAACAACTTGAACACTTTTAAGCATAAGCGAATTATGCAAAAGTTTTGATGTTTTTTTGGGGCACACTCCCTGCCAGCCCTGCCAGTCCTGTCAGCTACGTCCTTCAGCTCACTTCGGCCGACGCACTTTGGCCAACGTTTTTGATTTTTAGTTTTCATTATAGCCAGCACAAGCAGTGGGAGTGGCTAGGCGCTGGGTTGGTTTCTGGACTTTGCCAGCCGCATAACATTTACCGCTATGCAGTGGTTCGGTTTGCTTTCATTCCGGTCCAAGTTGCTTAGCATTGTCATCCATTTGCTTATTTTGCATATTCATAATTTCATTTTACGTATTTCAATTAGAATATCATCATAGAAATTTTCTACTTAGAACAATGGAGCTGAGCACCGCTGAGCCACTACCAGCAACGGCGACGCCAACAATCCAAACAGTCGAGTCGTGTAAAGCATACAACAATTTAATTTGATTTGTAGTTCTGGGATTTCTAGCTGATTAGGAGTTGAAGCCTGTTGGAACTAAGATTTATTAAGATAAAAAATTA
The DNA here is from genome assembly GCA_030914345.1 of Drosophila koepferae. Classification (NCBI taxonomy): domain Eukaryota; kingdom Metazoa; phylum Arthropoda; class Insecta; order Diptera; family Drosophilidae; genus Drosophila; species Drosophila koepferae. The sequence goes on from JAUESR010000211.1 coordinate 7,909,050, forward strand.
TTATAAACCAAAAATGTATATTAAAATGCAAATGATATTAGTTGGAAGAAAGGCAATGTTTTTTAAAGCTATTTAATATGACGTCAAATAATATAAATTTATTTAAAATTAAAAGAAAATGTATAAAGTTATTTTGTATTATTTACCTATTTAAATAAATAAATACATATTTCAATTTTAAAAAAAGCATATAATACAAGTTTATATAAAATACAACTTTATTTATTTTCTATTATTTTCATGTTTAAAATGTTTATGAATTTGTAAGAAAGTCAAATAATGTAAATTCAAATGCAATTAAAACAAAAATAAATAAATATAATTTACCTGTTTATAATATTTATGAATTTGTAAAAAAGTCTAATAATATAAATTCATATACAATTAAAATTAAAATAAATTAATATAATTTTTAATTTAAATTAAATATTTAATTTAAATTCATTTAAAACATAAAAATTAATTTAATAATGTTCCACTATTTACTTATTTAAAATACTTATGTAAAAAAAATCAAATGTAAACTCATATAAAAAAAATATTATAAAATATTTGAATTAATTTATAATAATTTGTTAAGAAATTCCACAAGTGCATAGAAAATGTAGAAAAATGTAGCCAATAAATGAAAACTTTGATAATAGATATCTCTAAAATTGTTAAAAATAAGTAAATAAAACGAACAAAATATAATTATATAAATTATATACGTAATACTCCTTCTACATATATAGTATAGTTACTTCATTTCAATTTCATTACATAAAATTTTAATTGAGCTGCAACTCTAAATTTAAAGTATTAAAGAGCATATCATTTTGATCTCTGATCTCTTAACTAACATGTTGAAATGCCTTTTGCATAGCTTGTACGACTGAGCTGCGAGAGAGCATTGAGTAATCTAAGACCTCCCTCATGCAACCACATATAAAACGATCGAATCGAGGGACATGGGTAGAGCAGCAAGAGACTAAAGAGAAGAATACATCGAGTTCAGAAGAGTTTAAAGCAATTTTATACAGCGACAGTAAGTGCCAAAGCTAATTGCAAAGAGATTTAACTAATAAAACTACTGAATAAATATTTATCTGCCTATATAAACCTGTCTATAAACTAGATTAGAGTCTAAAGGGTAAATACGAATCTTGAAATGCATATTTAAAAATGTGCTGTAAATATTGGGCAATAGTAATTATATTCTTCTAAAATAAATAATTAAGGAAATTCAATTGAATTCAAGTTAAAAATAGTTAAAGAAATAGAAAAAAAAGATTATTGACTACTTTCCTTACTACAGCACACAAAAGACATAGCTCAATAAATACATCTAAGAATAATCAATATTTATTTAATCTATTTGCAGTTTCTTTGGCTTAAACCTTTATGCAAATAATCTGAGTGGCAAAAGTTGTGGAATACAGCACTCTGATTACTTGACAAAATGAAGTCTTTCAATGACACTGACAACACAAAGTCAAACGTCAAAGTAACAGCTATTATATTGATTATAAATATGAATAGCAGCAGCTGCCAGGCCGCAAGCCTGACAAAGTGCGTCTGGAAGCTGCTGGGAGTTGCCAAAGATGATGGCGATGATGAAGACGATGGTGATGACGTTGGCGTTGGCGTTGTCGTCGACGTTGTCGTCGACATATATGCGGTTGCCTTTTGTCACAGCCACAATAACTTACTCATTTTGCTCAATAATAAATGCAATTATGTGCCTGGTGCCTGTCGTCAGCTGCCTCACTTACCCTGCGCAGCGTCATGTGGGCGCGCGCGTATTACAGAGCAGCTGCAACTGCCTGGCTGCCTGGCTGGCTGGCTGGCAACGATCCCGGCGAGGACGACGCGAACTACGAAATTAATTTAGACACAAAGCCTGGCCGTCGCCATTGCAGGAGCAGGAGCAGGAGCTGGAGCAGCGACGAATCCTTGCATGCTGTCAGAGCCAAAAATTTGCATTTTAGCATAGAGCGCTTTTGTTTAGATTTTCTTGTGAATTTAATTTATTGGAAAATTAGCGCATGACGTCAAGAGCCAAACTAATTGAATGCGAAGCGTGCAGCAGCAGCAACAGCAACAGGAACAACAGCTACTTGACAGTTGGGGCAGCCTCAACTATTAATTGAAGCCGTAAAAGTTGAAACAGCTAAAGCTGGAGAGTGCCAGAGGTCAGGGACAGAGGCTGTGGCAGGGGCAGGGGCAGGGATAGGCAAACAAACTTGCAACACGCAACAAAATTAGCACACGAAATGGCAGCGCTCTATGTTGACTGTGTGAAGACTGCAAAAGGGTCGCATAATAAAGAAATTCGCATAATTTTGCCATATTAAATTGTTGGCTTAATTAATGACGCAGTCGAGCTAGTGATCTTGGCCAAACTGCAATTACCAGCAATTATTTTTGGCTAAAAGCAGCTTGCCTCCACCATAATTATCACATTTTTTAATGTTAACACGAGCTGTGCACGCAGCCTCAAACGAACCGCCTGCCTGCCCAGAGCGGAATGTGAATCTGCCTCATATGAAAATAACTCAAGCTAATTCCGTTTTAAGCATAAAAGAGAAATCTCAAATATCAATAAATTAGCTGTGGAAACATGCGAGTAAAATGGAAAAGTAATTTATTATTAATACTATTATTTTGTATGTGATTAATTATTAATTATTCATTATATCATAATTATTAATAAAAATAAATTATTAAAACTATTTTTGATGTGTTACTAATCACTTTTTATTACATTTAAAACTGTTCTCTAGTTTTATTTCTAACTTGTTATCCTTTATTTAATTCTTTTTTTTTTTAATAATTTTGTGTTATTTATTTAAATTAATAGTTTTATTAAAAAAAGTTTTTTATGTTTTATTCCTTACAAATTATTCTTTATTTTATTTATATATTTTTTTAAATACTTTTGTTTTATTTATTTAACTTAATTGCTTTTTTAATAATTAAATGTAAACATTATTAGTTATTCCTTTTATTTTGTTTTATATATATTTTTTAAATTATTATTATTTATTTTATTTTTTATTTATTCCCTTTTTATTTTATTTTATACTAGTTCTTTACTTTATTTATTTGTTATTATTAGTATTATTTTTATAATATATAATATAAATTTATTTCTTATTTAATATTTAAATGGAAAAGTTTTTTATTATTACATTTATTTTATTTGTTACGTCCAATTATTCCTTATTTTATTTTTCACAAACTATTTTTATTATTATTATGTATTATTTCTTTCATTTTATTTCATTTTTAAGACATCTATGGCATATTTTTAAATTTTCGTTTACATTTTTAATATGTAAATTTTAATAAAATAATTTCTTACTAAACAATAATTGTCTATATAATCTCTAGCATAGGCAAGAATTAACTACGCAAATTTATTTTTAATTATATTTGTATTTTCAGTAGTTAACTTCCAGTCAATTTATTTGATTTAAAAGCAAATTTACAAATATTCTGAATTTTCTCTTCGTTCAATCTCGAATTATATAAAAAACATACTAAAATCTAGCTATTTGACTTAGTGGAAACATAATAAATAATTTAATATACAATAAATTATGATAATGATAAAATATAATATTTCAATATTTAAAAGTCTAACTTGGCTTCACATGCAAACAATTTTTATCTATATCAGAATCATAAAAAAATAAAAAAAAAAAAAAGCTGCTCAAAGATATGAACAAGATAATGACTGAATCTGAACATCTGTTACATTCAACATATTCGACAACTGTAATTGCGACACGTTCGTAAATATCTAGAAACGATCTTAAGTGATGCAAAATGTTCAATTAGCTGCAGACTTATGCACACAAATTACCAAAAGCGCCGGACAAATGTTAATGAAATATTTCACAAGACGCGCAACGGAAATGCTAAATTTTCATATTATTATACGGGACCGGAGTATGGATATCGATGAACGTTTGAATTGTCGTCTCTCGAACCGGCTGCCTGTCTTCGACTCAGCGACTCTAACTGTTTCGACAAAGCAACGAATTAACATAATTGAACGCGGCAAAGAGAGCGGTGAGAACCAGTTGCTACAGTTGCTACAGTTGCCACAGTTGCCCCACCGACCGTAGCTGGGGCCCGTGCTTGGGTAATAGAATTACAAATTAAAGCGCACAAATTATACCGAAGCGCGGATATCAGTCCCGGCTCTCTGCCACTACGCCTCTCGTTCGAGTCTCTTTTGCATTGAGCCAAAGACCCCCAGCAGCCAAGCAGCCAAGCAGCTGCCTCTGTCGCCTCCAACTCGGTCTGGTTTATGTAATACAAAATTAGAGTACATTTTGAATGATTGCCGGCTGTGATCTGCAAACCAAATGTGATGCCCCAATACGGCTCACATCTGCAATATGTGAGAGCCCCAGAACCAATCCCACCTCGAGTTCCATCCAACTAATAGAAAACAGGGAACAACAACCTCAACTTGAAGTCAGCAAATCATATTATGTCATATCTGAAGTAGAAGAACTCGACCAACACGAATCCCTTCAACACATTTTGGGAAACGGTACGCAAAAAGGTTCAAAATTCTAACCGATGCGGGATAAATTTGTGAATTATATTTAACATTGGCCCACACGCACTTTTTGTTTGTTTGCCATCAGAATCAGATATTGTACGCATTATGTTTCAATATGCAATTTGACGTTAAATGTTTTAATTTCCTGTGCAGAATGACATTTTAATGAAGCACTTGCCGAAAAATATGAAAAGCGCTGACGACAAGGGCGTATCGGAGTTGGCCAGGGCTTAATTTTACATGCGATTTTAATGCGTTGCGCTGCGACGACCCCACACGCAACGGAAGTTAATTAATAAAATATTAAAAGTTATTTATTATCATTTAAGTTAATTACAAGCACGTTGCACTCGACTCCAAATGCGATTGCTGCCACGGACTGGCGCATGGATAATAATGCATAAGGTGCGAGTGAAAACTGAACAAAAAATATGTGTAAACTGAATCAATAAGAGATAAATGTTTAAATAACAAATTTTATAAGTATTATGTAAAATATTTATTGGCTTTATTTCTTTACTACACTTTGCTATAAATAATATGAATATCAATATCAAAGTAAACTTGATTCATTTGCAAGCTTACAAAATTGTCGGGAAAATACTATTTTTTATTATTATTTATTTTAATATTTATTTTTAAAATTTTTAATTATTAAATAAAGTATTTGTTTGCTTTATCTCTTTACTACAGTTTAGTATAAATATTTTCTAAATATATAAATTAACTTGATTCATTTGCAGGCTTATAAAATTTGTCGGGAAAATATTATTATTTATTTTAATAATTATTTTTAAAATTTTATAATTATTAAAAAATATTTATGTTACTTTTTATTATTTATTATTTTAATATTTATTTTTTTAAATTTATAATTAATAAATAAAATATTTATTAGACTTATTGTTTTACTACAGTTTACTATAAATATTTTTCAAATATAAATATAAATTTGATTCATTTGCAAGCTTACAAAATTGTCAGGAAAATATTACTTTTGTACTATTATTTATTTTAATATTTATTTTAACTATTTTTTATAAATCATTCCTCAATTTTATTATATTTATTTCTTTCTAGCTAAAATCAATTAACATTAAATTTATAATTAAAAATTTGCATACATATTTATTTAATTAATTTCCAACATATTTGACTCTCTAGTATTTAAATATTATTTAAATTTAATTACTTGCCAGCAGAAATATTGCTAATTTAATAAAATAGTAAACTAAAAGCACAATATATAATAATGAATATAATTAATCAAATATTTGTTATGCCTTTATGCCCAATTTATTCATTTGAGTGAATTTACGTATACCTTAAAGTAATTTTGAGCCAAATCGAATAAAATTCAATAAATAACTATTTCAAATGGGACAACAAATAAATATAAATAACAATATATTGCTCAAACTGAATGCCTTTTCTTTAACAACTGCTTCAGATAACATCTATTGACCTATCCCAAAATGTAAGAAGTCTGCATTTTACGTAAGCTGGCGAAAGAAAAGAAATAACGTTGGCCTCCGAATGCGCAAAATAACACACTCAGATGAGCTGCGTACATGCCTCAGCGCCACTCAAAGGCAAACTGATAAAACGTGCATGAATGGCACAAGAAAAACCCCAGCAACAACAACGGCTTCAAGATGTGCCATGCCGAGAACTGGAGCAAGCATGTGACGTCATTAAACTGAGCAGAAAAACGAAGAAAAAACGATGGCGTAGGAGAAACGCTGGGGAAAAACGAAACTGAACGAAAAAGTTGAGCGAAAAAAAATGACTACGACTACCCCAAGCAAACAGAGTGAGAGAGAGAGAGAGAGAGAGCGAGATAGAGTGCTACAGAGTGGAGAACCTATCAATTGAATTAAGCGAAGCGTGAGCGCAACGATGACGCAGCTCAAGGAAGGAAGCAGGTAAGCAAAGCAAACTTGAAAAGTTCAGCAGGAACAGCGTGGAGCCAGGTGATAGAAGACTGGCAGAGGGGGAAGCGGGGTAGAAGAGAGCTGAGCGAACTCTCTTGCTTTTGAGCTCCCACTGATAAGCAGGGCGTTGAAGTCGGTGAAATTTTTTGCGAGTATCAAAACGAAGCAACCGGTTTTTTTTTTTTTTTTAGCTCCAACAACAACTGAAGTGAGACTCCGCCGGCCTCTCTATATGGAATGCTGTCAATTTGACTAGACTTTTGTTGCTGCCGCTTGAGTGCTTAGTGGGTTAGGTCGTGTAGGTTTACTAATTGCTGGGTGGCGGAATTTCTGAGCCAATGCTAAGCAATTGGAGCGTGAAGACGGCAAACGAAAGATGTTTGCAAAACATGTCAAAAGTTTTGCATTAGCAAATGAGCTCAGTAGACTCGAGTAAATACAAAATAATATAATTAGTAATGGATGTGATTCAACTATAGAAACTATAGTCAACTTGTTGAACCAGTTTGGAGAAGCCTTTTAGCTAAAGACTTGTCAAACTCAAACGAATTTCTAATTTACTTAAAGTAGATGCAAATGACGTATAATTCCTTAAGGGCAGCCTTTCGTAAAAACTAAGCCCCAATAACAATTCAATTTTTAATAACTAGCTAAACACATTATAGAAAATAATATTTAAATACTTAAATAATATTTAAGTAAAGCTAAGTTGAAAATTTTTATTTAATTATTTACTTATTAATTTATTTATTTATTATTTATTAATTTACTTATTTATTTTTTATTTAATTATTTATTTTTTTTATTATTTCTTAATATGAATATTCAGAAAAAAACCAAATTTTAATATTAAATAGAGTAACAAAATGTAATTAAATAAATACCAATATACTTGAAATAAAAAAATAAAATATAATAAATACCAAAATTAAATATAAGAAATAAAAATTTGAATATTACAAAAATATGTATTAATATGAAAATGAGATAAATAAATCAAATTAGACAAACAAATCTAATTAAAAATAAATAAAATAAAATAAATACGAAAACTTGAAGTATTTTAAGCAAATATTTAAATTTTAAAAAATGCTAATATTCATATAAAAAAGATAAAAATAAATCAAATTGAACTTAAACAAAAAAGAAATTAAAAATAAAAACTTTTCACATTTAAAATAATAGAGTCCAATAAAACTAAAAGCAATTGAATTGTACAAATATTAACGTATACATATATATATATTGTTGTTTTGTATTTATATTTAATATTCAAATTAGTTCAAATTGTATATTTATTTTAAATTCAAATAGACAAACTCTTTAAAGGAAATTGGATTTTAATACGAAATGACAAGCAAAGCAAATGAAATTACATAAATCAATAGCAAATGTTAGTTATCTCCATAAATTACAGACATTTAATCATAATTAGCCGTACAAATACCAGACAGAAACAAAACATTTCCAATGCATGCCATAAATAAGGGGAAAATGGAATGGAGCTGAAGACATTTTGCGAACAACATCACTTAGCATGCCGGGTCGAAAACCTGGCCAGAGACATTCTTAGATGCAGCAGCAGCAGCAGCAGGCAGCAGCAGCATCAGCAGCTAACTCTGCCTAGCCACATCAACATCATCAATAGATGCAGCAGATGGCGAACTCCTGCCGCGTCTGCTGCCGTTGCTGCTGCTGATGCTGCTGCTGCTGCTGCCATCGCATGTAACTTAACCTCATTGACCAAACGCATTCGACGAACATCAAATGTGAATTAGTGCACTACGATTGCCACACATAGAGAGTGTGAGAGAGAGAGAGGGAGAGCCAGGCACACTCATACACTCACTCACTCACACACTCACCTAGTCATCATCAGCGTTAGCCGCTTTTGTTGTCGGCGGTTGGTCCACGTCCACCTTCCATTGCCAGCTTGAGCCACACTCGGCTTCAGCTGCAGCCTCGGCCTTAGAGGAGGCTCTGCTGCAGCTCTTTGCTATTGACGCTGCTATGCATGCATAATTTGCAAGCATAATTTAATTTATAGACGCAGGCAGACGGCGGTGGCGGTTGCAACAGCAATTGCATTTGCATAGGACAGCGCAAGTGACTTAGGCGAGTCTCAATCGTTGAGTCGGCGAAGAGTCTGAGAGTTCCCTGCCCCGTGCAGAAATTATTACAAAGACCCATAACCTCGTCCCCGCTGCCAGCACAGTAAGGAAAAGCTGAACGAAAATTTTAATTGCACCAAATTTTAGAGTGAGCTAGTGTGAGAGAGAGAGGGAGAGGGAGAGGGAGAGTGTGTGTGTGTGTGTGTGTTTGCATGTGTGTGGCCTGTGCTGTGGCATATCGCGCAAAAGCCAACGCAGGTTAATGGCGTAAATGTTAACAATGCACTAGGAAGTGTAAATCTTGACTGGGCTGCCAACGGGCCCAGCCAATAGCCCCTGCCTTGCATTTATACCAACTGACCGGAGACCACCAAGTTACAGAAGTGGTTCGCTGTTGGCTCTGACTCTGGCTCTGGCTCTGGCTCTGGCTGTTGTCATTTTTGGTTATATTCGAGTTGCCGCTTGCTGTGGCATTCATTCGATCCTCTCCTTAGAATGGCCACAATATTATAATGATTGCAGACACGTAAAAGTGTTTGTGTCGAGAGTAATTGATTTGCTGATGCTCAGCAATTTTAACAACAGCGAAACTATATGGGATGCTATCTATTAGGTACTCCTCGAACTAATTCAGAGATAAATGGAAATTTTTAAATAGAGTTGTTAGAGTTGTGAGTGCTATGAGTGCTAATTCGATAATAAAATAATAAATATGATTTTTGTTTAAGGTATGTAGTACAAAGGAAATAACAAAAAATTAAAGAAATAAATTGATTTTTTATTTATTTATTTTATTAATATAAAAATATTTGACATTTTTATTTCTGAGAACTGCATATATAAATATTTATTTTTAATTTTATTTTTATTATCTTTTCTATTTAAACTTATTGTTTATTAATTTTCTATCTTTTGGTTATTCATTTTAAATTTTCTTTTCATTTTCCTTTTGTATTTTTATTTTTGTATTTATTTTTATCTTCTTGGCTTTAGTACAAATATATTTATTTTTAATATCCTTTTTTCAATTTCTATTTTTCCTTTGGCTAATTATTTTTCATGTTATTTCATTTTATTTTATTTGTGTTTTATTAATAAATTTTTAATTTTTATGAATGATATGATATAAATTTTATTTTCATTTTCTTTTTCTATTTTAATTTTTATTGGTTTAATTATTATCTTTTTGGCTTGGTATTTTTTATTTTTATTCTAATTCCAAATCGAGATAACTAAATTTGTCTTATATTTTGTAAAATATTTTAGCTTTAATATTTCAATTATAAATACATTTTATAAACATGATTCAATCATATTTTGAATTGTCAGACATTTAGAAAATATAGCTAAAATTATTTTATCATATAAATTAAAATTATTGTATAATATATCTACTATTAATTTACAAGCGTTAAAAAAAAATAAAGTAAAAAATAATTTAAAAAAAAAAAAAGAAATAAATACAAAATTGTGTAAATTTCATCAATATTTGTAAACATAAATAAATGTATATGAATAATATAAGTAAATATAATAAATAATATATTATTATTATTATTATTATTATTATTATTATTATGTGCATAGCAAATTAAATCAATAATTTTCTTTTTTTATAGTTTACTTTTATCTTTTTAATATTAAAATTTAGTGTAAGCGACTTAAACAACAAAATTGTCAAATTATCTTTATATAAATAAATAAAATGATTAAATGAATTATAATAAATTCCATTTTACGCATGCTTGCAATAAATCAGTTAATTTGGCTGACTAAACAACATAAAAATATATTTTGTTACACTTATGTACAATGCTCATTATTGGTATAAATCTTTTTAGATCAATAACATATTTCATCAGTTCAATAAAGCCATTGCGAGTAGAGCCGCAACGAACTCTTTAACTATCTTCTGCCTTTTGATCCTTACTTACCTTCAGATCCAATCATGATATATGATGATCTGATGTATATAAAGTAAATGATGTTTATATATACCCACTATTACAGCACATACAGAGAATCTATTAGTCAATATTCCGTGCTGGTCATTTATATTTATTTTTATTAATTAGAGAGAGAGAGGGATAGCAACTCATTCGTTCGACTCATAGTTTGTGGCGCCCAATTTGCTAATAACCTGGCTGCATATGACGCCACGCAATAAAAGTGATAAAAATAATTCGAGTGGCGACGCGACGCCTGCAAGTCGCCAGTAGGTAGTTGAACGCTTGGCGCATTCATAAAGTCAAGTAATTTATTTATGCTGATATTTTATGTACATTTAATTTTTTTTTGCCATTGACAATGCGACAGCGACACGGAAATAGTTTAATTGCATTTGCCAGTCGCCAGGTAAATTGAATGCCATTTGCTACAATCTCAACTTGAGCGGAGCGCATTTGTCGCCATGTCAATATGGTGACAGCAGCACTTCCGTTTCCGGTGTCATGGCGTAGTGGCTGTCAACGGCGCGAACCGCCATCTGCAACTTCAACTCCTGTCCAGCTGCCATTGTCTGAGCCCATCACTTGCTGCTAACCAAATTGTATTTTTATTTTTTTGTTTTTGTTTTTGTTTTATTTTCATTTTATCGTATTTGGCTTGAAAGTGACCAGATTCAATAAAAAAGCATGTTTGTCTGTCAGCTGAAAAACGAATACCGAAAAAATTTTAATGAATTTAGCCACAAAAGCAAATTCGATTGGATTACATAAGTATTTGAATATTTGAAAATACTGCAAATTGTATTAAATATATAACTATATTACAAAGAACTAATTTGAAGAACAGTAGGACTCTATGAAGAGAGAGAGAGAGAGAGAGAGAGAGAGAGAGAGAGAGAGAGAGAGCATTGACCTTATCGCATATAGCATATTAATATGTAGATTATATTATTATTTATCATTTCATTTGTTTTTCATGTGCATATACTATAAAGTTTTTGCTATGCATCATTTAAATTTTATTAAACTAACTTTTATTTAGCCGTTTGACTAATTCAATTTACAAATTTTTTAATGCACACGCGAATTATAGCGGCTACAAATGGATTAAACAATAGTAATTGAAAGAAATAATAATAAAAAAGTCTTGGCAGCTATTGGCTAAATAAATTAAAAATTAAAAAAAAAGGAAATCGATAAAAAATATAAGAAAATATATAAAATATATACATTTAAATATATAATATTTTTTTTATAAATTGGCTTAACTTAATATAAAACTTAATATAAAATACTTCGAACTAAATTTCTTACAAAATATATTTTATATATGTACTTATTTATTAATTTAATAAATTTTTGCATATGCATTTTTATTATATATTTTTAAACTGTATAAATAAATATATGGTAAATGTTTCTTATAATGAATTTTAAAGAATACTTTGTACTAAAGAAAAAAAGGAAACATTTGTTTAATAAATATTTTTTATTTGCATATTTATTTTATTGCATTAGAAAATAAAAATAATAATGCTTATAACACATAAAAAACTATGAGGTGAAAAAACTATACAGTTTAAAAATACGTAATTTATATTTGTATTATGTTTATTTTATTTTTTTTTTATATTTATTACAGTTCTATTTTTAAGCTCTATTAAGATTGACCCTTATGGTGACTTTTGCTAATAAGCATTATAATTTTTCCATTAATTATTGTATGCTTGCTAACATAAATTGATGTGTTGCATGGACAAAGTTAATAGTATATAAAATAATATGGAAAAAATAATATAAGATATTAGTATATAAATTAATAAAGCAACAACATATTAGTATACATATTAGTATATAATATTTTATATTATTATACAGCATAGCATAATATTTAACTTAAAACGTCGCAAATTATTGTCAAATGTTCACACTGAAATGCTCTCTAAAAAATAAAGTTTAAAACAATAACTTTTCTCTAAGCTGTGTTCAAGCTGTGTGCAAAAGATACTAAGCTAAACAAAATTCTGTCAATTGCACGTAGAATATATCAAAACCCAAGCTGAGCTTACAGTAACTGTGGTATTTGGTTTATCATTCAAATATTAGGGCAGCAAGCACAAAAAAAAAATAAAATAATCAAATAAAATAATAAAAAAAATAAATAAATAATCCCAATCATATAAGTCACTACTGACTTAAAAAAAAGAAGTAAAATCACTGTCTTTCCTACTAATTTGTAGTAAAATTAAAAATATAAACATAATCTTTGAACTGTTGAAGCCATCATATATTTCATGCCAAATAAAAGCCGTATGTATCTTAAGAGCATCATAAAAAACTCTTTAGAAAGAGGGTCACTCATCTGGAGGCCTATGAACTCTGGCAGCCCAATACTTTAAGCAAACAATGCTCGGCAAATACAAAGCAAACACTTCATTGCCACTTCAAGAGCGTTGCTTACATTCCAAATAATAAAAAAAAAAGGACACCATCCATAGATGTGCACAGCGAGTTGGGGCTGCGACAAACAAAGCACAATCTGGAGCTGCTCGAAACTGTAGCATAACTTTGAGCGCAAAGAAAACGCTTCCGGTCCGTGGCTAACACAGACAGAAGCGAGAACTGAGAACTGAGAACTGGAGCAAAAGGATTAGCAGCAGTTGGCCAACCAAACCAAGCAACCCACCCGCCTCGACGACATGTGTCGATGCTCCAGCAGCAACAACAACAACAAAAAAAAGCTAAAGAAGAAGTAGCCCAGACGCAGACATGCACAAACACCCACTTAGGAGTCAGCTGCCCAGCTCCCAGCTGCCAGTGCTCCGTCAATTGCCAAAGTGTCACAACGAACGTTTGAAGGAAAATAAAGAAAAAATGAAATATATATATATAAATGTATATATATATGTGTGGTCGGAGCAATGTGCTGTGTCTATCGGTACCCATATCTTGCCGTCTGGCTGCATGCTGATTTTCAAGGACGCGCAGACACGATTGAAGTGGCACAGGATACACCTAAATGTGTCTTCAATGTTGCAACTTTGGGTCAAGTTTGCAGTTGGCTTTAAGCTTTCGCTGTCGCGTGCAAATATTTAAAATGCACATTTTCAATTAAAAGCGCTTGCTCAAAACTAATTTCTAACACAAACAAATAACACACACACACACACACACGCACACACAAACACATGGTAAAGAAAGGCAGCCAAACTAAAAATCCAATTAATCTTGACTTGCTTGGCAGGACACCACAAGCAAAGAGCGCGAGAGAGAAAAAAAAAACTGCTGTTGCTCATTAAAAACAGCGCAAAAAAGTAGCAGGCAGTTGGCAGCCGCCAAAAAGTAAAACAAACTCAAAAAAAAAAAAAAAAAAAAAAAATAGAAAAAAAATAAGGAAAAAACAAGTACAAAAAATAGAGGGAAAAAAAACGTTAGAAAAAATTGTGAACATGGAAAATAAATTGCAGAGTCAACTGGCCAACCAAAGCCGCGGCGGCAGCAGGATGGCGTGCTGCTGTTTCTGTGGCTGTTGCTTCAGCTGCAGCTCCTGCCGCATATCCTTAATCATAATAAGAAATGCGCCAGCGCCAGTGCCAGCCCCCGTTGCCAAACAGAGACGGCGAAAGCGCGACTCGCGAATATGCAACAACAGCAGCAAAAAAAAAAAAAAAAAGTAAACATATAGAACACACACACAGGCATGCAGGGCGCCAGCTAGGATACATGTGTCAGCATCGTCCTCGTCCTCGTCCTCGTCCTCGTCGTCGTCGTCGTCGTCGTCGTCGTTGTCGTCATTCTCAGCATCCACGTCGTTGTCCTCGTGTTGCCTACGCCAGCGCAGCTACCGCGACCAATCACAAAATTTCGTGGAAAAGCGCGCAAAAATAAAATAGCGCACAAAAAAATAAGTAGCTGCAACAACAACAACAACAACGGCAACAACAACAACTGACAATGACGAACGCTGCTTGAGGTCGCTGCAAACTAAATTGCGTCGCAGCAGGAGAAAGCAGCGACGCCGAAGTCGACGTCAGCGCAGCATAGGAGAATATAACGAAAATTTGTCCCTTTCACGTCGTCTCCCTCAATTGGGGGTTGGTTTTTCCTTGACTCTAGCATTTGTAGGGGAAGTCTACATATATATAGAGCTTTGAGTGCCATTTTTTATAGGAGAGCGCGGGACTGTGAACGAAAGTTCGAGAAAGAGCGAGCAAGAGTCATTCGTTTGAGTAAGAAAATCGCACGAATGAGTGAGTTTTCTTTTGAAGCCACCGGGTTTCAAGGTTGCATTTGATAAGTGAAGACAGTTGAGTGCTTAGCTTACGCATATAGAAACAGGTAGGTGGAATAATCTTGGAGATGGGAATAATGACATATGCCCATGAATGGTTGAATATCGTGCAAAAGAACTTGGCCGGAATTTTAAAATATCTTTTCAAATTAATTTATATTTAGACTGTTTCATATCATTTTTTTCTGGTAGGGGTTTTAAAGGATTTATGATCTTAAAAAAGTTGTAATCAGCAATTATTATAATAAAAACCTTTTTCAATTTAAAATTTCTCTTCATTTTATTTATTTTATTTTATTCAAGATGGTTTTGCAATTATTGTTTTAAAAAAAAGTTTTTTTCTCAATTTAAAATTTTTTTTATTTTTATTTATTTATTTATTTATTAATTTTTTTGTCATGTTTTATTTACAATCAGTAATAGAAAAAAGGGTAAAAATATTTTTTTGTTTATAAATTTAATAAATTGCCAGTAAATTTTAAAAAATATTTTTAAATTAACTTTTTAGCTACCTATTTGTCATCTTTATTTATATTTAAGAAATAATTTCAGAGTAGCATTTTTATATAGATAACTTTCTTTTTTAGTTTTAAATAAAAACAAAAATTATAAATTTTTAAAATATTTAAATTAATAACATTTTATTAGAATTTTCAATTTAACAATAATAATAAGTGCAATGTAAAAAACAAATATTATGAATTTACTTCTAACAAAGCATTTTATATTATTTTTCCATTTTTAATTTATTTTTATGAAATTATATGTATATTTTTATCATTATATGTATATTTTTAGAATGTATATAAAAAAAAATATACATATATAAATTAAAAATATCATTTTGATGAAATTTTAAATTTTTAATTTAATAATAAAGATAATTGCAATGGCATAGATATAAGATGCAAATTAGCTAAAGATAAATAAATCTTATGAGCATTAATAATTCCTATTATTTCTTATGTAATTGCTGATCTGCTAATATGCCAAGAATGAATAATTATATAATAAAGATAGCGACATATATAAGAGATAAAAGTCTTTTATATATATGATTAATTATTTAGCAAATTAATTGCCAGAAAAAAGACAATATGCATTTCTAAATAGAATAGAAATAAACAGCAAAATTAAATATTTCACATACAAATATGTATATTATATTTTTAAATATATTCATATTTATATATACATATGTTATTTTTGATATATATCTATATTTATATTTTCAAATATATTTAATCCCTTCGCTTATACAATGTTAACTCCCAACGCACATGCTAGTTGAATGTTAAGTATTCAACAGCTCAATAGCCAGGAGCCAAAACACTATTACAATCGAAAAACCCCTCTGGTAGCACATCAAGCATACGCATTGTTGTCTCAAATTTCTCTTAAGTGCTGCTCTTAAAATGCCAACTGCGCTCATTTGAAGAGAAATGGCAAACAACAAACAGCAAACAACAAGAACAACAGTGAACAGCATTAGCAGTTAGCTAAATAGCATTTCTTTTTTGTCAATTTATGGCTTAGATTTCTTTTATGATTATTTCGCAGAGCTTTGTGCTGCAGCCTAGCTGGAGCCGTAGTTACAAAACGTTTGCTGTGCCGCTGTCAGAGCCGTGGCCAAGCCTACTCGCAGCCGCAACGCAGTTTTCTAAGCCAATCGGAGCGCAACCTTTCAGCAACGATGACGACGACGACGACGACGTCGGCGCACGACAACAAAACAACAACGAGACACGAGCCATCCACACGAACGCCGCTCACACACGAAGCCTGATTATGCCGACGACGAAGCAGGGGTGCGACTGTGTGCGTGTGCGAGTGTGTGTGTGTGTGTGTGTGTGCGTTGCTTGGCGTTGGCCGACTAGGCGTATGAGCAACAATTAATTATCGGGACGCCTCTGTCGCACAGCGTTTTTTTTTCCACTACAAATTCCACAGATAATAATGAAGAAAAAACTGCTCTCGTACAAATCAGCTTCTTCGCCCATCTCCTCAGCCTCTCTCTCTCTCTCTCTCTCTCTATCTGTCAGCCATACGCAGCAAAAGAAAAAATGAAATGGGAAATAAAATAAAACAACTCACACACAGACTCCACAGATACACAGACATAGATCATTTAAAATGCGCGTCGATGACCATTTCAAATGTTTGTAGCACAGCCCGCCACCACAACCACGCCCCCAGCCTCAGAATGTAGACAGTAAAAATAGTAAAAAATGCGGCTGTGAAAGAAAAAAAAAAATACCCGATTGCCGCTTGATATCAGAGACACAACGCAAAAATAAAACCAACGCAAATATAACACAAATATGTAAAGCACAAAAAATTCTACAATTGCTGCGCCTTTGCCGTTTCGCCCACCTTCAGCCCAGCCCAGTCCAGTCCAGCCTCACAAAAAATATAAAAAATTCGCGTGTCTGCGCCAAAAACAAAGTCAAATGGAAAGCATTCGAGGGCAGCAATACCATAACAACAACAGCAACAACAACAACATCGCTAAGTTAGCAAAACAATTGAACATTCGCAGGCACGGAAGCTGGCGGCAAGGTTTGTGGTTCCACTGGCGGATAGGGAAGTTTCAGTGGGCTAACCAACTCCTGCCGTGCACCTGACTGAAACTTAGAAGCATGAAGCCTGCCCACTGACCACCGTTCGCCGTGCACACGTTGTGGCTTTTTGTCGCCGCCCGATGCCAAACAGCAATCGCAAATTAAAGACAAACATTCTCAATTATGAGCGAGCTTAATCAATAATTTGCGAGCAGAGCTTGAATGAATCAAATTTTAATTGAAGCGTCAACTATTTCCATTCATACTCTAAACTTTGTTGAGATGAAGAATACAATTGTTACTTGATTTGGCTATTTATCGATATTTATCTTTAAGTTCTATTTTTGTCGTTGAAACATTTGATATTGCAGCTCGTTTTTATTGAAACAATTTGTTTAACATTTAATGCTTAGAAATTGTTTATGTTAACAATTTTGAAAATATTTTTATCAAGTAATTAACTAATTAATTAAAGAATTATTTTTATAGGTTTTTTATAAGTTTTTTTTTTTTATTTTTAATAATTTTTAAAAATCAAGTATGAATTCTTATGCAAATGGAAATTTATGCAGAAACATTAGCAATTTGCATTATTACGTATATATTCTTAGAATAAGTGCATAAATGTATAATCCACAACATTCAAAGTGCTGTATATATAATTAGACAGATGGCTAACGAGAAACTCTGTAGCATTCAATGTATATATAGATATAGACAACTATAGAGAGATAGAGAAATGGATTGATAAAGACATATAAAGAGGACACAGTGATACTGAGAAATGACAGTTAGAAAGAGAGAGAGAGAGAGAGAGAGAGAGAGAGAGAGAGAGAGAGAGAGAGAGAGAGAGAGAGAGAGAGAGAGAGAGAGAGATAGACTAAGTGTTCACGGATAAAGTCCATGAGGATTCCACTGCTGCAAAACATTTTGAATTGATTTATGCTGTCTACAAGTTCATGCATGCACTAATAAAAAATACAAAAATTAATAGGCACATAGCGTAAAATATTTAAGCAGCGCATTTGCAAAGTCCAACTTACCTTACTCAAAATAAAACAATTTTTTTTACAATAATTTGCCAGTAACAACGCTATTTTTCCATTTGGAAAAACGAATAATAAAAAAAAATTATGAAATTTTTTTAATTATTTATTTTTTTATTTCTTTATTTTATTTGCTATTTTTTTATTCTTTTTCAATAAAATAAATATATAAAAATAATTAAAAATAAATAAATTTAAAAAAATTCGATACCAAAATCAAAATAAATTCATAACTTAATAAAAATAAATAAATAATTAAATGAAAATAAATAAAATTTATAATTTATAAAAGTAAATAGAATATTTGAAATGAGAACTCTTAAATACATGTTAAATAAATTTCTAATATGAAATATTAATAATTAAATAATAATTTCTATTAAATCTAATTCCAGAAAATTATATATGCAAAAAATATACAAATAAATGCATAAATATTGTTATCAAAAATAAATAATTTCTTATTTAACAGCTTCTACATACATACATACAACATTTCAAACATGAAATACTTTTTTAAGAGATGCACTTAATAATAATGAACATATTTATTAAATGAATGAATGTATTCTTGCAGACCTGTTAAGTCCTTTATCTATATCAAAAAGAAATATGAAAAATTTCAAGTAAGTCTAAATAGAAAAACCAGCTGCCTGGAATGCATTTTGTGTTAACTTTAAGTTGATTCACAGCTGAACTTTAGAAGCCTCAATATAATACATATGTATGTATGAAATATATTTTACATCTTTGAATTTTTATTCTTACTGATATTTATAAAGTGTTGGCTCTGAGCAAAAAAACAAATGTAACTTAAGTAAAACATATATTTATTGCTAGGTCTATGTACAAATTTAAATGTTGTAGTACAAGAGCCTAGCCTAGCCCAGCCGAGCTCAGCTCATAAAATGCCATAAATATTTTAACGAATGCCCATTGAAATTGAAGCTGTTTTAAAGCTTTGTTTATGCTTGAATTTCATATACATTTGATGTGTTCCACATAAAAATG
This sequence comes from Drosophila koepferae, assembly GCA_030914345.1. NCBI lineage: Eukaryota > Metazoa > Arthropoda > Insecta > Diptera > Drosophilidae > Drosophila > Drosophila koepferae. The sequence goes on from JAUESR010000211.1 coordinate 7,928,511, forward strand.
GGAAATAAAACAAATACTTTCGATTGGGCTGTTGTCTGGCCGCGATCAGGGTCAGGAGCCAAATACTTCAGCTGCCTGGAATGCATTTTATGCATTTTTGCACTGTTTATTTCTCGGCCTTTTTTTGTTTGCTGCTCTATATTTGGTATTGTTTTTTGTTGGCCCCCTTTCGTTTCTTTTTTTTTTGCATTTGGGACACAATCAAGTGCAATGGCATCAGCTGCAATAAATCAGACATTGATCCATATATATTTCCAGCATACACATAGACAAACCCTCGACTCGACTTGTTTTTGTTTTGTATTTTTTGTTTTTTTTTTTTTTTGTTTTTGTTTTTTTCATCGTTTGTGCAGCGACCTTGAACCCCGTGCGGGAAGCGTTCAAACAAAGATGAAAAGAAAGCAAAACAAAACACGAAACAGCAACAAAGAAAAAACAACACTACTTCACACGCACACACACACACACACAGATGAACGAAAAACAACAAATGGCAGGCATATAAAAATGTGTTATATAAATATCCATATACCTACATATATATATATTCATTTATATATATAACATATATATTTGATAGCAAAAGGCAACGCACAGTCAACAAAAATGAACGTGAATGAGCCTGGCTCCGGCAGGACACAGCAGATGGTCACATAGCAAAGCCGGCCTATGGTGCGTGCCACATGTTGCAAGCATTGCACAAACACACACACACACAAACACACACACACACATACGCACACACAATGCAACGCCAGCAAACTGCATGCTGCAGTCAGCTGCAAAACGGCACCCAAGGGAAAGGGCCCATGCATTGAAACTGTGAATGGAACTCGAATGCAACTGCTGCAGAGAGAATGCAGCTCACACACACACACACACACACACACACACACACACTGAGAGAGACTGCAGCTCATACACAAAGAGCATTTTTGATGGGAATCTGCTTGTTGCAAGTTGCAGTCAATGGCAGTGCAACGATAAGCCCCAGTTGACAATGCAACAAAAACGTAGCCAATTACATCAGAGCTAAGCTGCCGTTGAACCAAGCCCAGCTTAAGCAATAGAACTCAAATGGACTGAACCTAATTATGCGATAATTCCAATACAGTTCAAGTTGGAGAAATGTCAAATGATTCAGTTTGAGAACTGAGCGAACGTGTAAGCTAATTGCAATTGTTCTTTCACATTATTATTGACATTTATAGGAATTTATTGTATTTAGCTATGGCTGAAATTTTCTATATCTAAGAGATAAGTGCGTACCTTAAGAGGCAAATGGGCTGGCAAAGTTTGATTTTATACTTGAATGTTTTCAAATATGAGTTGATGTTGTTTAAGCCAAATAAATAATATATACAAATTTATATTACTATATAATTATTATTTGCACTTCTTATTTATAATTTTATATAAGCAAAAAACTAAAATTTTTAGAGATTTTATTTTTTAGTTTAAAAAATATATAAAAATAGATATTTTAATTTTTTAAATAGCCAAATATTTATGATATGCTCAGTTGTTAAATATTTTATATGTTGTTCAGCTTTTGATTACATATGCCAATATTTTCTTTTTAATATTTTGTAATTTTTTTTTCCTTTTTAACAAAACATTTCGTAAATATATTTACATAATTATTATATTTGTTATTTATTTTATTGTTTTGTTATTTGGTATTTATTATTATATTTATTTATTATAATTTATTATTTATATTTATATTAATTTTTATATTTGTGATTTATTTTATTGTTTTGTTATTTGGTATTTATTATTATATTTATTTATTATTTACATTTATATTAATTTTTATATTAATATTTTTATTTACTATTATTATTATTTTATTTTTTTTATTTATTTTTTTTTTTTTTTTGTTATTATTTCCATGTATAATAGATTAATATTTGTAAAAAAAAAAAAAACTTTGGCTACTCAATTTCCTTTCCTTCGATTCGTCTTAATCTTGCTCAATCTGCATTCGTAGTTTGAGTAAAAAACTAACAATCGTTCGATTAGTACAGATGCTGGTTTAATTCTTTGATATGCGGACAGAATAGAACAGAACAGCCCAAGTAACAAGCAATAAATTGTATAACAATAAATAATAGCACTTATTCACTTTATTAACTAATACTTTAGGAGCCAGAATACCCTTATTAGTATTTGGAAGCTACGCGAGAAATCTCGATAGCTCAAAATATTGAAAATAGATGTAAAATCCCAACTGATGGCATATTTTGAGAAAAATTAAATAAATAAAAATAAAATAAAATACAAAATCTAATATAAATGTATATAAAAATATAATAAAGTATTAAAAAAAATAATAATAATAAATAAAAAATACTACTGAAACGAAAAATACATAATACCAAGGCGTCAGACCTTTATTTTTCAACAAATAAATATATATAAATAAACAATTAAATATTTATAAATTTGCATATATATTTTACTTCTATTTAATTAATTGACATTAGGCATCCCTAAGCTATATACTCCCAAGTCATACGAACTTTAAAGACTTTTGCCAGTCACAGTCAAAGAAAAAATCTCAGTCCCATTAGAGAAAAATAACCACATGAAACCGCATGTGGAACTGTCATTTGCCTTGCAGCGCTGTAACCACAGACGCCATCAACGGTGCCAAGCGCTTTTATTAGAAGCAAAACTGGGCTCAAATTTTTGCTGCCGATTTCTCGTTTCAGTTGCTGCGTAGCAACAGCGCTCGGCAAAACGACTCTAGTACATAAACAAACAACAACTACAAAGACAGTTAACTGCAGCAATAGAAAACCAAAAAAAAAAAAAAAAAAATGTGGAAAATGGGAAAAAAATAGAAAAGCCAAAACATTTTTCAGCGCTGACTGAGAAACAACAACAGCAACAGCAAGAGAAGGAACAAATGGCGAGCATCTTTCGTTTTAATTGCAAACTAAGCGTGCGGTTGGCAGCGCAGCGGCCGCAGCTGCAGCAGCAGGAGCAGCAGGAGCAGCAGCAGCTAAAAAACGCACATAGGAGATGCCAAAAAGTAGGCTTCACCGAGTGATAAACAACGGCAGGCGCTGGGGATTGGGTTAGAGTGCTGCATGACTGCAGGCAGCAGGCAGCAGCAGCAGACGACAGCGATGGCAACTGTGAGAGCAACTGCGATTGCAACCCCCTACAAACCGAAACCGAAACCAATCCCAAAAAGCCAGCGGGCCCAGCTGCACAGCTGCGAGTAGTTGTAGTTTTGCATACGCAGGCCACGCAGGGCGGAGCCTAGTCGAGAGCAGTCGGAAAATGCCTGGATGCGGCCGCTTCAACTACCAGCTACCAGCTCCTGCTGCTGCTCCTGCTCATGTGCCTCCTCTTGCTGCTGCCCCAACTCCTGCTGCTGCCCATATACTCGCATGCATATACAGCGCAGCGCACTTTTTTCTAGCATACTTTTTTGCGCCATGTATGTGTGTGTGTGTGTGTGTGCAGTGGGCTGCATGTATTTGTGTAGTTTGCACGCATTTCATCATTTACGGCCCAAGTTTTCTTCTGTTTTTTTTTTTTCCTGTTAGTGTCTGCTGCTGGGAGTGTGGGTGGCATAGAAATTGTTTTTAGAAATACGCGAAAATGTTTGCTGAATTTTCTACATTTTTTTTTTTTTTGCGCACTGGCTGGCCTGGAAATGAAAAATTTTTAGTGTCTACATAGAAGTCGACAGATAACGGCGAAACGAGAGCGGCTGGTTGGGTGGCCGCCTGCTTTTGACTGTTTGTATGTTGTTCTTTGGCTGCGTTTTTTTTCTTTCTTTTTTTTTTGGGCCAGCAACTGATGGAAGAAATACATACACACACACACATGCAGACGCCCACATGCAGCGAGTATATATGTATAGGGCAGACAGAATGCACAGCTACGCGTAGGCATAGATAAACACATAGACGGCACATGGAATCAATAGAGGGAAAAACTGTGGAAGACACTGATAAGCCACTAGCAAATATGAGAGGGTTCCAAGACGAGCTCGTGAGTTGAGTTGTTTAAAATTCTAATATTGGCAAAGCCTAAACAAAAATCGTATTGTATTGGTGCTGCTTGGATTTCTCACTTTGCATAGCTTCAAGATTGACTGAGGACTATTCGACTAATGAATTTGCAATTAAATTATGTGATTAGTGAGCAATATAATGAGTCTATAACACATTGTAAATTAATGATCATTCTTAGAAATGAAATTAACATTATAATTAAACTATTTACCAAAAGAAATAATGATCATAAGCTGAATTGAAAAATTTAATAAAATTATAAGCCTAAATTTGTAAAAATTAAATAAATAAATTATTTACATATAAAATAATATTCATTAAAATTGCTAAATTTAGTCAAATATTTCAAATATATGATAGGGAAAAAAATCGGTCTTAATTTAACAAAAAATTTGTCAAAATTAAATTTAAAAAAAAAAACAACTATTCACATTGAAACAAAAAAAACTATGATAATTTTAATTTATGCTAAATGGCTAAATTTAATAAAAATAAATTTTAAATTTTTTAATAGATATATTAACAGGCGTGGGTTTTACGCCTTACTTTATTTTCAGAAAAAATTGGTTAACATATATAATTATAATATTATTAATATATTAATAAAAATAAACAAGTAAGAAGGCTCTAGTCGAGACGGCTCGACTACGAGATCCCCTGAACCCTGCAAAAAAGTGATACTCTTCTTCTTTACGCACTTAGATGCGCGCGCTCTGCTAACTGCGCAGTTGCTGCCGTGGCTTGGGGGTGGGTTGGGCTGAACTTTGGACGCTCATAACTCCATTTCTAGATGGACTATCTTTATGAAATTTTCAAAGTAGATTAAGAGTATCTAAATCTATCTATATGCCAAATTGCAAGTCTCTAGTATTTGAAATGCGTTTTTTTCAAATTGGGGGCGAAGGGGGCGTGGCATCCAAAATCTGTAAATTACATAATCTGCGTATCCATAATATCTATCTAAATAAACAAATTTGAAGTCTCTAGCTGAAACAGTGTAGAAGTTATGCCCAAAAAACCTAAAAAATGGAAACGAATTATCGATTTTTTATCGATAATTTGGAAATGGGATGAGTTATCGAAAAAACAAAATAAACTCGTACTGCGTAGCTAACATACGCATGTTCATGTGAAATTTCAGCTCTCTAGCTTTTGTAGTTTCCGAAATCTCGACGTTCATACGGACGGACGGACGGACGGACGGACGGACAGACGGACAGGGCTCAATCAACTTATTTTTTTATGCTGATCAAGAATATATATACTTTATGGGGTCTGCGACTTCTCCTTCTGCCTGTTACATACATTTTCACAAAACCATTATACCCTGAATTCCCATTTTCAATGGGTTCAGGGTATAAAAAGTAAAGAGCATTTAAACATATTTTGTTCTTTTTTCTGATGAGAGACATTCATTAAAAAAAAAATAAATACAACAGCTTTTTTCTAATTTAATAATAAATAATTGAAATTTTATCAAGAAATGTTTTATTAGGCGAGTCCATCAGAAAATATTCATATTCACTCGCTCTCGCTCTCAGCAAGAGCCTTCGGTTCTTTTCGGCATCGTTGAGCGTCTTCGTGTGACGCTCTTTGAACCGAACTTCGTTTACGATGCGATACGATTGACGTTCGCATTGAAAATGTGAGAAAGTGTGAGCAGAGCAGCAAATATTCTATGCAAGCGATCTTCACATTCACACTCACGCAAGCTATTGCTGCGCCTAGCGAAGGCAACTCTCACATGCAAACCAATATATATATGAACTGACTTTTTGCTTTATTAAACTCAAACGAGGGTTTTCTCTCTGATCGTGAACTCGTTGAAGAACTCACGCAATTGTTTTATGTATGTGTTATCTGTTAAAGTGTGAGTGAATGACACTTACTTGCAGACATTGATAGTGGAAGATTTACTTAAATATAAATTGAAAATGTTCTGAATATTTGAGCAAGTATTTTGAAGTCGAAAGTTCTGGGGATTAAAATAATATTTGAGATACAAATATTGTTTTAATTTAATTATTTATATAAATAATATTTGAGATAAAAATATGGTTTTAATTTAGTATTTATATTGAAACAATATTTTACCTCAAATATTATTTTACTCCACAGAATTTCAGACTTCAACAATATAATCACTTCAACAATATATTCAGAACATTTTCAATTATATGAGAGCTGCATAATATATTGGAACTGATGCAATACTTTTTGAATGAAGCTTAGAAGTGCACTGAAAGCAAAATTGCCGTAGAAATTTAAATTTAATCAATGAAACGAATAAAAATAATAGAAATTAGAATATTTTAAGAGTTGATTAATAATAAAAATATTATTTATTAACTTTGCATACCTCAAGTAAAGATTCTAGTTAAAGTAGCATAACAATCAATTAAGTCAAAGAGTAGCTAAATTATTATTAAAATTTTAAATACAAAAAATATGTTAATATATTTTTAATATATATTGAAATATATAACTACATATTTTTAAATATTTGTATTTCCTTTTGTATATTTTGATATATTGTACATTTAACTATTATTATAATTATGTCATAATAAATTTTTTATTCATTTGCCATATTACTTATTAATCAAATTGTCGGCAATGGCTAATGAAGTTGCTCGGGTCACGCATTAAATGTCAAAATGAAGACACGCATAAAACTCAACCAAATAAGCCAAATAACCGGCAGGTATTTTAATCAAGCCCGTAACCAAAACATCAGCAAACAAAACAAAAACAAAAAAAAAAAGAAGAGAAAAATAGAAAACACGAAAAAAAAAAACAAAGTGAAGTGAATTCGAGCAACCCCTGGCAAATGACAAGCGTCTAATACTTTTTATATATTTTTTTTCTGTATGATTTGATGGGCAAAATAAGAAGAGAGCGAGCAGTGTTGGCATTGATGGGACGTCGCTCGTCGTCTGTGCGAAATTACAGTCGAAGGCACTGGGCAGTTGGGGTAGGGGGGCGTGGTGGGGGCGAGGTAGCTGGACAAGTGCGCATAATAACCATCAATCAAGCGGCATAGACAGGTGGACAAGCAGCTTCGTGGACAGGCAGCGTCAAGCAAACGCGTGGTCCAGTCGCCAACTTGCAGACATACAAAAAAACCAAACAGATATATATGTATATAGCCTATGTATGTGTGTGTGTGTGTGTTTGTGTGTGTGTGTGCTTTGAAAAATAACGCGAAATTTCACATTTCACGAGAAATTTTCGCATTAATTTACCAAAAGGCGTTGGGCCAAAACAAAAACCAGAAAAAAGATCTCAACAAAGCAAAAAAAAAAAAAAAATGAGAGAGCCGAAAATAAAATCGTAAAACACACACACTCACACACAAAATGGCAAACAAAAGCAACAAGCCAACAATTTTTAGAACAATTTTTTTTCAAGTGCTCGAGGCATAAACACATTTGAGTTGGCCAGTTTTGGGAGTTGACTTGGTGGGGCCGGGCGCCCTTTTGGGCTGTGGAGGCCAGGAGTCTAGCTAGCCGAGGCACAAAAGCCGCGTCCATGTGCCCGCTACTTTATCGTTTTTTATCTGGCGGCAGTTGGGGCCTTTTAGGCGGCTTTTTGGTCCTGGCACAAGTGTAAGTCGAAAGCGCGGCATTTTTATGTGTGCGGCTATACAAATGCGTTTTATGTGCGACTCTGAAGTGGTCGACTGGGTGGGTGGGCAGGTCGATAGGTTGGACCAGCTAAATGCTCTGGTTGGGGTGGGGAGGGCGCGCGGCTGAAGCTGAAGCCCAAAAAACATAATTCACAATAAGCCACAACTCCAACGATCTGTGGAATGACCAAAGAAATATTTGCAAAAAACATTTGCAGACCGCGAGAATTTCCCAATGTAATTTATTAAATTATTTCATTTGTTTATTTAGTTAATATTTTATATATATATTTTTTTTATTATTTATTTAGATTTTCAGTTGAGCTGAGTTGTGCACTTGGAAAGTTTTAAAAGCTATTTAAACTAAAAATATATTATTTGCCAAGCTAGAGTCTAAACTGTATTTGCATATGGGATTATAGAAAGATATGGAGTGCAGCATTCAATGAAAAATTATGGAACATTTATATATATTCGTAAGAAATCAGGCTTTTATGAGTCTCTCGCAGTGCTAGTAAATATCTTTCGAACGCTTCTCAATTTTTGCAAATAGGTCTCGTTCACTCACACTTTAAGATAAAACTCAGCGAGCAACCAATTCCGTGTGGTCCTCTAAATATGAATCAGTATTAGTATTAGTATTAGTATATATGCAAGAGCTGCCTTTGCTCACATTATCTGAGCTTTATTATGCGAACATCAATCGTATCTCTCCACAAGCGATGTTCCCTTAAAGAGCATCTTATGAATAGCTCAACTCAAGCCGCTCAACCGAAAACCAAAACGAAAAGAACCGAAAGTTGTTGCTCAGAGCGAGAGAAAGCAACAATGTTTTTTTTTTTCGGTTGGACTCGCTTGATAAAACTTTTCATGGTCAAGTCGCTATTAATTATCACTAGATTAGAATAAAGAACTTTTTCTTCACATAAGTCTCTTAACAAATTCAATAAATTAATAGTCTTAAAATTTCAATAATTTGTTTATTGCGATTAGTTTATTTCTTTGATTATGTATATGTATGTGTTAATTTAAACATTATCATTAAACATAATTGATTGAAATGACTAATATTTGAAGAAAAACATATTTTTAAAGTTCTCAAACAGTAAATGTGAACTTAAAACATTTTCAAATATTATATAATTAAAATATATTTCTATAGATAATATATATTATTATTCATTTGACTTCTTTATGGCATAACGTTTTAGAAGCGTCTTTTATCGAATTATTGAAATATATTTTTTTTTTTGCATATATTCACTTTATATATATAAATGTTATATTAAATATTTAAAATTTTGATGACCCTAAGCTGAGCAAATGCTTCAAATATAAATGACAAATATTTAATTTAAATTGTTATTATGTTATAAAATTTCTTAAAAAAATATATATATATATATATTTTTACATTTACTAGTTATAGTAGACAAATATATCATATATATTATATTATATTTAATTTCTTAATAATATATTTTCTAATTTAGTTGGTTATAAATGTTGTTTTCGTAGAGGAGGTTTCGCTGCACGTGTCGTATATATTCACAAGTAAAAATGTACAAAGTAAAGTGTAAAAAGGAATTAAAGTAGAAGTGGAAAAATGGGGCTATGTTATTAACATGCAATATGTTAATAGCATAGCCGGGTGTGGAACAGGGCTATGTTATTAACATGACCATGCTAATAACATAGCCGCGCTACGTAGGGGAGGAGCAATTCTTGTTAATGGGATCTGATATTAACAATTGTAGCTATTTCTTTGCTACTAATTATATTTTTTCTTTGATTAATTCGAAGAAATAAATATTAAACTTTTTCTTTTATTTAATATTATTTTTTTTTTTTATTAATATTTGTTTTCTTTTTCGCAATATTTTATTGCTATATTTAATTCTAACAGACGTTTTAAATTCCTTCAGAAACTCAAAGAGATAAATAATAAACTTTTTCTTGAATTTTGTATTCTTTTAATTTCTTCACGCATATTCTCAAATCCACAACTGTGAATCCAATGGACTTTTGCATGTGATATGCAAGTTTATTGCATTTGCAACAAATCACCTTTAATCTGAGCTGAGAGCATTCGCTCAGAAATGTGGCAATCAAATGGCATAAATCAAAAAGATTTGATACCAGGCATATCAGAGATATCAGTTAGAGTGAGTGCGCATCAACAGCAGCCAACGGCTAGTGGCCTGGCCGGCTGACCCGTCTATTGACTATTCCATTAAGTTGCAAATTGCATAGTTAAACTAAGCCAGTGCCATACAATCACCATCACAATCACAATCACAATTCTGTATCCAATGTCTCGGGTCAACCACAGCCATTTGGGCAGCAATTAAATTGCCTTTTTAAAATAATTGCAAAAATGCAATGGGAAGACGTAAACAAATTTTTGAGTTTTGTGCATAGCTTCTTGTAAATTCAGCTGGCCACAAAGTGCTATGGCCAAAGCAAACAGGAAAATTGATCGAAGAAGAAGAAAACACACATATACATATGTTTGTGTGTGTGTAGTGCATTTATTTAATACGAGATGATAGAAGTTTCTGGCCTTTCCACACACGGCAACAGCCAAAGCTGCTGGCCAGCATATGAAAATTAGAAAGTTTTTACCAATTGGGTGTTTTGGCCTGCAACATAAACCCTATGGCAAGACATTGTGCAATATACAAACTACAAAATTATTATTGCTATTAAATGCACAAGCAAGAAGTTCTTAAAGTTTTTCCAAAAACTTTTACAAGTGGCGGGAGGCGAGACGGAAGCTGAGAAATATGGGTTGTGTCGTATCGAATGCATTTTGCTTCATTATAAGGCAAACATCTTAGAGGCATGCCGGACAGGCATGCGGACAGCAACCAATCAACGGCGACTGTCCATCTATGGCAGCATCTTCATCATGGCCAAAAAAGCTGGCCATAAAGTTTGCCCACTGCCTTTTACACTGGCAACTTAATTAGTGTTCAATCAACAATAAACTATAAACACTCTCTGCTTTCAACTTGGACTTTTGCCTGAAAGGTTGCGGTTACCATGGCTCGGACAAACTCTAAGAAGCAGTCAAAGAAGCCCAGCTGCAGCAGAGCAACTGCTCTAGCTCAAATTAGTAGTTATTTGTTTTCGATGCTAGAGTTCTGTGGAATGGCGTTTGTTATATTCACGTTTTTTGCTTTCTTTCTTTCTTTTTATCTCCTCCTATAAACTTGGCCAATTTGAGTTGCCTCGAATGGCCATCGACGAAGCATGCCCACACATAAACAGACACTTCAATCGAATTATTTTGTCATGCCACAAAATTTAATTAGTGACTCTTTGCCATTGTTTTTGTGTTGTTGGGCTTACGGAAACTGCATATTGCAGCTTAATGCTGCAAATGCATTTCAAAAGTGCATTAAAAACTTTGTCCACATTGTTTCCATTGCAATTTTCAATTTAAAAAAAAAATTGTTTATCTCGCACACTGTGCAAAAGTTGTCAAATTAAGTTAGGCTTTCAGCTTTTGAAGTAATAATTTATTTAATTACTGACTTGATGCGTGCTGAAAACCTTGTTCCATATGGCAAAAAGAAAACATTTTGTGTTTTGTAATTTTATTGAGCTTGCAGTCTCTTGAAATAGTTTGAATTGCAGTAAATTTTATATTAAAATTTGCAATTTAAATTTAAAATAAAATACAAATTTACATAAGTAATGTAGATTATTATCTGAAGTAATACAAATTTTCTTTAGTAAAATCAAATTTTAAACATAATCCCAAAATTGTCAACAAGAACAAAAAATAATAATAAAAAGATAGAAAAAAAACTTGTTAAATAAATAAATATTTTAATTAATAAAAAAATAAATTAATTAACTATTATATTTAATATTACATATATTATATATTAGCAGATTTCAATAATTTTGTCTAACAAACTAAAACACTCAACTTAATCATAGGTCCAAAATACATGTTAACCGTTTGAGCATTAACGCTCTCTTCAGGAGATCGTACACAAAATAGCATACTCACTCACTCGCACTCGCTCAAGAGCCCTCGGTTCTTTTCGTTTTTGTTTTCGGTTTCGATTTTGTTTTCGGCTATTCGTGTGACGCTCTTTAGCCGAACTTCGTTTACGATGCGATACGATTGTCGTTCGCACAATGAAACTCAGTGAATGTGAGCAGAGCAGCAAATATTCTATGCAAACGAACTTCACATTCACACTCACGTATGCTATTGCTGTGCCTAGCGTAGCCAACTCTCGCATGCTTACCAATACATAAAAGACTTTTTCCTTTATAAAACTCAACCAAGCGTTCGGGTAGAAAGCAGAGAGAAGAAAAAACTAACAAAAAATGGATCACGAACGCGCTCATTGCAGATCCAATGCAAATGGTTGCTCTCTGAATACATTCTCAAAGAGTGAGTGAAAGGCATATATAGACATATATAAAGAGATAGACAGTGAGAAACGGCTAACAAACATCTACGAGCTCTGTCACTTCAACTGAGCAAAATATTTTTATTTTTTTACAAATTTTTTTTATTTATTTAACATTCTCATACATTACTTTTGTATTTTTCTAAAATTTATTTTGCTTACCTAAGAAAATACTGAGAAACAATTAAAATTTCTTTAAACAAGTATTGCAAAATAAAATTAAAAAAAAAAAAAAAAATAATAAATACATAACTATGCAGTGCAAAACTTGTGTGTAGCTCTTGGCAATAAACTTTAATACTTTCCTAGAACGGCTTGAGCAGCACATTGGCAACGTGGGTAGCCTTATAAAGGACTTGAAACTTGCAATAAATTGATTTACTTGGCACAACAATAATGAGTGCAAACATGACCACACAGGCAAACACACACACACACACATACAAGAATATATACACACACACACACGTACACAAATATACGCACTGTTCAGGGCCATTGACGCAAGTCGTGCAGAATATTAGCAAGAAAATTAAAAGAAAATTTTCCATAAAATGTGCAAAAGTATGCGAAAGTTATTAAGTGCATACAAAGTAGAAAAACATACAGCAAACCCAACACACACACACACACACACTTGCATACACACACTCACACACACATGCATAACCGTAACAACATCGAAGGCAGAAAACTTTCTAATCACGTGTACAAGGCTGCAGTCGAAGTTGTATTACTTCCTGGCAAGATGTTGCCTCCTCGCCGTGGCGCCTTCTGCTCTTGCCTGGCCATTTGCAAGACATTCACTTATATATTTCACAAGTTTTCTATTTAAAATATAAACACATGCTTGATTGGAATTGGCCAGTTAAAAGCATCGAACATCGAACTGTTCTGCTCTGTTCAGTCTTTTTAATAAAATTCTTTTTTTACAAATCTGTTTTGTTGTTTTTCTTGTGGCTAGCCCTCCAACTGTACTTTCTCATATATACATTTTAATTGCTGTTATTATACGCCTGAGAAAAGCCAACGGTATATGAAAAGTGGCTGCTGAGCAGCAAATAGGCTGCAAGCTGACATAATATATGAAATATATATAATACATATTTTATGAAATTTAGTATATATATATATATATATATATATATATATATATATATATATATATATATATCAATGAGAGTGGGATAGAAAATGCATGTGAAATATTTCGCATTGATTTTCAAGTAGACTCAAGTTGCTGTTCGTGAGACGATAGAAACAAGTAAGATGACTTCAAAGTCAGCTGACAAGGGTTTGTCTTTCCCAAGACAAATATAGTCTGTATGTTAGTTATTGAACGAGCTAAAAGAAGACATATTTTACATATATTTATACATCAAGTAATCCATAGAGAGCAAATCGAAATTCATTCACCCATAATTTAAACTTAAGCAAAAAAAATTTATTTAAATTCTGTAAAATATTTTTTTAACATTAATGAATTATAAATTTTAAATAATAAAATAAATTATACATATACATATTATTAATATTACAGAATTAATGCTAAAGTGAATCAAACAAAAGTAAAAAAAATAATAATAGTAAATAAATAATAAATTTGTAAATTATAAAAGAAAAAATAATAAAAAATAAATAATGACAAAATGTAATAATAATAAATATTTTAAAAGAAAATATTTTATTTTATTTTTATTTTAAAAATAATAGATAAATTAAAAAGAATTTGTAAATTATAAAATTAAAAAAGAAAAAAATAATAAAAGAATAAATAGTAACAAAATGTAATTAATATAAATATTTTAAACGAAATTCATTCAAATTCTGATAAGAACTAGATTTTAAAATAATAAATATTTTACATTAATTCTATTATGTATATAAATTATAAATTAAATACATATTAATATATACTCATATTAAATAATTAATGCTAAAATAAATCGTACAAAAGCAATCAAAATTTATTTAAGTTCTGATAAGAACTAAATTGGATATTTTGCATTACTTCTATAATATTTATTAATTATAAGTTAAACATAATAGAATTAATTTATACATATTATTAATATCATAGAATTTATGCTGAAATGAATCATGCAAAAGTATAAAAAATAAATAAATAAAAAAGAATTTATAATATTGTATTATAAAACTAAATTTAAAATAATTATTACAAATAAATAAAATAAAATATAAATTTTAAATAAATAAATAATAATTATAAAAATAATAAAAATAAATAAAATTATATAAAAATGAATTACAAAAAAGATTTTTATTTATTTGAATAAATAAATTCTATGAATTTTTAATATATAAAACAAAATTGAAAATAAATAATAAAAATAAACTAAATTAAATAATAATTAATAACTAAAAATAATATATTAAAAAAAGATTTTTAAATATGGCAACAACCTTATTAAATTATAAAAAAATATATTATAAAAAATATTAAAATATTTAATAGAAATAAACTTTAGCTTTAATTGCAAACCACTTTTATTACACCTGGAGCAAGAGTCCCTTGATTATACAAGGAATTGCATATATTTTGCAAGCAGCAACGAAACTCTCATGGGATTTTGCACACATTTTAACCAAACAACAAATTTTTTTCCCTCGAATATATATATTTATTTTTTCTTTCTAATTTCCAACCCAAAGCTCAGAGCGCATAACTCACAACACCTGGCCCACACACACACACACACACACACTGAAACACACACACACTTACGCAATCACATGGGCACGACGAAACGCCAAAAGTGCCGCAAATGAAAAATGCAAACGGAATTAAATTATAGTCAGTAACGAAACAGCTAGCGGAAAAAAACAAGTAAAACTTAACACATATGAAAAATAAAGCATGTACATAGATATATACATGCATATATATGTATTATGCATGTGTGTTGGTGAGTGTGTAGAAGCTGTAAACTAGAAAAAAAAAATAAACGTGCAAACAGGCGGCGCATAGTTGGCGAGCCCGGGCCGCGTTCTCTGTTACTTTGCGAAATGAAATCTGAGCGGAAGCATTGCAAACACACAGATACAGAACAGCACACACACACACACATGCGACTGTAATGATGCAGCAGCTGCGCTTAGATTGCATTAAGTGGGCGGCACTGGGCGCTGCTTGTAGCCGCTGCAGTTGCCTGCAAAAGGCAACGCCAGCTAGCAAAAATTTTAATTTCCGCGCAAAAATCACAAAACTGGCAAATGGCAAAGCAAAGAGGCAGTAAAAAAACACACACACACCCACTCTGGGTAGAGAATGGAAAAGAAAAAAAAACCAACTAAAATAGCGCACAGCGAAAGGTGCAAAAAATGTGAACGCTTTCGCGCACATTAATGAAACGCGCTCATGTGCAAACTGGGGAGCACACAGACGACTTGAACAAGCAGTTCGAGGACTAGCAGGACTACACAGGACTGCCAAGCACTGCCAAGGGTTACAACAACTGAGTGCGCCTAGCTGCACATACCATGCAGAGTGCACAAACGCTCGCCGACTTGTGCTGGCAATGCCGTAAGCTGTAGCTGCAATGCCCAAGATGTTAAATAACCACTAGAGTTTACAGATTGTAAGCATTCTAATTGAGAAACTAGTAAAGGTATGCATGCATATGTATATTTATTAAATGAAATATACCAGAAAACCATATAAATTTAGTTAAAACTATTTCTTTTAACTAGGTTTAAATTATATTATATTTATTTACAATTAAATTCTATTATAATTCAACGTTCATTACACTAAGAAAATTTATTTGGCTGCCTACAGACAGGGAATACGGAAGCCCACATCCGCATTCCCTGTCTATAGGCAGCCAAATAAATTTTTCTTCTACTTTGCTAACACTATTTTATTTATTTATTATTTATTTATTTATTTATTTATTTATTTATTTATTTATTTATTTATTTATTTATTTATTTATTTATTTATTTATTTATTTATTTATTTATTTATTTATTTATTTATTTATTTATTTATTTATTTATTTATTTATTTATTTTTTTATTTATTTTTTTATTTATTTATTAATTTATTTATTTATTTTTATTTATTTATTTATTTATTTATTTATTTTTATTTATTTATTTTATTTTTTTTTTTTTTTTCAAAGTAGGAAAGACATTATTTTGTCTCGATGCTGCTCATAGAAAGTCACTCTAGCAATAAATGTAAATGTTTCTTCTTTTCTTTCTTGGAAATATCTCAATGCTAGTCTAGCATTAATTTTTCACAGAATAAACCTTAGCTCTTAGCTTAGTCAAAAAATTCCTTTTTCTTAACTACACTAAGTCCTGTAGTTAAAACACTTAAACTTTAATAAAGAAAAAGACACGCAGAATTGTAATTGAAATGTTTTTCATTTCTGTGACTCTTGAGCCAAATAATAATAATAGAGAAAAAGTGCATAACCAAACCAATTATTTGCGGTTACGAGTTGACTGCAATATGCTTTTGTGCAAACATTACACATACGACCCGTATGTCTCTAATTAAAACATCATATGTAATTTCAGCTTTTTTACAATCCCATTTGATGTCTCTCCATTGCCATTTCTTTTATCTGTCTCTCTCTCTCTCTCTCAGAACTCCTGTTACATTAAATTAATTTTTATATATTTTTATACATTTTTTCCTCTCACTTGTCAAGTCAAAGCTTAGCGCTAACTACAAACATAAAACTGTAATAAAAAACTCTTCTGCTGCTGACTGCACATCCAATGCACGTTGCCCATCCTCGCTTAGGTCTCAAAATATTTGTCTTTTTTAATAAAAATAATATTTTCACTCTGCTCGTTACCTTAACAATGTCCTAGACCAACGTCGAGCTGCTTCCCAGTTGAAGTGAGCTCGCGCGCGCTAAAAAAAAAAGGGCTCAAATATCCAAGCCAGCATTTTTACCAGCCAACCAGCTGGCCGACAAGTTAAAAAGTTAATGAGACAACATAACTTTTGTGGTCGACTAAATGAGTAGTCGAAAAAAAAAGATATATGCACACACACGAGGGTTGACTTTACAGTGAGTGCTTAAAATTAATAAAAATATATATATATATTTAAAAATAATTAAAATAAAGATAAATAAATTGAAATTGCAAAAATAATTTTTAAATTAATTTGTTTACATTATAAAATTTATATAAATTTTAAAAGCAAGTAATTTATGATCAAAAAAATTTTAAGATATATGAAACATAAAAAATTATATTCTTTACAATAAATTTCAATATTGATATCATATTTTATTTTATTTAATTAAATCTAATAAAAATTTTATAATTAAAACAAAAATTATGAATCTTAAAAAACATTTATAATCAGAAGAACAAAAAAAAAATTTTTTAAATATATAACACAAAAAAATTTAATCTTTACAATTAATTTTAATTTTAATATAATATTTTAGTTTATTTAATATATATTTCTAATAAAAATTTTATAATTTTAAAAGTAAGTAGTTATGAATCTTAAAATACATTTATAATCAGAAGAAAATTTATAGCAAAATTTATAAGATATATTAAATAAGTTTTATATTATTAAAAAAAAAAAAAACATTTATAATAAAAAAAAAAAGTAATATATTAAATAAAAAAGTTGTATCTAATTTATTTTTATATTGATATCAAATTTTATTTTATTTAATATATATTTCCAATAGGTAAATTTTGAGTTTTTCCATTTTTGAATATCTTTAAATAATAAAAATAAATAAATAAAAAATATGTGTTTTAAATTTTTATTTATTTATTTTATTTTTAATATTTATTTTTTCTTTTACATATTTATTTTTATATTTTTTTTATTACATATTTATTTAATTAATTTAATTGTATTCTATTTAATAATTTTATTATATTTTTTAATAAAGTAAATCATTTATATTTAAAAAAGAAAGTATTCAAAACTCAATAAAAAAAAAAGTTTATTCAATATTTTTCTGACAAATCTCGCATGAAATTACATTTATGGCACAATTTGCGGCGCCGTGGGAGTTCAGCCCGGCTGAAGGAAATTATAATCAATGTGCCCATGTGTGGCTCAAAAATTAAACAATTAGCAAAAAAAAAGATGAGCTGCATAAAAATGTTGTAAAAAAAAGTTTGTAAAATGTTTGTTTGGAGTTGGAGGTGACGCCCTGCAACTTGTGTCTTACGTCGTGTTAACATTACAAAATTTATGTGTTAAGCAAACATGATGTCCAGGACATGGCATATCTCATGGCCAGCAGCAGCAGCGCGAAGCCATTAATCAGCGCAACATCCATGCCACACACTTGTCACTCAGGCGACGCTTATCACTTGGTCCATTGAACGCTTGCCGCGCGTCTGGCATAAATATCACTTAAATCAGTTGACTTAGCGACGCGAGCAGCAAGACGCGCTGAACGTGCATAGACAGACCCACAGCTGCCCGGGACATATCAACTTGTAATTGTGACAATAGCTGTCAACAAAGCGCAGACACAGACACAGAGACACACAGCAGCCACGGACAAGGGCAGCCCAGACGACGGACTGCCTGACTGGTCGACTGCTTAGCAGCAGTCGAAAAGGGGGAGAGGAAGCAAGAGCAAGGGAGCGGGAGCGTGTGTGTGTGTGTGTGTGAGCGACCTTTTCTCTCCAACTCTTTCCCTGCTTCTTTTGCGTTGACAATTTTTTGACAAAATAAGATAAATGAGTTGTTCTTACATGCTATATGGCGACGGGGCTTTTAAAAAGTCTCTTCACGTGCGATTTTTATATTGTGAATGAGATTTTTGTATGCAAGAAATTAAGAAACGATTAAATGAATTGGCAAAAAAAAAAAAAAATAATAATAAATAAAATAAAATAAAATAAAATATAATTTAAATATAATATAATTTAAATATTAATATTTTCCCGATATTACTCATATAATTAATATTCATATTTATTTTTTTATTTATATTTTTATATTATGTTTAACAAATTCAAATTTAATCTGGCTTTTATTTTTAAAAATGTGTTTTATTAAAAAAAAATTATTAAATTAAAATTAAAAAAAAAAATTTACAATATATATTTTATTATTATTATTTTTTTTATTTATAGCAAATCTAATATAAAATTAAAAAAATAAAAATAAAATTATAATCAGAAAAAATCGATTAAAAGAGAGATCGTTGTTGGTAGATAAATATTATTATAAATATATAAAATATTCCCTACTCTGCTATATTACACATATAATTAATATTATTATTTATTTTTTATATTTTTTATTTTTAAGTGCAGCTCAATTCATTTACAGAGCATCTAAGTTTCAGTTTTTTTAAACTTTGTTCAGCTCTTTTCACAGCTGCCTGAAATGCTGGACTTCAACTGCTCATGTGTGTGTGTATGTGTGCCATAAAATGGCGCTTACTATAAATTTTAAAGCTAGACAAAGTTATTTAAAAATCATTGAGCTGCTCGCAGTTCACATCCTTCGCGCAGCAGCTCCTTGCCGCGCTCATTTACAATAAATTCGCGATTTCGGTTCGGTTCAGTATTCAACATTTTTTTTTTTTTTTTTTTTTTATTTCTATTTTCCTGTTTGCGCTTTTCTACTCTGCATTTAGCTTCGGTTTTGTTTTTGTGCTTTTTGCACCATTGACTAAGCCAAACAGAGTCTGATGCTCGAATTTATTATGCTCACTCCAATTGCCGGCTCGACTCGGGGTTTTTTGTCTTTGCTCGCGCTAACAATCTTTTTTTTTTTTTTTTAATACTTTTTATATTTTTATTCTTTATTTTTGTAATTTTTGTTTGGTTTTTCTGGTTTTGCCTTTTTTAATTCAATTTATTTTTGGATTTATACGTATTTATGCACATGGGATTCATTTCCGCTTACGGTTTCTAACTTTTAGCGCGAAAAAAGCCACAAAAAAAAAATGTTTCGTTTTTTTTTCCAGCTGCTTTATTTGCCGGCGCGTTTTAATGAAAATTGATGCTGCAAAAGTGCGCAAAGGTTATTGGCGTATCTAAATTAATGTACGGATGTTGTATATTTTTGTTGTAAATTGATGGCGAGCCACGCCCATGCCGGCGCCCCATTCTAATGCCCCACAGCAACCCAGAGCTAGAGCAGCACTAGCGCACCTGCACCTCCATCTGCACCTCCATCTGCACCTCCATCTGCATCTGCATCTGCATTGTGTTCAATAAAATTTTGACATTTCTTAATTGAATTCCGCTGCACAAGTTTGCCGCGAACTCAAACAAAAGCCAACAAACCAAAAATCAAATTACAACAAAACTAAGCCAGCAATGAAATTTTCCACACACACACACACACACATATATATATATACATATACATGACCATGCACATGTACGTACGTGGTTAGCTTGTATGATGAAAACTTAGCGTAAAGCATCCAAGTCAGGCAACTCTCTCACACACACACACACAGCCATAGCTGATCAGCAAGATGGGAAATTTGATAACTTCATTAAATAATTGCACGGCAAAATGCAGCAAAAACCGCAGAGAGCCACGGCCCAGACGAGCGACCTTTCGTTGCTCGAAAAGTTTCCGTGGCGCCAAAACTGCCAAAAGACGACAGCGTGAAGAAATCGCCAGGCAGCCACGTTTATAGCACACCTGGATAACGGTGCGTCGTTGGTTGCTCAAATATTGAGTTTATGGATTTCATATTGAAATACAGTGTGTGTGTGTGGGTGTGTGTGTGTGTGTGTGTGTGTGTGTGTGTGTGTGTGTGTGTGTGTGTGTGTGTGTGTGTGTGTGTGTGTGTGTGTGTGCTAGGTCAACCTTAGGCAAATGAGGCGCTAGTTACAATACATGTACTCAATTAGGCATTGGGCTGCAAGTGTGTGAGTATTTGTTTCAGTGTATGCGCTGTGGCGGAAAGGAAAAGCTACAAAATATGAAAACTTGTCAAGTTGAGTGTTTAGCTGCAGGAACTAATATATTGTTGACATAAAAAATAAATAAAATAAACTAAGTTTAAAGATATTTAAAGTATTTATGCTAAATAACGAATGTATAATTAGTCTTATGGGTAACTAAAAAATACCAAATCAAGCTACAAGCTAGAAGAGTATTTAGAGTACTATGGAAAAAATACCAAATGTTCGGGTATAAATTAGGAACTTTTAAACTAGATATTTTGATACGAATTTTGATTTATAATTATGTATTCCCTCGAGAAAATGTTTTGGAAAAAGATTTGTTTATTTTTAATTGAAAAAAAAAGGTTTACGTTTTATATTTGGCGATTAATATTTTCAATAAATTATATTTATAATAAAAATTCATATTCCTCAGTTTCGAGCCAGAAATATTGATCTGCTAAAATCGTCTTCGGGTTCTTCAACAGTTTCTACTACGCCTTCAAGCTCAAATAATATAAGACTTGTAACTTTTATAGGAAGGCAAATACGTTTATGCTTTCGAATTCGTTTCTCAAGAGTTGCGAAGATATAAATGTATGCATACATTGTTCAATTAAAAAGTAATTATGGATTATCTGTGCTGCTCTGCGTGATGAAATCTGCCTGCTTTATTGCACGATTCAAACGTTTCTTCGACAAAAAAAAAGCTTACCGAAGAGCAGTATTTTTCATAACATATCAGGGATTAACAATTATAAATATTTATTTATTAGTTTTTTAATTTTGTTTAATTTTTTTATTTGTTTTTATTATTAATTATCTTTTTACTGCTTTTGTTATTTATTTATTTATTTTATTTAATGATTTCATTATTTATTTATTTATTTATGATTTTTGTGTAGCCTATTTATTTATTTATTAATTGAATTATTTTATTATTCATTTATTTACTTATTTATTTGTTTATTTAATTTTTATTTATTCTTATTTATTTATTTATTATTTTTATTATTTATTTAAAAATTGATAAAAATTCAGTTAACTTATTGTTAAACAATTGCAAAATATATTATAATATATTTATTAAGCCTAAAGAAAATAAAACTTACCAATAATAAACAAATTCTTTTTAATACTCAAGCCCAATATTAAATAATAAAATGTTAACATAATACAAATATTTCCTATACTTATTAACTAAATGTATTTGATTAAATGCACATAATAACAATAAGTGACAAAGATGAGTCAATTATGCCACATTGAGAAAACAAAGCATTAGCACAGATAATTAATTGACATATAATTTATCAATTAAATATTTCTCACACATAATCTAAGCGGAATGCAGCAATTGCATTAATTAATGAACACTTCAGCAGCTCAAAGCCAAATGCATTATGAACAATTCAAATCATATTAAATAATTGCAATTGTATTTTGCTATTGCATGATTGCAACATTAACTCAATGGCTTCAATAGTCTCTTGATTTGAATTGATATTTCATTTAATACACACACACACACGCACACCTGCTACAGGCTGTGCAGCCACAAAGTGACGCGCTTGTGTGTGTGTGTGAGTGTGTGTGTGTGTGTGTGTGTGTGTGTGTGTGTGTGTTTAATGATTGTTTATATTACAAGCATCAATGTGCAACAGTCAAGTGAATATTTGCACACACACACACACACAGCCTGCGGCACTCATTAGCTCTACACGCAGACTATATATATATATATATATATGTGTGTGTGTTTGCGTGTGTTTGTTTGCTTACACGCACAAATATTTATGCCACACATATTTTCACACCTCAGCTTTGGCTTTCGTTTGGTTTTCTGGTTTGGTTTGCATGTTATTTTTTTTCCCTCTCTGATAATTGAAATATTAAATAAGCCAATTAAAATTAAAATTATGACTGCATTATATGCCACGCCCACACACACACACACACACACACACACACTGATGGCAGACAGGCGATAGCTGTGCAGCTTGCATTGAAAATTATTCTGTAGCTGCGCGTCTGTTGATAATTTGTAAATTATTGCATTACTGATAATAAAAAAAAAACAGCCGTTGCAGTTCGCTTTTAATGAAGCTGTGCTTTCAATTATCGCACAATTTTTGCCGGCCAGCAATGTCCTTCGTTGTCCTTTGTAAACATGTTGACTAAACAAACGCAGGAAATCGCCCCTCAGCGCACAGCGCGCGCTCTATAAATGTCAGGCACAATGGCTTAATTTATAATTAAATTAATTGTTGTAATTACTTCATTAGCGTACGCCTTTGCCTATGCCTAGCTGTTCATTAAGCTGCGTGCCTCCTCCATTGTGGCAAGGCTTGTTGCGTGTTGTTGTTGTTGTTGTTGTTGTTGTTAGCATTTGTTGTCTTTGTAAATGACATCAAATGCGACAGCAAATTACACAATTAGGCAACATTAACATTTAATGCGTTATGTTTACGTTTTGTTTACCTGTCCCATTGTAACCCAGCTCAGCCCACGCACGCAGGTCATAAGCATTATAATCGATTGTTAGTTAATAGAATTTCCCATTCCTCGCCGTTCTATACTCTATTAGTGGCCATTAATTTGGAAGTTATGGATATTGTTCAACATTTTCTTGGGCATACTCTTTAGCCTTTTGCTGCTTCTTAAAATATTCCTTGTCTTTTATTTTTGGTAAATGGCTCTTAAAGCATTCAAGTTATGGGGAGGCGCTTGATGGGCTTAGTTTCCATTACGATCTAGAGTATTACGAGTGAATGGTGCTTAAGTGCTGTAATGGATTGTATAAATCGAACATTTGATAGGAGACTTTCATATGGAAATGACAATAGAGAAAGTATAATATATTTCTGATATGTATATTCTATATTGTAATCTAATATAAAATATTTAAAAAAAAAAAGTGTATATCGTATAATATTGAGAATGCATTTAGAAATCTATGACAATTATCTATATATATCTTAAACAATTTTATAGGTTATAGTTGAAATGAATAAATGCAAATTCAATAATTTGCAAATATATGTATGACAGAATTTATATTATATTTTTACTCATTTATATTTTATGTTCATTTTATTGGGAATGTAAATATATTTATTAAATAAATGTTTCAATTTATTATTATTATTTATTTAATATATTATATTATATTACTTATTTGTTATAGATTTATTAAAAACGTTTTATAAGAAAATGTATATTTATTTCTTTATTTTCTTTTTCATGAATTATTATAATTATTTTTTTTTTATCTTTTTTAATATACATTTATCATAAATTTGGAAAAAGTATCTTAAAAATCGGGGGGATGGGGGAGAGCAGGCAAGGCAAAGTTTCTGATTGTGCTCAACTTGGTGAGTGCCAGTGCGATCCTTGTTCTTGCTCTTCTCAAGTCGACACACTACCTCCACGTGGTTCCTCCTGGATTATGACTCAGCCCCCGTTGAGTTATAAACCAAAGTGCGCGGCGGGATCCTAATCCTTAAATTAGGTTTTGGCGTAGGACTTGATATCCACCCATAGAAAAAAGACTCATCAGTGAATGAAGCAAGAGGAGCCTCGGAAAGGAACCCGGAAAACGTTGACGACCACGGCAAACGGAAAAAGGAAAATGATTTGAGAGTATGCACCTGGAACGTACGGACATTGTACAGACCTGGTGCTGCTCAACAACTAGCGGATACCCTCAATGAGTTGAAGGCTGACATCACAGCCATCCAGGAAATGCGATGGAAAGGGCAGGGGCGCATAAGAAAAAGCAACTGTGATATCTATTACAGTTGTCTTAATGATAGGCATGAATTTGGTTGTGGTTTCGTCGTAGGGCCCAAGTTGCGGCACCGAGCCTCGCACTTCACACCAGTTAGCGAGAGGATTGCGACGATCCGAATAACTGCCAAATTCTTCAACATCAGCCTAATCTGTGCGCATGCCCCGACGGAAGAGAAAGACGATGCTACCAAGGATGCTTTCTATGCAGAGCTCGACCGAGCATATGGTCGTTGCCCGTCACATGACGTTAAAATCCTTCTAGGAGATTTTAACGCCAAAATAGGGCGGGAAGGCATCTTTGGAGCAACCGTTGGCCCGTTTAGCCTGCACGAGTCCACATCGAGCAATGGACTTAGACTAATAGGATTTGCGGCCGCACACAATATGATTGTATGTAGTACAGGTTTTCGTCACCTCAACATCCACAAGGCATCCTGGCTGTCGCCTGATCGTCTGACGCGAAATCAGATTGATCATGTTGTGATCGATGCAAGGCATGCATCTAGCATACTTGATGTGAGATCTTGTCGGGGTCCTAACATCGACTCTGACCATTACCTTGTTGCAGCCAAGGTACGCGCACGGCTGTGTGTCGCGAAAGTCTCACGTCAAGGTATGCCAAGAAAGCTGGACATCGAAAAGCTGCAATCACAACGACATAAGAATGCCTTCTCCAATCGACTCTCGGGCCGACTCGACCAACTCCCTCCAACGCCTATAAATACAACGGATATGTGGGCGTACATGTCCAATGCCATAAACGCCTCTGCTGTGGAAGTACTTGGGTTCCAACGCCCTCCCAACCGGAATCCATGGTACGACCAGGAGTGTCGGGAAGCGACTGCAGCAAAAGACGCCGCCTACAGAAGAACGCTGCAAGCAGGAGCTACTCGAGCGGTGGTGGATATTTATAGGTCGCGGAGACGAGACGAGAAGCGCCTTTTCAGGAGGAAGAAGCGGGAGATGGAAAGGCTGGAGTGTGAGAAGATGGAGAGAAGCAGAAGCAAGAACGATGCCCGTGACTTTTACCGGAGGGTCAAGCGCATGACCCAAGGGTATAAGTCTGGATCGCTTGCCTGCAGGAGTGACGATGGAAACCTGGTTACTGATGCGGAGATTGTACTGAGGTTATGGCGGGATCACTTTGAGAGTCTTTTGGCTGGAAACAGTGAGAATGAGCTTGACGAAGTTGGTCCACTAACCCCAATCAGAGATGATGGTGTTGAAGTTCCCATCCCTAGCCATACGGAAGTCGAGACAGCTATACAGCGTCTCAAAAACAATAAAGCCGCGGGGGCAGATGGCTTACCGGCTGAATTGTTTAAGGCTGGAGGCGATGAGTTGGTAGGGTGCATGCACCAACTTATCAGCAGCGTATGGCTAACGGAAAGCATGCCCGATGATTGGAACCTCAGTATGATCTGCCCAATCCTGAAGAAGGGTGATGCAACACAACGCACCAACTACCGTGGCATCAGCCTTCTTCCCGTCGCATACAAGGTTCTCACGAGCGTAATGTGTGAGAGACTGAAACCATATGCTGAAGCATTGATAGGTCCGTATCAATGCGGTTTCCGTCCTGGCAAGTCTACAGTTGACCAGATCTTCACATTGCGCCAAATCCTGGAGAAAACACACGAGAACCAATTCGACACATACCACCTGTTCGTCGATTTTAAAGCTGCTTTTGATAGCCCACGGCGAGACTGCCTGTACGCTACCATGTCTGAGCTTGGTATTCCTGCAAAGCTAATACGGCTTTGTAGCATGACATTGAGCAACACCATCAGCTCTGTCAAGGTAGGAAATGACCAATCCGAAACCTTCAATACCAAGCGGGGTCTCAGACAAGGCGACTCGCTGTCTTGTGTGCTCTTCAATTTACTTATGGAGAGTATAATAAGGAAAGCTGGAGTGCATCGGATGGGCACAATACTGGGATCCAAATGTGTCCAGCTCCTTGGGTACGCTGATGATATTGATATCATTGGTCGTACCAAGCGTGATGTAACTGCGGCTTTTGGAGCTATCGAAAGGGAATCAGCTAAAGTTGGTCTTACAGTAAACATGGGCAAAACAAAGTTTATGGTGTGCAGTACTAGAGAGTCGCGGCGTCTTGACTCTTACCTTACGGCTGGAGACTATAACTTTGAGTCTGTCAAGGACTTTGTCTATTTGGGAACTGCAGTGACCAACAAAAATGATGTCAGCCTGGAGATCAAGCGGAGAATTACACTTGCCAACAAATGTTACTTTGGGCTCAGTAGGCAAATGAACAGTAGAGCCCTCTCTCGAAAGACAAAGGTAACCCTTTACAAGACACTCATCATTCCAGTGCTGCTTTATGGAGCGGAAGCCTGGACCGTGACGCAGTCAGATGCAGCTGCTCTTGGTGTCTTCGAGAGAAAGATTCTTCGCAAGATCTTTGGACCAATTTGCGTTGGCGAAACCTATCGTATCAGGTGGAACGACGAGCTGTACGAGCTATACGGCGATGTTGACATTGGCAAGCGAATTGACATTCAGCGTCTTCGTTGGTTGGGTCACATTGCTCGTATGGAGGAAAACACTCCAGCTCGTTCGGTTTTTGATGCGGTAGTTAGAGGACAACGAAGAAGGGGTAGACCTCGAACCCGTTGGAAGGACCAGATGGAGGCAATCCTGAATGGTGTTACCAACTGGAGAAGTCGCGCACAGGACAGAGAAGCGTGGAGGCAAATTGTGCATCAGGCTGTGCTCCGATAGGGGTGTTATTGCCAATTATTATTATATTATCTTAAAAATCAGTGACCAAAATATAAAACTTTTATAAAATTAAACATTATATATTATTTAGAATTATAAATTATATATTTTATTAAAAGTAAATATTGAAGAATAAATTTATTATTATTATTAAAAAATAAAAAATATTATTAGTTTAAACGGATTGTTTTATCCTTATAAAAAATATATATTTAAAAAAAATGGTTAAAAAAATAGATATAAAAATAAATAAAATCACTATTTAAACAGGCTTTAAAGCTAAATTAAAAACAAAATTTGTAATAAAAGCATTTTAACTCATTTTCCAATTAAAATAATATATTATTTCTAGTTTAATAGCCGGAAAGATATTTTAACAATTTATTAGAATTTTTAATATAATTTTTTTATAAGTATACATTAATACTTATATAAAAATTATATTAAAAATTCGAATAATTTATAAAAATATCTTTTTTTCTTTTTCTTCAACAACAGACTTGAATATCTATCTATCTATCTATCTATCTATACACATTAATATAAGCTGAATAAATAATAA
This sequence comes from Drosophila koepferae, assembly GCA_030914345.1. Lineage (NCBI taxonomy): Eukaryota > Metazoa > Arthropoda > Insecta > Diptera > Drosophilidae > Drosophila > Drosophila koepferae. The sequence goes on from JAUESR010000211.1 coordinate 7,956,600, forward strand.
TAAAAACTAGAAAAAAAAAGATTTAAAAAACTAAAAATTCATGAAGTAACTTAAATTTGCTTAAAAAGAAATTTGTAAATTTAAGAATTTTTATAAATATATATTACATTATGTAATAATAATAAAAAATATTAGAATATATATCTCATATATAAATAATTCACAATATTATATAAATTTGAAAACTACTAATTCCCTTAAAAATGTTTTAGTTTACGCAAAACGACTCTATCTAAATAAAGAGTAATAATTTTTCTGGTATAAATTTGTATGTTTATATAATTTAATTGCCAACATGTATATATAATTTCTACGTTAGCAAAAATGAACTGACACCTATTATGTGTAAAATAGCAAGAGGGAAAAAACTCGTTAGATTACAACGTTGCCCAACCAACCAAACGCCTCGAACAAACACAAGTCAAACAGAAATAACGCTGCAAGCGACAGTCTCGATGTGGCCGGCATAGTCGCAGAGTCGCCCCAAAGCGAGAACTGAACGAAGCGTCGGTTGGCAAAGCAATAAAGAGCGCAAGCAGCCTAAGAGAGCGGCACTGTGGGCCTGCACTCTTTCGCGGCGAACGCTGGCGTCGCTGCGGGCAGCGCACGTGGCTGCTTTTCTTTTACCTTTTACGCAGCGCAAATGAGCAACAGTGGTAAATGTAAGGCAACAGAAAAAAAATGTGCCAAGCAGCGCTGCCGGCGCTGACATCGCAAGAGAGCGACGTCTGTATGTGAGAGAGGGTAAGAGCGAGAGCGAGTGCGAGCGACGGCCATTTGAAGCTGTGGCAAAAATTGCACAAAATGAGCGACGCTCTTTTTCTGTTTTTTTTTTTCTTATTTTTTCGTTGCTGTGTGTGTGTGCCCAACGCGTTGCGCTGCCGTCAACATTTTCGTTGTGTTGCTTTTGCCGGGCGATTCGTAAACAAATTCTGTGATTGGCTAACAGCCGCTGATGACTGGGGGCTGGGCAGAGAGGGGACCCAGCCGCTTGGCTATGTGTGTGTGTGTGCATGTAGTTTTTTGCGCCACGTTTTCTTATTAACGCGTTTTTTGTGATTGGGTTTGGGGGTGCGGCCGCTATATGGCGCAGCAGCGCAGCCGGCGTCTGCGTGTCGACTTTTTTCGCATTTGCTGGCAGTGCCGCTGTGTGTGAAAATGTGGAAAATTGCCTATGCGCACCCAACTACAACCACAGCTGCAAAACAGCAACAACTTTACGAAATGAGTGTAATGAGCGTGGCTGACTGGGGCGCAACTACATACGCATGTTGTCTCACTCTAGCATTACACATACGCCGCGTTATCTATGTATGACGTATGCAGTTGCTGTTGTTGTTGTTGTTGTTGTTGTTTTCTAACTGCGCTGTTGGCGCCGTTGGCTGTTGGTTGGCTGCGGCTGCGGCCGTGGCGGTGTTAATGTTTTTGCGTGTTTATGTTAATCGGACGATGCTGGCAGCGACGCCAGCATTCTTAACAGCAGCATCGCTGTCGCTGCTGCAGTCGCCGTCGCTGTCGCAGCTGCAACTGCACTGCTTGCTTAGATGACGCCTATTTTGCCAGCTGCCCCACCCGTCATGCATACACACATACACTTATGTATGCGCGTGCACACACACACATACACACACACATACATACGTGTATATATGCACTTATATAAGTACACACGTACGTACCTATTTGTGTGTTTGTATTTGTGCGTTGTTTTTTATGCATTTACTAGGCAACATTTTGATTGCATTTTTTTTTTTTTTTTGCTCTCTATTTTTTAGTTTCTGCGTCTCCACGTAATGAAAAATTGTGTACAGCTGCAGAGAGGCTGTGTGAGGAAGCGAGATAGGCGAAAAAAAAAGAAAAGTTTTTTTTTTAATTGCAATTTTTCATTAATTAAAATTTGCTTAGTTTGCATTTGAAAGTTTTTATTACTGTCGTTCCTCTTTGCTGCTCTGGATATATAACGGAAATTTGTATGGATTTATTGTGATTGAAGGTTCAGCAAATTGAATGTGTGTGTGTGTGTGTGTGTGTGTGTGTGTGTGTGTGTGTGCGTATGTGAGTGTGAGAGAAAAGTGATAAACGGTCTGAATGAGTAAGTGAAATGGACAGGAGCAAAGTTGAACGAATAGCGCTTTGAACGTTAAAACTAGAAGCTGTTGATGCAATTACAATTCAGGATATTCAACCTAAATATTTTATGAATTCATGTAGCAATCATTCAAATGACTTTCCATATAATAGTTTTTGAATTGAATCGCATATGCGAATGTTGGAGTAGACTGAAATTCTAAATATTTATACACAAGCCACTATATTAGGGTTCTGGTGATTTATTTGCATTAAATTTTAAGATATAGTTGAAGAAAAATTAAATTTTTATATATTTACTAGCTTACTTAATTTAATTTAATATTTTACAATTTTATAATTTGAATATATTTTTTTAAATTATTATTTTATTTTTTATCCATACATATTATAAATTTTAATAATATTATATATGATCTTAATTTAATTTCATATATTATAATCTTTTTATATATTTTAAAAAAATGTTTATTGTATTTAAAAATAAAATTAACTAATCTATGAGGCTTTTCATTTTTTTTATTGTATTTTGTATTTATATATTAAATTTTGTAATATGATATGAATATTATTTATATACATATATATTTTTTTTTTATTTATTAAATATAATTATTTTTTTTATTACTTACAATTTTGTTACTTTTTAAATTTATTAATTCCTTTATGTTTTTTATATATTTTTTTTTATATTTATTAATTTCTAAATGTTTTTTTTTTTTATATTTTTCTATATTTATAATATAACTCTTGAAGCTAAACTCAAATTTAATTTTAATTTTTTCCATTGAACTCATTTATTAAATATTCATATACCTAATTTTTTAAATTTAATTATATTATTTATATATTTTATATATTTTTATTTCAACAGTTATATAACGTGTTCATTTCAGGTCTAACTGTAAATGCTATGACATATTTTTCCATCAATTTGTGTTGCACTTTTTATGTGAAGCTGGCGGCAATTAATGATATGGCCACAAAGTCACAGCCACATCAAATGACTGGCACTCGAAACGCATCCCAAAAGCTTCTATACTCACACACACGCACACACATACGCACACAGATATAGATATAGATAGAACTCAACCCCTGCTGGCAGCATTCAACAGCCAACCAATGCATGGGAAATGCATTACCCCTGCCACCGATGCCCCCAACGCACAAACCAAAGTCAAAAAGTGCGTAGCCCAACCGACCAACACACATACACACACACACACACACAGACACAGACACGAGTTGGGCAGAAAACGGAGAATGCGTTGAGCTGATTGGTGGAAAGCAAAACGACGAGAAAAAAACTCTAACACATAAACGTCGGCGGGCAAGAGAGGCGTAGAGAGAGTGAGAGTGAGAGAGAGAGAGAGGCAGAGCTGTTGCAGCTGAATGCTAGCTGCTGGCTGCTGGCTGCTGGGTGGGATGTCGACCACAACAATACAAAAGTCAAATTAGTGGAAAATGCAAATGCGAATAAAAAACGCAAAGCGAATGCCGCAAAAAAAACGGCACTAGAAAATATAGACATAGCTGCCTTATATACCAGAGCAATAGATAGACAGAGAACGGAAAAAAGAATGAGCAAAAGGCAGTCAAATGACAGGGAGAGAGATAGAGAGTGATAGAGAGAGAGAGAGAGAGAATAGGTAAAAACCAGCAACGAGGCATTTTCAAAAGTGTTGGCACAAAAAATTATATTATAATTACACAGCGCACAGCGCGTTGGCAACTAACAAAAAAATGGAAAAAAAAAGGAAGAAAAATGTGTGGCCTGATTTTAGGCGCTAAACGTGTCAATTTTTTGTGCCTTTTGTCACTTGCACAAAGTCAATTTTGTTAAGCTCCACTTTTTTTTTGTTTCTGTAGCTCGCTCACATATTTAGGCATTCTACGAAGCTGTTTTATTTTTCACGTTATTCACTCCATTAATTGCTTTATATTTTGCTCGATTTTTGGCCAACTGTGGGAATTCCCTGCACAAGGCAAGGCTCAGCCCAGCTGCCAGGCCTTTCATATAGTTCTTGTATTTTTAGCATACCCAGTGATGCTGGCATAACCAAAAATTGGGAGTTTCGAGGCAATCGAATGAGTTTGTAGCTGATATAATAATTTAGCAGATTTTTGCTGTTTGCATATAAAGCTTTTTCATTTTTCATAGATTTTTTTTTTGTGCTTCAGATCTTCTATTTAGATCATGGAAGTTAACATGATTTATCGACACTTGAATTTTAATTCAATTCTATTTTCAAATTAATCTAAATTTAAAAATTTTATAATATTTTATTCATATTAAATAATCTCTTTTCAGTAAAGTTATCTAAACAAATTTCAATATTAAAACAAATATTTTACTATATAAACAAACATAAACAGCAAATATGCTGAGCATCTTCCAGTCGGATATTTCCTACAAGGTGTGGTCAACATTTTACTATGCTCTAGGCAAATATTGTGCTGCAAACTTACGCATGTAAAAAGTTAATTAAATATAAACACAAAAAATTTTTTCCCAGGCATATTTCATTTACTTAATACACAATTTTTTAATTTCAATTATAAATTTTAATACTAAATTTAATGCTTGGCTTAGGCTTTTATCTAATACAATAAATTATATTAAATCAAATTTAAATTATATTAGTTGCAATTTAAAATACATTCTTGTCTTTTAATATTGAAATATATACATAAATTTTCTATTTTTCATATTCATTATTCATTTTATTTATATTATAAATTTGCTATTTTTAGGGCAACAATATTCCCCAAAAGAAAAGATACAAAAATACTAAGGTTCGTTGGCACAGCTTTATGGAATTTGTTTACACTTTTGTTTTCACACTGCGAACTGTGTCTCTGAGTATGTTTTATAAAGTAATTTGTTTAACTTTTTTTGTTTTGATAAGAAGGCAATTAAGGCTCACATTGTTATTGTCAATTTAAATCTGTTTAAACAAGACGCTTGTACGTTGACGTTGCTCTCTCTCTCTCTCTCTCTCTCTCTCTCTCTCTCTCTCTCTCTCTCTCTCTCTCTTCATGCCTTTATCTTTATTTGCCTTTTAATTAGAATTCATTATTTAAATTACCTATTTGTATTTATCACGAAGCTTATCATAATCGTGCTTTGCTAATGTCGTTCTTACAGTAGCTTAAATAATTATTTAAACTTTTAATTGTCAAACAAAAAGCTATTTTGAGGGCTATTCAATGCCTTGGTATAAATTAATTAAATTTAAATATATAAATGAATTTCTAAATAATTAGTTCAAATTGAATTTATAAAATTAAAATAATAAGATAATAAAATACAACAAATTATTCATATTAAAATTATTAGTATTATTTATTTAAAATAAAACTGAATTGTGTACAGCTATTAAAAAATAGTTTAATAAAATAAAGTTAATATAATTTAAATTTATTATATTACATATTAAAATAAAAAATATAGTTTAAAAAATATAATTAATATAACTAACATTTATTATTAATATATTAATATAAAAAATGGCGTACAAGTATCAATATATAATTTAATAAAATAAAGTTTATGATAATAATTTAATGAATTATATTATGTATTATATTATACATGAATACTGTATAGTAACAAAGTGTAATTTAAGGAAAATATAATTTATAATGTATTATTTTATAATTGAAAAAAAAAATAAATTATTCATATACTTTATTATATATATTTTTAATTACTTAATTTAAATAAAATATAATTTAAATTATAATATATTATAATTTGAAAAAAAAAAATTGTTCATATATTTTATTATATAATTTTAAATTACTTAATTTAATAACATATAATTTATAAAAAACAATATATTTTAATTTAAAAGCTATTCTTTATTTTACTTATTCATTATTTTATTATATATTTTTAAAACACTTAATTTAATGATATATAATTAATAATATATTATATTATAATTTAATTTAATTAATTATTAATTTATTTTATTATATATTTTTAAAACCCTTAATTTAATTATATATAATTTATAAAATAATATATAATAATTTAATTTAACTAATTTTTTTATTATATATTTTTAAAACCCCTAATTTAATGAAATATAATTAATAATATAATATATAGAAAATTCAAAACAAATTATTCATATATTTTATTATATATTATTTCCTTAACCTTTTACTATTTTTTTGTATAGGCTACATACAATTTTTAATTATTTTCCATTAATGAAATCAATTCAAAATGATTTAAAAATAAATAAAAAATATTCTACATGTGCAGATCGCTTTTTATGTATTACCTCTTAAGCAACCCTCGCTAGCTACTTTTGTTAGACAATGTAAATTGCCTCCTCTCTTATCAGCTGTCACCCATTTAAGTCGAGGCGAATAACATGACGGCTAAAGTCATAAAATTATTAGCTATAGGAAACAGTTAACAGTTAATAGTCAAGTTCAAAATCGAATGCAATTGGAGGTCGAGGTGAGGCAGCATTTCCAAACCATGATATTTGTTCAAGTGCAAGTCGCAAGCGTTGAAATGAAAATTCTAAACAAAACAAAATGTGACACGCGGCGTATGAGCAATGTGTCCATAATTCTGTTGTTTAATCAACTGCTGTCAGAAATGTTAATAGTGCCACAATAAAGCAAAAAAAAAAAAAGAGGTTGTTTTTTTGTGGATTTGACTTTGGCTTTGACAACGATTCGTATTAGTTGTGGGTGGTGCACGATTTTCGCCCAGTTGAGTGCTGGCATCGAAGTCGAAAGGTCTTGCCACAATGCTGAGCCGTACTCTTATCTTGGCCAGCGTCCTGCTGGCCCTACCCGCCGTTTGGGGCTACTTCGAGGGCTGCGATAACGCGTATAATCTGCAGGCGGGCACCACCTATGTCGAATCGCCCTACTACTCCAATAACTATCCGGCTGGCACTTCGTGCCGTTACAATTTCAAGGCTCCCCTCGATCACTATATCAGCGTACAGTGCACCATTAATTTGCCATCGGTAAGCGCTTTACCGACGCCCCACTGTGCAATCACACTCACACTGATTGCCAATCACATTTCCAGAGCAATGGCCAGTGCACCACGGACAACTTCTGGCTGGACAGTGAGGGCGATTTGTTGATGCGTGGCGCTGAGAACTTCTGTGGCAGCGGCACCTTCACTCGTGAATCGCTCTTCACTGAACTGACCTTCGCCTACATCTCAACGGGCAGCAAATCGGGCAGCTTTAGATGCGTGTTGAATGTGCGGAAACAGAACTGCAATTGTGGCTGGTCGGCAACGGCGCGCATCTCGAACGGCCAGAATGCCGCAGCGAATGAATATCCCAGCATTGCAGCACTCAAGGATGTCACCAACAACTTGCCCACCTTCTGCGGCGGCACTATCGGTGAGTAGTTCAAGAAACAACTTCAGTGATCAATCAATCAAGTTAGAAAGGATTCAAATGGCTAAGCTGCTGGCTAGCTCTTTAGTTGTCTTTGAGTGCAAGCCGCTAAAGAGCTATATGAGCTATATACAGTCGAGTCTCGATAATTCGTACTCCGATAAATCGAAAACCTCAATATTTCGTAAGAAACTGCTGGTCCCTTGAAAAAACTTCTTTAATTCGTAAAAATTCCATACATTTTGGTCCCCTCGTTAATTCGTAATTTTTCTGCCTACTTGGTCATGATCTTGTCTCTTATAATTCGTTACGAAACCTCTTATAAATCGTAATTTCGTTTCATAATTCTGTAATTCTCGATTTTGCTGGAAGTTAAACTACCGTTAGGTATCGCAGACGCATGACGCCTTTTTGTTGCTTTATGTGCGAAATTTCGTTCTCTCATAGGATTTGCATTAGTTTGCTCATTTTATTTGAAGCGTGAAGACGATTCATAAAAATGTCAAGCAAACGTTCTTATAGCGTTCCGAATAATGCAATTGATCATTTAATAAGCTTGGTAAACATAATACAAAAATAATTATGAAGAACATAAAACAATACAAAATGACAAGCTTTTTAAGATCTTAATTTTTCGTTAATATGATTTTATTTATGTTTTATTCAATACATAATATTGAATTGAATTTGAATTAATAAAATAATTTTTAATAAGTTAAAATTGTTGAAACGACGTGAAATATAAAAACACCTTCATTTCGTATTTTGATTTTGTACTCCCCGTTAAATGGAAACCTCGGTAAATCAAAAACCTCTGTAATTCGTAAAAAATTCGGTTCCCTTGCCATTACGAATTATCGAGACTCGACTGTGTATTATAAGTTTATATATCTTTTAATATTATCTACATCTTTCTACAGTTTCCCATCGTCATATCATAACTGCTGCTCACTGCACTCTGCAGATTAGCCAGATCACCAATGTTGTGGCTATTGTTGGCACCAACAATCTGCAAAATCGTAAGCAACAGCAGATATATCTAAATTCCATGTAAATTCTTATATGACATGCAAATTTTCATAGCCAGCAGCTCCATTTATTACGCTCAATATGGCTTACAGCAGATGCTGCGCCATCCGCAATACCAAAACGAACCAAATGTGGTCAATGATATCGCCGTGTTGACCACGGCACAGAACATTAAGTGGACACGTGGCGTGGGTCCCATTTGTTTGCCACCTGCAGGCACGTGAGTAGAGAAACGATTGCCAATGCCTTAATCAATCTTCACAATATTTCACTTGCTTTGCAGTTCCAGTAACTTTGCCTATGAAGGTGTCGATGTAATTGGCTGGGGCACAACCTACTTTGCCGGCCCCGCAGCCAGCCTACTGCAAAAGGTCGATCTGATGGTGGCCAGCAATCAGGATTGCCAGACAGACTACAATAACTATGCCGTTATCAATGCGGGTCAAATATGCACCTACGATTACCTGGGCCAGAAGCGCGACTCCTGCCAATACGATTCGGGCGGCCCGGTCATCAAGCGACTCTCCAGACAGTTCCTTGTGGGCATCATCAGCTTTGGCAAGACCTGTGCTGCCACCTCCTATGCAATGGGCGTGAACACACGCGTCACAACATATGTCAACTGGATACGACAGAATATCGGATATACCAACTGTGCGGTGGCCATGTAATGTCTAATTAGTTAAATTATTGAAATTGAAATTGAGCTTAAACTGATACGAAAATTAGGCTAACAAATGTTTTGAATATTTCAAAATGTATTAGAAAAGACAAAATATAAATATACATAAAGAAAATATAAAGAATAATATAAAATGTGTTTTCAATTTGCAAAAGTTAAGCAAAATGGGAAATTAAAGGTTTCCAAATATATTAAAAAAAAAAAAAGAGAAAAATACAAACAGAAAATATAAATAATAATATAAAACGTTTTTTTAATGTGCAAAAATAAGTAATAAAAAAATAAAAAATAAATATAATTAATAATATATAATTAGGTAAGCAAAATAATAAATTAAATGTTATGTTATTTAAATAAATATTTATTTATATTTTCTTCACCATATAATCAAATTTAGCTTTTTAGATTTTTATTCGTTTATTAACAATTTGCCAAACTTGAAATGATTTTGAGAATCGATATGCAAATTATAGAATATGCGAATTTAAATCTAATCAATATGGAAAATTCCAATAAATAAAAAATATATTTTGAAAAAATCTTTAATATATTACATATGAATTCATTAAAAAAATAATAAAAATATTTAAAAAATAATAATATTAAAAATTATATAAAAAATGTTTTTTATTTATTTTATTTTTACTATATTTATTTATTATTATTTAGTTTTAGAGTGCACTATATTTATGCTGATCCAATTGAAAACTTTATTACTAAATATTAATTTCATTAAATAAAATTCTTAAAACAAAATATTAAACAAATAAATTCTTTAAAAAAAATATTACAAGTTTATTTATTGCTTTACAAACTTAGCTATATTAAACGTTCGTCAATTAAATTCAAATAAATCTAAAAATCAAATAAAATACAAAATACAATAATAACATTATAATAATCAAATTAAATAATAATAATGATGATAAAAATAAAATAAATTACAAAATACATAATGAAATTGATGAAATGAATGAATATTAAATTTCCAAGTCTTTTTGTCTGCAACGAGATTATATAATATCTTATTTGCAGTAAGTCAAAAGCCTTCAGTCAAAAATGTCAACAGTCGATTACATTATGTGACATTGACTTGGTAATCTACTTTCGAGAGTACGCCGACTCTATGTAAAATGGATTATTTATATATAATATTATACACAATATAATATAATTCTTACATGTTTTACTTCCCAATTCAGATATAAGAGCAAGTGCAACCTGTGATACTTCAGATCAAATTCTGTCAGCATGCTGAGGTTGCATACAGCTAGTTCAATTCTGCTGCTGCTGCTGCTTAGCCTCGCAGCAGCGCAGCAATGCAGCTGGCAGTACAATTTGCAGAGCAACCAGCCCATCAATATAACCAGCACAAATTTTCCCAGAGCACTGCCGGCGGGCAGCAATTGTCGTTATCTGCTCAAAGCACCGTCCAATCATGTCATTCACATGACTTGTCGCTTCGAAGTGGTAAGATTTTGAACGAAGTAAGATAAAGATTTCAGCTCATTCCAATCTACTCCACTTGCAGTATCCCGATATCTGTCAGTCGAAGATTTTGTTCATCTCACGCGATGGAGATTTTCAATTTCGTGATGCGGAGCGATTTTGTCGCATGGGTCAGGTGACGCGCACTTCAAACTACCAGAGCCTGGCCTTGGCCTACCAATCGAACAGCGCCGCCACCCAGCAACGGGCTCGACTCAGCTGCGAGGCAGTGGCACGTCCTGTGCCCTGCGACTGCGGCTGGTCACAGCCAACACGCATCACGAATGGCGTTGAGACCATCAAGCACGAGTTTCCCTCAATGGTGGGTCTGCGTGACATTAGCTCCAATCAGCCCATTTTCTGTGGCGGCAGCATTGTCAGCAATCGTTTCATAGTCACCGCAGCGCATTGCATGGCCCAGCGATCGCCCAATCGCATTTTGGCACTAGTCGGTGATCATGATCTCAACAGTGGTAAGCTCTTAGCTATAAACTGTCTGTATATTACTATATTCTCTCTGTGTGCTCTCTCTCTCTCTCTCTCTCTCACACTTTGCTCTACAGCCAGCGAGTCGATATTTGCTCTTCAATATGCCATACAAAGCATCATCACTCATCCAGCCTACAACAGCATTGGGGATACCAATGATATCGCTCTCCTACGCACGGTAGCCACAATTGAGTTCTCACGCGGTGTGGCGCCCATTTGTCTGCCTTTTGGACAATCGCAACTGTGAGTAATCAATTTTTGAATTAATTTTGCATAGTATTTATACTTATATTGAGCGTGAAATCCTATAGAAGCTTTTACTATTAACTTTATTATAATTCTTTTTTATTTATTTATTCATCTTTATTTTGTATTTTTTTATTAAGTATTCTATAAAATTCTTATTTATATATTTATTTTTGTTTACTTTTTTTTTATTTATTTACTTTTATTTTATTTTATTTATTTATAATATTTGTATTCATTTATTTAATTTTTTTAATCTAATATAACCAAATCAAAAAATATGCATTTTTTTTTTATTTATTATTATTTTTTTAAGAATTCTATATAATTCTTCTTTATTTATTTATTTTTGTTTACATTTATTTTTATTTATTTACGTTTATTTCATTTTATTTATTTATATTTTATTTTATTTGTTGAAGTTTGCAAGTTCAATTTGTTAAGTTTATGTATCGATATATATCGCACATCACTAAAATGTAAGATCGCGCATCTCCTATTGCTGTTCACTTTAAATTCATTCCCTGAATAAACGCTTTCGTATACGCACGTATTCGGTTTCATATTCAATGTGTACGGAATCATTACTTTCTCCACAAATGCTCTAACATTGGTTATGGGCCCAGACTCGCAGAAAAGAATTTAAGATGAGTCTGTATAACATTGAAAAGTTAAGTGAAAGTAATTACGATGTATGGTGTTTACAAATGCGAAGTGTTCTCATACATCAGGAGTTGTGGAACCATGTTAGCGGTAAATGTGAAAATAATGCTAGTACAGCAGAAGCCGCAGTGAAGTGGAATTTGTGTGATGAAAAGGCACTGGCGCTTATAATATTGAACGTGCAAGTATCGCAGTTGAACTATGTAAAAAGCGCAAAAAGTTCTAAAGAAGCGTGGGACAAATTAAGAGAAATTCATGTGTCTACGGGTCCGCTTCGTAAAGTATCGTTGTACAAAAAACTGTTAAGTTTAAAGTTGTCGTCAGAAATGAGCATGACGCAATATATCAATTCGTTTGTCGAAATTGTGGATAAACTGACAGAAGTGAGCATCGAACTAAGTGAAGAACTAAGAGTTATTATTCTGCTTTCAAGCTTAGGCGCGGAGTATGAGAATTTCGTCATAGCGATCGAAACAAGAGACGCGCTTCCTACATTCGACACGCTCAAAATAAAACTTCTAGAAGAAGCAAAGCGAATTGAAGATAAGTGCGAACAGGACAGCAGTCAACAAGCATTCTATGCTGGCGCCAAGAAAAATGAAACGCGATCGAAACAACGGGACAAATTTGACGGACAGTGTTACAAGTGTGGTAAACGTGGACACAAAGCAAGTAACTGCAAAGAAAACGTGAAGCGCAATAATGCGAGAAATGACCATGAAAAGACAATGAGTGGTGATCTGGAAAAGCAAAGAATATCGTATTCTGTTTTTGCTGCAATGAACGAAAACACAGTGTCAAAACGCACTTGGTGCTTGGACAGTGGCGCAACGTCGCACATGTGTTGCGATAGAGATGTGTTCGTGTCGTTCGTGCCAAAAAGAGACAAAATAATGTTGGCAGCAAATAAATATATCGAATCACCGGGCACGGGTACAGTAATAATAAAAACTCAACAAGGCAAGTTGGAGTTACGCGATGTTTTGTACGTGCCATCGCTACAAATGAATTTTTATTCCGTTAGCAAAGCAATGAAATTCGGACATAAAGTATTTTTCGGCAACAATTTTGCGTCGGTAAAAACAAAAAACCATACGGTGCTGCTAACTGCAGCAATGAGTGATAATTTATTTTTGTTTAACGATTTAAACGAGAACAAACTGTTTTCAATAAGTGAAAAAGCTATTATGTGGCATAATCGTTATGGTCATTTAAACTATCGTAGTCTCAAAGATTTGTCAGAAAATGAGCTAGTGCACGGGATTGACGTAAAAAACATACCCGCTGAGATTAATTGCAATACGTGCAATAAATCAAAAATTTGTGCAAAACCGTTTCCGAAAAGCTGTAAAAACAATGCCGATGATCTTTTGGATTTGATTCACACAGACGTGTGTGGTCCTATAAATGTTGCCTCAGTAGGGGGTGCAAAGTACTTTATAACGTTTATAGACGACAAGTCAAAAAGGGTGTTTGTGTACTTTATGAAATCCAAAGATCAAGCGTTTGAAAAGTTTCAACTATTTAAAAATATGGCAGAGTGTCAAACACAAAGAAAAATAAAAGTCATCCGAAGTGACAACGGCAAAGAATACATAAATAAACAGTTTGATAATTATTTAAATGAGTGTGGAATTAAAAGACAATTATCGGTGCCGTATACACCTCAACAAAACGGAGTAGCAGAGAGAGCCAACAGGTATTTGGTGGAAATGGCTCGCAGCATGATGGTGCACGCTAACGTCGAGGAGCCACTATGGGCTGAAGCTATATGGACTGCAGCATACATCCGAAACAGATGCCCATCGCAAGGGTTACAGGGTAACGTAACGCCTTTCGAACTGTGGACTGGTCGCAAGCCGACGGTGAAGCATTTTCGTATTTTTGGCTCACCAGCATATGCTCTCAATAAGCGGCAACACAAAAAGTTTTGTGCCAAAGGTAAAGAGTATACTTTCGTTGGATATTCGCCAACAGCCAAGGCGTATCGGCTGTATGACAGAGAAGCGAAACAAATAGTAGAGCGTAGGGACGTAAAGTTTGTGGAAAATGAAATCCAAACAAACCCGGAAATGCCAAGCAAAAGCTATAATTCGTTCATTTTAGATATTCCGTTAGAAGTAAATAGTGTAGATTCAGAAGAAGTTAGTTCTGAAAATGCTACAAACAGGGATGAAGAAATCGAAGAATTTGAAAGTTTTGAAGCAGAGGAAAGTGCAGATCTGAGCAGTTCAAATGAAGACGATGCAGAGGAAAATTTAGATTTTGGCAATTCAAATGAGGAAATTACAGGAAACCTGCGTCGAGGTCCAGGTAGGCCAAGAATAGTTCGGACAGGTAATGTTGGCAGACCACGCAAGCAGTATAGCATGCTAAATAATATTATTGCATTCACTGATATAGAAACGCCCAAAAATATAAAGGAGGCTCTGTCTGGCAAACATTCGTTTGAGTGGGAGCAATCGATGAAAAAAGAATATGATGCACTGGTAAAAAATAAGACTTGGAAATTAGTAGATCCACCAGACGATACCAAAGTCATCAGCTCCATGTGGGTTTATAGAATCAAACGAGATGAGCAAGGAAAGATTAGTAGTTTCAAATCTAGACTTGTTGCTAAAGGTTGTAGTCAACAGCTAGGCGTTAATTATAATGAAACATTCTCGCCAGTAATACGTTATGAGAACATAAGGCTTTTATTAGCAATAGCTGTTGAGAAGGAGTTATATTTACACCAAGTGGACGTTTCGAATGCGTATTTGAATAGTGAGCTGCAAGAAAGTATATATATGAGGCAACCCGATCATTTTGTGAGCAGTGCATATCCTCAAAGAGTTTTAAAGTTAAAAAAGGCACTATATGGGTTAAAGCAATCGGGTAGAGCTTGGAACAGTACCTTGGACAAGACTCTAAAGAAAATGGGATTTAAGGCAGCAATTAACGAGCCGTGTCTATATATGAAGATGTCAAAGGGCACCTACAATCTGATTGCGGTCTATGTAGACGATCTTATAATTGCTTGCCGCAACAAAAGCGATCTGGATGTTATTAAAGCAAAGCTTAAAGAATGCTTTAATATACATGACAATGGCCCATTGCATCACTTCCTGGGTATGGAAATTCGTCGCAAGGGAGAGAAAGGTGCTATTTCTGTGTGTCAGAAACAGTATATCACTTGTCTTTTGGAAAAATACAAGTTGAGCGTGTGTCGTTCAGTTTCTACGCCCTTGGACCCTGGATTTACAATTAGTTGCATTAATGAGCAATGTGGCAAAGTTGATGTAACGGAGTATCAATCGCTGATTGGTTCACTGATGTACTTGGCTATATCGACGCGCCCTGACATATTACATTCCGTAAGTAAGTTGGCCCAACGGAATACGAATCCACACACCGAGCACGAGTCAGGCGCAAAACACGTTCTTCGGTACTTGGCGAAGACATTGGAGCTTAAGCTCCATTACTCTAAAACTGAAATGCCCCTGCATGCATATGTCGATGCAGACTGGGCTAATGATAACATTGACAGAAAATCGTACTCTGGGTACGCGTTCTATCTTGCAGGTTCGGCTTTTTCTTGGGAGTCAAAGAAGCAATCACTGGTGGCTCTCAGCAGCACAGAAGCAGAATATATTGCACTCTCAACAGCAGCCAAGGAAGCAGTATATTTGAAGCGGCTACTTGAAGAAATTGGATATGTGGATCAATCCTCGCCAATCCGAATCAACGGTGACAATTTGAGTGCGCAGCAAATCGCATTAAACCCTGTTCATCACAAGCGCACCAAACACATAGACATTAAGTATCATCACATTAGAGAAGTAATCGCTAACAATGAAATATCAGTTAGTTTTGTTTCTACGAACGATAATGTTGCTGACATTTTTACAAAGAGTTTACAGAAAGAAAAGCATAATAAGTTTGCAAAAATGTTAGGCTTAAATTAAGAAACATTGTAAGTTAAATTAAACTTGAGAAGAAGTGTTGAAGTTTGCAAGTTCAATTTGTTAAGTTTATGTATCGATATATATCGCACATCACTAAAATGTAAGATCGCGCATCTCCTATTGCTGTTCACTTTAAATTCATTCCCTGAATAAACGCTTTCGTATACGCACGTATTCGGTTTCATATTCAATGTGTACGGAATCATTACTTTCTCCACAAATGCTCTAACATTATTTATTTATTTTATTTTTTATTTTATTTTTTTTTTTTAATCTAAAATCACAATATCAAAATTCATTATTTTTTAATTTATTTTTTTTTCTTTAATTTATTATTATTATTTTTATTAAGAAGTCTTCATACATATTTTTTGTTTATTTATTTTTGCTTACATTTATTTTTATTTTTTTATTTACTTTTATTTTATTTTATTTATTTATTTATTTTATTTTATTTTTTTATTATTTTATTTTATTTTTTTGTTTGTTTTAGAAATCTAATTCGATTCTTAATAGAGTTTTTTAAATTTCCTTTCACTTAAATTTAAGCTTATCAAAAATGTTTTTGCTATTATCTCAGCAGCAGCCTACAAACTAAGTAGAACACAAAAATAAAATCTAGAATTAACAATTAATTTATGAACCTATAAAGCTTAATCAAAATATTTAGCTCTACTTTGCGCCTGCTAAGCGAAAAGAAAACATCTTTATTATTATTATAAAAAAAATGTAAACTTGTTCATAAAAAAATTATCTTTTTACCAAGAAGTGTTATAAGTAAATGTCCCGTTAGCAACGCTATTATTAATATGCATAAATCTCTGTTAATTCCATTAGCGCGGAAACCTACGAGATTGTCGACATAGCCGGCTGGGGTACGCTGGGGTTTGGCTTATCCAAATCGAATACGCTGCGCAAGGCCAGCCTGATGACCATTGTGAATGCCGACTGCAGTATACGCTATAATGTGAGCATAGCCAGCAATCAGGTGTGCACCTACGACTATTTGGGCTTGGGCCAGGACTCCTGCCAATACGATTCAGGTGGTCCGGTGATCATGCGTCAGCGATCGCGCATGTTTCTGCTTGGCATCATCAGCTATGGACGCGCCTGTGGCCAGCGTTTTGGCATCGGAGTCAACACTCGCATCTCGGCCCATCTCGAGTGGCTGTGGCGCTACTTGGGCGGTGCGGTGTGTGCGCGTTAGGATGGCTGGTGTTTATTGACTGCAATGTGATATATGCTGGCAATTGTTGTCAGAAGCTCGACAATTGCTAGACAGCTCTCTCACTCACTCTCTCCCTCTCTCTCTTTCTCTGGGTATTGGCCTTGAAGCCATTTGATGCTTCAGCAGTTTCTTGAGCTGCCGTTGAGCTATTGCTGCTGTGGCTTCTTCCTCTTCTTCATCTCCTACATCTATTGCCAGTCTTCGAGTGTTGACAAAAGCCTTAATTTGCATTTAAATTAAAAAGCTGTGACATGTTTTGCCTACATTTTAAACAACGCACAAAACTTGCAATCCCCTCACCCCACCACCATCATTGCATTGCAGCCTACAGCACTGTGCATAGTTCTTACCAACTACAATCAAATTTACTGACATTTTATACACTAACCTTTGACGAGAACTTTGCATTTTTTAGCTGCTTTTATTTTAAATCTTCAAAAACTAATTTAAGATTTTTATTTGTTATCTGGAAATGAAAATAATTAATATTAATATGATTTTTAAAAAAGAAGGAAATTCAAAGAAAAGAAAAGTATTTTTGTATAACTATAATTAAATTTGAGCTAATAAATAAATTAAAAAAAAAATATATATATATATATATATATATATATATATATATATTTAAATTAATTTGAATTTATTTTTAATTTTATAATTATTAATATTATTTTATTTAGCATTTTATATGTTTGTTTATTTTTTTAATCATTTTATATATATATATTATTTTTTAATTTTATACAAAGCATCATCACTTATTTTTTATTATTATTTTTTTTTTAATAAAATTTAGTTCTCATTTTTGAATTGAATATAAATATTTAAATATTCAAATAAATAAAAAAAACTATATATATTTTAATAAATAAATCAATTTAAAAAATATTAATATTTCATTTTTATTTAATTTGAATTGATTTTTAATTATATATATATATATATATATATACATTTATATTATTTTATTTGATATTTTATATAGTTTTTATATAATTTTGTATAAATTAATGTTATATTGAATTAATTTTTATTATTATATACACTGATATTAATTTATTTAAAATTTGATATATATATTTTTAATAAAATTTAGCTCTCATATTGTGTTAGAGCTTCAAATAAATAAAAATAAATTTAAATTTCTATTAAATTAGCTTGGAATAATACTTTAGATATATTTACTTGAAATTATCTACACCTTTCTTTAAAACATATTCAAATCTATCTAAAACTTTATATGCTCTGGCATTTATCAATATATGTAGTGCATTCGTAATTCGTTGCGTGCTTTATTTGTGTATTTGTATTTGCATTTATTGTAAAATGCAACTCATAATTGTTGTTGTAATTGTGTGCTAACTCAATTTCTTGGCGACGTTGTTGTTGCCGGCTTTATGTTATCTGAAAATTGCGTTAAATTTTGCATAGGCCTTGAAGGCTGCAAGCCAAAAAATAACTCCAGCCCCTAAACGCTTCGCCTGCTGCGTCTGTTGCCTGCTGCAGAATTAATAAATTGTTCATGTGACGAGGAAAATTGTTTTTTCTTCTGTACTGAACATATACTTTTTGTATGTATTTGTAATTTGCTTGGAACGCAACTCAAGTAGGTTTTTAATTGAATTCTGCTAGCAATAAATGCACAAATAAATAAATAAATAACTAGGAATGACGTTCAGCTTCGACATGCACTGAGGTTTAGACTCGTAGAAGAGTATGCTGGAATGATAAATATATATAGAAGATATCAGTTTGTTTCTGTGAAATTAATACATATAGAGACTTGAAAATTGCATTATGAGATTTAAGATTATTTATTTAATATTATTGAAAACTCATTTAGGAAGGAATCCACATTCAACTAAAGAATTCTATATTTATATATATGTATTTACAACTCAATTTTTACTTTCAATTTTTAAAACAAAATTTTGGTTTTAATTTTAATTTTTAATTTTTATAATTTCAAATTGGAGGCGAAGGGGGCGTGGTATCCAAAATCTGAATCACATAATCTGCGTATCCATAATATTTATCTAAATATATTATTCTGAAGTCTCTAGCTAAAACGGTGTAGAATTTATGCTCAAAAAATCTAAAAAATGGAAAAGAATTTTCGATTTTTTATCGATAATTTAGAAATGGAATGAGTTATCGAACAAAAACAAAATAAACTCAAACTGCGTAACTAACATACGAGTATTCATGTGAAATTTCAGCTCTCTAGCTTTTGTAGTTTCCGACGTTCATACGGGCGGACGGACGGACAGACGGACAGACGGACAGACGGACAGACGAACATGGCTCAATCAACTTATATTTTTATGCTGATCAAGAATATATATACTTTATAGGGTCTGCGACGTCTCTTTCTGCCTGCGACATACATTTTCACAAAACCATTATACCCTGAATTCTCATTTTCAAACAGGGTATAATTTTCAATTCTTTCTGACTCTAAGCACTCCCTGCATTCAATGTCACTGAAATGACGATATAGAATTTTCGATGCTATAGTTTAATGCCTCACTTCTCGTCACACATAGATTAACAAAATTTAACTTTTCGAAAATCCAAAAATTGTTTTTTTTTTTAAGAATTGCCCAGCAGTAGGTGACAAAATATTTATTTAAAAAAAATTTGTATCCTCAAAAGTTGCAGTAAAACATTTTCGACAATGCCCTCAAAAAGCGTATCGGCTGTGAAACGAGTCTCCCAAACTCTGCAGGCATATCGTCGTCATTATAGTACCCGAGCTCTATTGGATCGTAGCTACGATGCATTGGCAATGAGCATGAGGCTGAGCGAGAAGCGTTCGTGGCCAGAGCGTGAGGAGTGCTTTGCGGCTATCAAATTGGCACAACAGAATCGCGAATGGAGCAACTATCGCAGATTTGGCACAAATAGTACCAAATTTCATTTAGCTAACCGTATGGGCGTTACGCCAAGGCGCAATAGCATTGTGGCGCTAAGGAATTCATATGCCAAACGTGGCACAACAGCCGAATCGCAGCGCACTGCTGCACAGCCGTACAGCGACTCTTACTCCGAGAAGGAGAATTTGAGCGACGAGAGCGATGAGGACGTTGAGGTGGGCACTGTTCGTGAAGTGGTCTTTGGAAAAATGGACAAGGAAGATGATAATTTGCTACAGCGTGAAGCTGATGCCGAACTGCTAACACGTGTGACCCGGCATCGACCATCCTATCGGCAGGCGTTATCCAAAAAAGTGATTGCGCCATATTCAACGTATAATACACACAGAGATACCTGGGCCGCGTTTCGTCATCGTATGATATATGGAGGTACAGGCTATTAAAACATTTTTATGTGTACACAGAGAGCTTACTACTTACGGCTTCCCCTAAATTTTGGTTGAGATTTTAGCATTGATTTTTAAACACAAAATTAACTCTTTCATGTAGTTTTTTTTATTGAAATTTAAATTACAAAATTTCCTATATATATACATTTATATATATATATATATATATATATATATATATATAATACTTGACAATGCCATCAAAAAGCAAATACAACAAATAAAGGAAATTTGTAGGCAAATAAAAAAGAACAACAAATCTTTTACTTTTCTTGAATTGGAATATAAAAATTTCAGTAGAATCTCTCAACATAAGCCGCAAAGTGAGCAATAAACAAACAATTTTTAAACTTAAGTTTATAATTTATATATGTTAATAAATTTGCAATTGCAGATACTGATCAGTTTCACCTGAAATAGACGAAGCTCTGAAGAAACTGGATGTCCTGAAACACATCAAGTAATACAGAGACTATCGGCTATGGGAAACTGTCTTCTTCATGAAACCAAATTATGAGTGGAGCTCAAAATCAGATATTGTCAGAACCATGAACTTAGTGAAAAAAAAAAAAAAAACATTTATTTTTATGTGACAAAAAATAAGTTTATTTAATAAATATATGCCAATTGTTTGCATTTGCTGTATTATTATTATTCGTAGATGTAGGAAAAAAAAACATTTTTGAAATGAATTAAAACTCGCTTTATTTAATAAATATATAACAAATTTTTTTAAATTTATTTTGCTGTTCTTTATATTCAACCAAATAATTTAATGCATTTGCTATATTTTTTCTTTTTTTATTATTATTCGTGAAACAAAATTAAGAGAGGAAATCAGAAACCCAGATGTAAGTAAAAAAATAAAAATAAAAATAAATAAAAAAAAAAAAATTTTTTTTTATAAAAACTTAGTTTATTAAATAAATATATGCCAAATGCTTCATAATTTATTTTGCTGTTATTTTTTCATTAAATTCATAATTTTATTTATTTAATCATTTTCTTTCTGCTATTTTTATATTAAATTAAAAAATTTAATGCACTTGCTATATATATTATATATTTTTTTTATTACTCCCAACATATAATTGAAACAATTATGAGCTCTTCGTTCAAGTAGGCCGCTTCTAGTACTTAGCCCAATTTAACACGAACAACATCAAAGACAAAGTCAGAGTGCAGTCGCGACTAATTACGTCAACAAGTGGAAAATACAATGAAATGCAGATTATATATATATATATATATAAATATATAAATATAAAATGTATGTATATGCATTAAAATTAACTCGCACAAAGCACTAGAAATGGCAACAACTTAACAAAAACAATGAACACGAAAATGAAATCAGAGAGTTCTGCCGGGCAAGTTAATTGCATGACTTGGCCGAAAAGGGGTGCAGCACGTCGCATAACGGGACGAACGTTGATGCTGATGCTGTTGCGGATGCTGTGCTAGTGGGCCACAGTGCTTTGCATAAGAAGTGTCCTGAACGCTCGACCGTCGGACCTCGCTGCCTGCCTGTAATCCTTTGGCGTATTTTTTCCCTTTTTTTTATTTTTATTTCATTTTTTTTTTTTGCCCCATTGATTTTGTGTATATTATAAAATTTATGCTGCTTTGAAAAAAAGTGTTGTTCTGCTTTGTTGCAATTCGTGTTGTTGCCAGCCACGGCACTTCATTTCTGCTCCCCACTCTCTCTCTCTCTCTCTCTCTCTTACTCTCTGGCGTCGCTGTTTTATTGTTTTTCTTTTATGCCAAGCGCTCGGCAGCTTTTGTTGTCGAGTGGGCCAACAACGACGCCAAGAGCTCAAACCCCAAAAGGCTTGACAATAAAAATTATGAAGCGTATTACTTGAGTGCACTCTTATTTGTATTCGGGGTCCTTTCTTTAGCCACTTTCTGCTGTTGCTTTTGCTTTTGCTATTCTGCTTCTGCTTCTGCTGTTGCCTTTCCCCATATTGAGAGTGCTGAAAAAAATATTTTAAAAAAAGAATACGACATGAAAATATAACAAAGTATGTCGCTAGTTTCTGAAGAGCAAACTTTTGCGTGTTAAGTAGCACAAAAGCGGGCTAAGAGCTCTTCACAAATAATAATAAAAGACAATGGCCAAGCTCGGAAATATCTTGAGAACTGTCTAAATTATAAGAAAAGTCGCGTTGAGTTTGGAATAAACCTAAACTAATTGCATATATTAATGCTAAGAGCATCAAGCAAACTATTTTTCTCTGCAATGTGATCTCTGGAATATCTGAATAAAGCTCTACAACGAGGACTCTGGAAGGCATTTATTATATAACAAAATTCGAATTGTGTATATCAAATCTATATGGATAAATTGGAGCTTTAAGCGAATTAAATGAACTTAAAATAGAATCAAATAGGCAATAATTTAGATGTAGAGCAAACTCGCAAATATCTGTTGATCGTTTCTCTATATCTACAACAGGGCTGTCATGTTAGCTTTTTCCCGTTGATCCTACTTTATTGCAAGTCCACATTGCGGGTTGCATGAATTATCGCTTTATATATTTATTAATTTAGCTCTTTTTAGCATATTTTTCTAGCTTTATGTCAACACTGCAAAGAAATGCCTTTCACTCACACATTGAAAACAAATTCAGAGAGCAGCCTGATTGCATGATCGGCTCCCAAGCGTTTCTAATGCTTTCTTTCGCTCTGATTGGTTAAATTTTATGATGCATTGTATGTATTAATGTGTTTGCGAGAGCTATGCTTGCTGAACACATCTATAGCATGCTTGCATGCGTGTGTGTGAATGTGAAGGCAGTTGCATAGACTCTTTGCTGCTGCACTGCTCACACACTGAGCTGCATTGAGATAGCGTCAAGCGTCTCTCTACCTAATGTTCGTGAAAAGAGCGCCACACGAATAGTTCAACTCAAGGCGCTCAGCCGAAAGCCGAAACGAAAAAAAAAACCGTTATGATTTTTGCAAAATGAGCAAAGGCCTCACTATTAAAGCGAGAGCGAGTGAGCATGATTTTTTTTTTAGCTGATCTCGTGAACAGAGTTTGAAAAATTAACAGTTATCTGCGAGCTACATAGTATGATTTAGAGTAACTGAATAAGGAATAGAGAAGAACCAATCATATTAAAGTTAAGTCTTAGGCTGTAGCAAAATTTTTTTTAAATATATGTATACAAATATTGAATATATTTAATCAAAGTAAAACAAAATCAAATCAAATACTTTACATTATAATAAAATAAAGTTTAAATATTTAAGATATATAAAATTTAAATTTGTTCATTTTAATAATGCAATGAGTAATTAAAAGGAAGATCAATTCAAAATTTGGGAGTAATTAAAAGGAAGATCAATTCAAAATTTGGGCACACAACTAAAGCTAGTGCTTTAGATATTAAACTCGTTAAGAGAGCCTCACATACATTTTCAATACGGAATTTAATTTTGATTAATTTTGTTGCTGCTGCCAAATCAGTATAGCCTGAGCTTCATATGTCGCTCGTTTATTGAAATTGATTTATATTATACAACTTTACATTATCGGAAGTCGCATCTAAATCACGCTTAAAACATTTATTCTAGTACAACAACAAAAAAATTAAAAATTAAATAAAATAATAATAATAATAATACTATAAAGCGAGTGTTAAATTTAAAAATTTTAGCATAATGTCCTCAAGCCGTTCTCTTTCAGTATTTCAAAGAACGTTGCAACGCAAGTGTGACCTATATCAGGCGCCCAAAAAGGCGACCATGTCGCAAACTGTTATTAAAAACCATATTATAAAGCAGCGCCGCGAACCCAATCCAGAGTATCATCGTGCACCATCGACCTACGTCAAGAATTATAATAATCATCAACAGCAAATCAAAAAGGAGGACACCAATTGCTCGCACTGGAATGCGCGCTATCGTTGGGCAGACTTTCGCAGACGCATGATCTACGGCACGCATGATATTTAAATAGAAATCGTAGACTCTGCAAACCTAAGAAGTATGATAGTATGTATCAAATGCTTGCTCATGATCTGGATCAGCAGTGAATGCCTTTGAAGTAGTGAAAATTAAGCAAAAATCCAGAACGGGTTTAAGTTCTTAATACAAAATATAAAAAAAAAAAATAACCATCTGCAAATTTTAAATGTGTAAACAACTCAGTCAACAGTGCCCTCATATCTGAAAGACATCCATTAAAGAATATTTGGTAATAACTTGAATAAACTATTGCAAAAACCAAAAAAATCAATTTTTTTTCTATTGATTGAGCGCCGAATCGAAGTCATAATATAATACCGTAATATAGACTCGTATTTTAAAGTTTGAAACATCAAAGTGTTTTGTATATGAAAGTATGTCATGAAAAATTCATAATCAACACAACTTTCGTTAGGGCAGTTAGGAAAACACAAATTTCCTTTTTTCAATTTTCAGAGTTTTTTGGCAAAAACTAAATTCTAAATTCCGATTTACTGTGGTACACAATAGAAAATGTCTGGGATACGTCGCAACTACGCCAATGTGATACGCAAAGCCACGTCATCACTTTGTGCATATGGCCAGAATGTCAACTTACTTGTGGCTAATGTGAGTCAACAGCAACAAGCCGATTCATTTCGCAATATGCACAGTAATTCAATGCTGAGAAAATGGAGGCTGAGCAAAGTGCCCCAAGTGCAATATTTGAATGGCCAAAAGGTACGTAAACACTCGGATAACTGGCAAAGGCATCCGCTCGACAATGAATTCCAGTCGAAGAACGCGAAATATCGCTGGGCCGAGTTCAGAAGAAAACTGGTCCTGGGAAAATTTGCAATATAGTGTGTATTCAAGTATCAATTGTGATTGTTCTTTTGTCTGAAGCACAATCTAATCAGTGCTGAGGGGCAAAAGGTGCTATAGACAGAACATCAACTTCAATACAACTTCAATACAGCTTCGGCAGACGCAAGACGCAATTATTATTGTGATCGATTTTGGATGTAAAGCTTACATAGATGGAAATTTGTTGTGCAATCATTTCATTACAAGCTATTTTGTTATTTATAAAAAATTAAAACTGTTACATAAAAATCATATTGAAGTTTTATATATTTTTATGTATCTTTATATATATTAATTTTATTTATTTGTACTTATTATTTTATTTGTATATTTATTTATTTATTTAAAGAGAACATTGAAATTAATTCTTAAATAATTTAATTAATTTAATTAATAATGATACCTTTTTTTATTTATTTTTACTCTTCATTACATACATTACATAATCTCTATTTCTTTATTCTTTTAATTTATTCAGAATATATTATTTTTAAGCAAAAATAAAATGAAATGAGAATATAAAAAATGTAATATTAAAATAATATTAATAAATATTTAAATAAAAATAAAATGAAATGAGAATAAACAAAATTTAATATTAATAAAATATTAATATATATTTAAACAAAAATAAAATGAAATGAGAATATAAAAAATTTAATATTAATAAAACTAGTTTGCTTGTCTTAAGACATGGCATAATGATATTTTACAATTTTCTCAATCATCAAAATCATTTATCTAGCTGATGAATATATATAAAATATAATATATATAAAATGAGACTAGGAACTGGTGAAAGAATAGTAAGTGTTTTCAATTGGACCCTTTAAAGTCCATATATAAAAATGAACTCCTGAAACTCAAAATGCAATTAAATGT
This sequence comes from Drosophila koepferae, assembly GCA_030914345.1. Lineage (NCBI taxonomy): Eukaryota > Metazoa > Arthropoda > Insecta > Diptera > Drosophilidae > Drosophila > Drosophila koepferae. Next base: position 7,982,878 of record JAUESR010000211.1, read on the forward strand.
CGTCTGTCAATTGATTCTCTAAATTTACTTAGTCAAAGTCAGTATTCAAACAGTAAGCCAAAGTCCTTTGCTCCAGCACGTTCGTGTGATAATTTGTTTTGTTGCTAAAATATGAAACTAAAAGGCCAAACAAGCCTTGCGCAATGTTTTTATTGATGTGAACGGATTTAATTGGCCTACTACGTGGACAACAAAGCGCTGCTAATTTCTGACCACACAATGTGGCCGATAAAAAACAAAAGTAAACAAAAAATAAGGCAAAATATTGGGAAGCGCAAAAAATGTGCTAAAAATTCATTCCAAATAAGGAAATCGCATAAAGTGCGCCAAGTTAAATGAAAACATATTAATTTAAATATTTATAAAAATATTCATAAATTAAAATTAAATTATAAATAATTTATTGAATTACTTACATAAATCTTCAAAATATATTAATGAAAATATGTTAATAAATTATTTAGAGACAAATTAATATTTAATAATTGTAAATAATATAAAATTATAAAAATAATTATAAAATTTTTGCAACTGCGATCACCTGCATTTTTATTTTAAATAATCTAAGTTAATTAAATATCTAAATAAATATTTAATTATTATTAATTTATTATTCCTGGCAACTTTTAGGCTTTTGCAATTTCTGGAATCGCCATCATTTGCACTTTTCTATTGATATGGCGGCCATTTTGTATTTCGGTGTTTTGTGTACAACGATTTGGCGGCTTTTGTGCGACGCGTGGTTTTATGTAACAGCTCCCAGCCATCCAGCCAAACGTAACCAAACGCCCCGCCCCCCTACCCTATCCATAAAACGTCAATTCCATGAGCCGACATGTCGATATTTTTGCCAATTTTTAGCTGCCTCTTGCAAATTGCTTTTTGAGCTTGTTAGAGTTTGGCACACACGCTAATGAATAGTCAAAGTCCAAGCGCGCTGGCCGCACTTGCCGCTGCGTTTCGCATTGCATACTTTTTGGGGCGGCGAGCGCAGCAAAACGAAAACTAAATGCCAATGCTTAGGCGCGTATTACGGCAGCAGCATGAGCGCCGCCCACCATCAGCGACGCCATTTTGTAATCAAATGCAGCACAAAAGTATGCAAAGGAAATTTGAAAACGTTCGCAACGAGAGAGCAGAGCAGAGCAGAGCAGTAAAGAGCGAATGCGCTTTCTTCACAGAGAAATTTTATGCAATAAAATTATTGAAATGCAATCTCTGTTAATATTTAGATGTATATATCTCCATTTATCCCTTCTAAACTCTACAACTATAAATAAATTCTATTGAAGCTGTGCTAAGCAGTCTTCACTGTAGTTAAAAAAACAAAAAAAAACACTGCAAGGGAGTTGCAGCTCAGCCCATTGTCGTTGCCGTTGCCATTGCCGTTGTTTCCGTTAGTGGATGCTGCTTTTCAATTAGTGACTCAGTCTATGCCAGCGATTTCTATGCCTAGTGCCACGCCCATCGGCCAGAGACACAACACTTGATGCCGCCGACTGCAGTTGACGTTGCCGCGTTTTACGTAAATTGAACAACAGAGCCGACCAGACGAGCCTCACAAGGCACCAGCGGCACAAACATGTGCCACAAACCATATAAAGCAAACACACAAAAAGAGAGAAAGAGAGACAGAGAGAGAGAGGAGTTCTGAGTGGAAGAAGAAGAGCTGCCTACACTCTTCCACTGCAACAGCACCTGAATGCAGGCAAAGCCTCAAAAAACGGACAGCTTAGCCAGACGGGGGAGCATATGCGCCTGGGTATTGAAAAGTGCATTGCAGTTAGACAAACATGCGAAAAGAAATAAACATGCAAAAAGAAAGAGAGAGAGACAAGATGAAAAACAAAAATACAGTTGTAATAGTGGCAAGCCGAATATTAAATGCGCTCAAAATTAAACTCGACTCTTGAGAGTCTGTTAAGTTGCTATGGGAATAATTAAGTAGAAATTTTGGCAGCTATAATTTATTTTTATATTTTTCATTTATTTTTATATTATATTTACTTACTAGCCTTTACAAACCTTATCAATTCACGTGAACTATTTAGATAATATTCCGTGAGCCAAAATTTCATTTTCTTCTATCTTCTTTCTTTTTTAAGAATTTATTCATATATTCATTAAAATCGGACATCAAAACGAAATCAGATAGCAACTAAACTGGCTACAAATAACAACAGTAAAAGAGTCGTACTAGCCGCAAAAGAATTTTCAGAATTTAACATATAGGATGTAATAATGAATAAATAAGTTTAGATTTAAATTATATATGCTAGCTTATATGCATTATTCAGTATTTAGAAACCAAAGCTATATGCGCTAGAGACTCTAAGAACTACAACAAATTATACATAAACATTTTATTCTTATTTAATTATTTAGTTAATTATTATTTTTAATTATTTTATGTTTAAATTATTATACCCAGATTTGCTATTTTTAATGTGTTCCGATTTTTAAAAATTTTGTAGTGCATATAATAATTATAATCTAGTTTTAACTATTTGTTGACATGCGCTTTATCAACGAATTTAAATAAATAAATGCTGCTGAATATTACTATTACCTGTATGTACTTGAATGCAGTACTGGCAAATAGTATCTATTGGTCGTTTCTCAATGTCTGCAAATAAATGTCTTGCACTCACACTTCAATATAAAACTCAGAGAGAAACCAATTGCTTTGCTCAATTGTGATCGGATAGAAAAAACTCATTTGTTCGCTCTTTCTCTTTTCCTCGATTGACTGCACGAAGCATGAAGCACGAAGCCTATTGCTTCATCTTTGTGTGTGTATTGGTTTCTATGCGAGAGTTGCCTTCACTAAGCACAGCAATAACGTACGTGAGTGTGAATGTGAAGATCGCTTGCATAGACTCTCTGCTGCTCTGCTCACACTTATTGAGCTGCATTGTGCGAGCGTCAATCGTTTCACTTCGCAAGCGATGTTCGGTTAAATTGCATCAAACGAATAGAACCGAAAATAACCGAAGTCTCATGCTCAGAGCAAAAGCGTGAGAGTATGTGTTTTTTTTTTTTTCGATTAATCTCGTGAGCAGAGTATGAAGATTCAAACGCTTAACTGTAATTAGCGAGCTGTATTAAAGCATTAATTTGTATATAATTATATTATTGTATTATGAGACTTCGTTAAGAAATATATAAGAAATAAATAAGTATTTACTATATAATAATATTTAAAATATAATTGTTTATTTAAATTAGTTGACATAGCAAGTGTCAACAAATAAATAAAACTAAAGTATATATATTATGAACTAGTACTACACAATTTGTTGACTTTTGTTGATTTATCAAAAAATTTAAATAAAGAAGTATATTTAAAATAATATTGTTATATTTAGTATATTATTAATATTACATTACATCATTCATTGACGAATTCTGTAGCTTAAAAACTAGAATATTATACAGTATGTATCTATATGAAAATAATTCATAAAAAAATGATTGTATTAGTTAAAATTTTCACGAAAAAGCCGGACCTCGTAATGGTCAAAGCTTTCTCATTAACTCTTTCATATAGTCAATAAAACGCATTAGATATAACAGCGGCAGCAGCATATTGAGAAAAGTTCAACTAAGTTGAATTTCATTTGTAAATGAAGAAGAGTAATATATATTTTTGAGAATTTATTTTTCTAAAATCTAACTAAATGACAGACTAAATCTGATTAAATTATATTATCTTATTGTATTATAAATATATTTTATTGTATTTTTTATTTTTTTTTTATATTATTTTTTTTTATTATATTTTATATTTATTATTTTTTATTTAATTTTTTCTTTGTCTGTCAAACTCTCTGTTGAGTTTCGTGGCAAATTTTTCTAGGTTGATATGACATGAATTGAAATATTGATATTCATTCGAAGGAGGGTTCAGGAGATCTCGTAGTCGAGCTGTCTCAACTAGAGCTTTCTTACTTGTTTTATTTTATTTTGGCTTTATAAAATAAGGCTGATATTACAATTACACATACATGAAAATCGTATAGAAAAATCATTGTATCCTTACTTTTATAAAACCATGTTACACATCTCATCACAGTTTCCCAACGCCCCCAGTTAGAGCATGCAATAAAAATAAAAAATAAAAAAAAAAAATACAAATTCAAATACAAATATAATCGTCAACTGAGGGGTTATACACAAAAAATGGCAGTAACCGCATAGACAGTGACTGGCAGACGATTTGTATTGCCTTTAAGCCTAAAAGCATGCTTCATATGTTATGGCAAACGTTTAATTATTTATTTGAAAGGAAGACGACAACACATGACGACGCAGCAAGCACTGCACAAAACCCAAAAGGAGGAGAACAAAAATAAAAGCCAAACAAATCAGTAGAAGGCAACAACATTGCAAAAATGCAGCATTTTTATTGACACAACATCAGAAGCGGAGAGCAGGATGAGAGCGAGAGAGAGAGGGCAGAGTGGAATGACTGTTGTCTCTGCTGCACGAGCACGAGCACGAGCATTGCCAGCAGCCATTGAGGTTAATTAGTTGACATTTGCGCTTAATTGCAATCTGCGTCGAGGGCATAGAGCGCCAGCGAAGCGTTAAGATTCTCATTCATGATTGATGACTCAATTGGCTGATGCAGCGCCTGTTGACAGACCATTCAAGCATAGCGCCAAACTTGACACCCACTTGACAGCAGCAAGTAGCTGGAGTTGATTGAAAGCCAAAAGGATAACGTATGCAAACATTTGCGAATGCAGGCATAATCATCTAGTTCGATATTGCAGCAATCAATATTTCATATCTTGAGTTCATTTAATTAATCGTAGACGAGATTGATTGGATTTATATAGCAAAATAAGTGAAAGAGTTATGCGCTCAGATTGATGCTGAGTTGAAATGTAGTTGGATAATTGACTAAATGACTGATTGGCTAAATGACTGAATGAACTGCTTAATTGGCTGATTGATTGATTCTGACTGCCAGAAAACCTACATATGCCAACTGGCATATGTGAGTGAGTAACACTCTGGCTAACTGATTGACTGACTAATTGATTGAATGACTGATTAACTGATATGTAGACTGATTGATGAACTGACTGACTGAATAACTAATTGGCTGATAGACTGACTGATTAACATATTGATTGGCAGACTGATTGACTGACTGATAAGCTGATATGCGGACTGATTGACTGACTGATTGACTGACTGATTGATTGACTAATAGAGTGGCTAACTGACTGATAGACTGACTGACTGATTTACTAATTGAATAATTGACAGATTGATACAGTGATTGACTGGCTGAATAACCGATTGACTGACTGATTGAATGACCGACTGACTGATTTACTGACCTATTAAGCGAGGGATTGACTAATTGATTGATTGTTTGACTGATTGACAGACTGATGGACAGAGTGGTTCAATAACTGAGTTATTGAATAACTGACTAATTGATTGACTTTACCCAAATTCATATTACAACAAGTAAGAAGGCTCTAGTCGAGGCGGCTCGACTACGAGATCCCCTGAACCCTGCAAAAAAGTGATACTCTTCTTCTTTACGCACTTATGAGCGCACGCTCTGCTAACCGCGCAGTTGCTGTCGTGGCTTGGGGGTGGGTTGGGCTGAACTTTGGACGCTCATAACTCCATTTCTAGATGGACTATCTTTATGAAATTTTTAGAGTAGATTAACAGTATCTAAATCTATCTATGTGCCAAATTGCAAGTCTCTAGTATTTGAAATGCGTTTTTTTCAAATTGGGAGCGAAGGGGGCGTGGCATCCAGAATCTGTAAATTACATAAACTGCGTATACATAATATCTATCTAAATAAACAAATTTGAAGTCTCTAGCTGAAACAGTGTAGAAGTTATGCCCAAAAAACCTAAAAAATGGAAACGAATTTTCGATTTTTTATCGATAATTTGGAAATGGGATGAGTTATCGAAAAAACAAAAATAAACTCGTACTGCGTAGCTAACATACGCATGTTTATGTGAAATTTCAGCTCTCTAGCTTTTGTAGTTTCCGAAATCTCGACGTTCATACGGACGGACGGACGGACGGACGGACGGATGGACGGACGGACAGACGGACAGAGCTAGATCAACTTATTTTTTTATGCTGATCAAGAATATATATACTTTATGGGGTCTGCGACTTCTCCTTCTGCCTGTTACATACATTTTCACAAAACCATTATACCCTGAATTCCCATTTTTCAATGGGTTCAGGGTATAATTAATTATGCTAGAACTTTGGCGCTTTCAATGTATCACAACAGATATCAAATATCAAATAAACATATTTTTCATATAATTTTATGCCTTTAATAAGTAAAGCAATATAAATTTCTATTAGCTATAATTTTATCTAAAATTTATATTATATATAATATAGCTTGTCAGCTTCTCACTGGTCCTTGAGCTCATTTAAATTTGCTTCAAGCAGTAAGCCACCTCGGGCGTCTTGCTTCTGATCCACTTGATGAAGGAGGCGACGCGCGTGTTTACCGATGGCTGTTGCGTGGCACAGGCGTAGCCATAGCTCACAATCCCGACAGCCATCAAGCGTCCATTGCTGCGCTCGTACAGTGCTCCGCCAGAGTCATATTGACACGTGTCCCGCCCCGGGCTGTAGGTGCAGAAGCTGTGCGCTGGCACAGAGCCTTGGCTAAGCGAATAGCGGCACTGCTCAGCGCTGATCACATCCAGTGTCGTCTTCAGCAAGCGTTGTGTCTGTGGACCGCCATACGAAGTGGTGCCCCAGCCGGCAGCCAGCAGCTGTTGCCCCACCAGCGGCAACTTGCGGCCATTGGCAGCTGGCTGCAGCGGCAGACAGGCCGGACCCACGCTACGATTGAAGAGAATGGGTGTGCGAGTGCGCAGCAAAGCGATATCGTTGCGCATTTGGCCATTCGCCTGGCTGAACTGCTCGTGTGGTATCAGCGCATCCAGATCGTAGCGACGCGTATAAAGCGTCTCGTAGACACTCGAGAGATCATGCTCCCCAACCACAATACCCAACTGGGAGGCATGGCTCGTCTCGGGACTCAGGAAACAGTGGGCAGCCGAGAGCAAATAGTGATGATGAACTAGACGAAGAGATGTTGTGAAGAGAAGTTGTTAGCAAGGGTTAAATCATTACAAATGTATGTAATATAAAATGATTAAATATAAATCATTTTAATTTATTTAATTTCACTAAAAAGTTCTTAATTTATTTATTTTTTATATTTTTATTTATTTATTATATTTTATTTTGTTCTTTGAGTAATAAATAATACATTTTATTTACTTACTGATTTTTTTATATAATTTTTTTTAAACTTAAAAATGCATTGAATTACACTTTTTTGGATTATTACTTCTTTTTTCTCATTTTATTTAATGTTTATTATTTGTTACTTATTATTAAATTTTTATTTATTTATTTATAATTTGTATATATTTTTATTTAATTTTTTTATTTAATTTAATTTATTTTACTTTATTTATTTATATTATTTTATTTAATTATTTCTTATATTATATATTATTTATTTATTATTTATTTTATTTATATTTATATATTTTTTTTATTTATTTTTATTTATTTTTTTTAGTATTTATTATTATTTTATTATTGTTATATATAATAGAAAATGATTTGATTCACTTACTGATTGCCGCACCGCAGAACACTCTGCCCTGTTTCTTGGTCAGCACACCAGCCATGGAGGGAAACTCGTGCAACGAAGCCTCGTCGTTTGTTGGACTGGCGATCCTTTGTGTTGGGCTCCAGCCGCAATTGCAATTTGGCGCTAGGGCTTCGACGAGGCACGAGAAGCGACCACCGCCGCTCGCCGCCGCCGAGGGTCTGCCCAGCGCATAAATGGACAGAATTTTGGCACGTTTTGCGGAAACCTGAGCCGTGCGCCTTGGCCACTGGGCCAAGTTAGTTGTGGCGGGCGTGCTGCCAATTCGACGACCATTGTTTGGCTCGTCGTAGAGCAGAGAGGCAACGTAAGCCAGAGCATCGCTAACGCCCACATCCTGCAGCACGTGCAGCACCTCGTTCGAAAAGTTATCATCATCATCATCATCATCTGCATCAGCATCAACATCAGCATCAGCAGCATCATCATTATCGGCATCAACATTTTCATACTGCCCGTACGCCTCCTTCTCATCTTCAATCAGCTCCAATGGCGTTGCCTCTGTTGTTGTCGTTGTTGTCGTTGTTGTACTCGTGCTGGTCCTGTTGGGGCTTGTGATTCGCGTTGGCAGCTTATCCCTTAACTTTGGCACCACGCTAGCGGGCACTGCTGCTGTGGCCGCCTCCTTGCGCTGCGATATGTACGAAATCACGGCACGATTCAGAAAACTTTGCCGCTCAAACTTGCCAACGCCACAAAAGTATTCGGAGCTCGTCAACAGCTCATCGCCCTCGGCATTGAAGTGAAACACCTCAGCGCGACAGCGCGTGTCCTTCAACAGCTGAACGGCAGCAAAAATAAAAATAAAATAAAGAAATAAAAGAGAGAGGGGGAGAAAAGAAAAAAACAATTGTGCAGGAATTAATAGATTAGCGAACCATGACAATAAGATATCCTGTAAAAAGAAGCTGAAGGTGACTGAAAATGTGGAACTTCTAATGGAAGCTGAATGATATGTAATCGCTTGAGAAATAGACCAAAGAGCAATGAAAATATTAAGTAAAATTATTAAATCATTAAAAATATGTAAAACTAGATTAAGTTGCCTCTAAAGAGCAAAGAAAAATTGGTTTAAAAACTATTGAAATCTGTTGTAAAACAAAACAGAAATAATAAATTCAAATTGAACGGAAACTTCTAGCAAGAGCTGTCTTCACTAAACACATCAATAGCGTAAGTGAGAGTGAATGTAAAGATCGTTTGCTGCTCTGCTTACACTTACTGAACATTGAGCGAGCAGCAATCGTATCACTTCGTATCACGTTCGGTTAAAGAGCGTCGCACGAATAGCTCAACGCAAGCGGCTCAACCGAATACCAAAAACGAAAAGAACCGAAGTCTTGCTCAGAGAGGCTGCCAGCACAGAGCTTAAGAGTTCAAACGTTTAACAGTTATTTGCGAGCTATGGATTTACTTCATTTCAAAGCTGCAAACAATTCATGCTCAATTGGCCAATCTAATTGAAGCTAGCTTATTGAATATATACTTGAAATTAGTTGCTTATTGATAAATATATATTCAAATAGTTTTATTATTATTATAATAATTTTTAAAAATTGTATATTATTACTTAAAATATCATATATATTTATTATTATTACAGAAACAGTTTATGCTAATTTAGAATTTCATGTTCTTTTATTTTATTTATTTATTTATTGAAATAAAATATATATATTTAAATAAATAAAACATAAGATTCTTAATTAGCAAAAACTATTTTTTAGTTGCAAGAAAAAAACAATAGCTAAATACTGTATTAATAAATTTACCTCTTTAAGCTTTATGCAAATAAATATTAAGGGCAAATAATTCATTAAAAAAATAAAAATAAAAATAGTTAGGCCCGTAGTAGGTTAGCCTATAAAATGTATTATTTCTCAGTTGAAAAGCAGCAGCTAAACATTGCTCTATGGGTTCGTCAAAAATTAAAAATTAAAAAAATATATATGTATATCACAATATAAAAGAAATTGTAGGCGCATGGTCTCTAAAATGTTCAATCTTTGCAGTGGCAAATTCGATTTTTTCTGGAAACATAACGGAGCATTCAAAAATACTATAAAATACACTAACATTAATCAATAATCTTTATATGAATATACATATATTGTCAGAAATAACATTAAAGCCCACAAAAATACAAATTAAACCAAAATGTATTATTTATAAAAATTATTTCTCAAAAATAATTTATTATAGAAATTTTTTATGCAGAAATAATTAAATATAAAATTATTATTATTAATATTATTATTTTAGAAAGAATTATTATTATAGAACGAATTTGTTATGAAAGCATATTAAGACAGCAAATTATAATTATTGAGTATTATATTATATATGTTATTTTATTTATTTTTTTATTATTATTTTTATTTTTATTTTTATTTATTTATTTTTATTTTTATTGATTTTTTTTTTTTATTTATTTTTTTTATTTATTTTTTTTTTTTATGCTTTATTTTCCTTTAATATTATTTCTACAATATATGTTCATCAAAATGTTTAGCTGCTGCTTTTGAGCTGACAAATAATTTCGATATTTTATATAAATTATTTGAAAATTCACAACAACAAAAATTTATGTTTTCTTTAAATTTTTAAATTTGAAATTTTAAAATAAATTATTTAATTTAAATTATTTAAAAATTCACAAAATAATACTTTATGTTTCCTTTAATTTTTTTTTTTTTTAATTGATACTTTATATAAATTATTTAAAAATTCACAAAAATATATATATATATTTTATGCTTCCATTAATTTTTCACTGCTATAGTCTTTTAGTAATGCTTATGGCATAAACTTTCTTATTGAGCTGTCACTGCCGCGAATGCTACAGAAGTATATATCGTATTGATTTTAAGTGTCAGCATACACGGTCACAAATTTAGCACACTCTAGCATACTTTAGCATAGTCACAAATTCACATATATATATATATAATCTCTCATATCTTTTCACTCAATCCATTAGCGATTCACGTTAACGCACCGTTTGTAGCTGCAGATCACATTTGAATTGTAGCACATGATCCTTGGGCGCTTGAAGGGCATAGCGACAGGAGCTGCCGACAGGATATGGAGCCGGATAGTAGGGCGAATTGATATAGATTTTTTGACCCGCCTGCAGTTCCAGCTGATGATTGCACTGCTCATAGACGGCCAGAGCAACAGCTACTAGTTGGCTCAGCCAGAGACACTTTAGATGCCGCCACATGATCGGATCAACGTTCAACGCAGCACTGGCCAAGACGCGCCAGAGACAGCGGCTTAAGAATTCAAAAATCCAAATATCTTGATGGCTGGCCGCCAACATAACGGTGCCTTTCATCGAGATTTGCCGCTGGCCATGGCGCTGACAGCTGACAGTCACGCGAGCCGCACCATAATTGGAAGCTTCTCAGCGCCAGCACCCACGCCCCATGCTCGGGGCGGCTCGGCTTAAATATGCGATAATTAGGGTATTAAAAGCCGCCAACGAAAGCAAAACCAAAAAACAAACAAAACCAACAAACTTGCCAACTAATTGAAAGAAAGTGCAAGTGTGTATCAACATGTTTTTTTTACATTTCAACTTTGCTTTTGTTTTTCAGTTATTTGCTACTGTTATTGGGCGCAAACCAGTTTCGGAAATGTGGCACAGACACGAACAGGTAGTAGCGGCAGTTGGGATAGGTAAGGGTCAGAAGGCGTAGCGTGCCGTTGTCTAAGACAGATAATAAACATCTAAGCCATTTAGTACTGCAAGGAAAAGCATTTCATCAAGAGTCTTCAAGTTATTTAAAGACAAAGCGTGTTTCTCTAGAAATAATATAATTGTATTTTTTTTTTATTATATTTTTCCTCAATTTAGCCTTATTTTAAATTATGTTTGTGCGTATGATTCTTTAAAAAGGCTTACTTCATCTGCTGATAATATTTACTTTTGTTTATCATACAAAATTTATTTAATTTTGTTTATAATAATTATTTATTGCTTATTATGTTAAATGTTTATGCGTTGTAGCTTTCTAGAAGTATTCGATTTTCTTTTCTTGTTTTTAAACAGTTTTGATTTATTTTATAATTTTTTTTTATGTCAATAGTAATTAAATTAACACCATATAAAATTAAATACATTATTATTTAAATATTATAATTTATCTAATCATTCAAAACAATATATAATATACAATATATATTTTTTTTCATGTACATAAAATAAAAAAAAAATTTAGAAAGTTATACAAAATATTATATTTGTTATGTAATATTAATTAAAAAAATATAAATCAAAGTTAATAAAAAAAATGTAATTAATATATAAAATTATAATAAATAAAAACTTATTAAATATTTAATTTAAATAAGATATTTATTTTTCACACGAGAAAATAAAAAATACATATAATAAACAAAAATATGATCAGGGAAAAATATAATATAAACTCTAAACATTTATTACATATTTTATTATTTTTTAATTTATTTTTTATATAATAAATAAAATAAATTGAAATCATGAGCTAAAGAAATAAATAAATAAAAATCAAATAAATTGAAAATTATAGATGTTATATTTTTCATGTAATATTATCTTAAAAATAAACATAAAATACAATAATTAATAACATTTATAAATATTTAGTTTTATATATTTTTAACACGAGAAACACATAAATATTGTCGTCCACAAAATCATTTTAAATTAAATTAAATTAATTGCTTTATTATTAAGTAATAAGTATAAATAATACAAAGGTCTGAATGTAAGCAAAACTTTTGTTAAATTGATTCTTGTGTTAAAAACAAACTCAATTTATATTTAAAAGATTTGCTTTAGAACAGGCCAAAGACAAACACTCAAAAATTATTTATTTTTTTAATTATTAGAATAAAATTCCTAGCATTGACTCATTAAGCACATGCACCTCTAACTACTTAAGTAATTATTGCTCTACAAATTATTATTCTTATAGTATTTGCATCGCACACTTGCTGAATTTGATTGCCCCCATCGCAGGATTCACACCCGTTTTGGCTTTAGCCGCCAACTTTAAAGAGAGCCACTTGGCATTACCCATGCCCCGCTCATAAGCCAGCCAGCCACATGCCCAACTCCTCCGAGCAGCTCATTTTTTAGAGCTTTTCAAGCGCTGCTTAATTGGATGTGCTCCATGCTCCATGCTCCACACTCGATGCTCCTCTTTGCTGCTGCCGGCGCCACACATGTGCGCAATGTGCTATAAAAAACTACAAGTTGGCCAAGGAAGGAGTTGGCTAAAAAAAACTCCAACAAAAAAAAATACAGTAAACCAACACAAAATGATGGCAAGTTTGTCGCCCATTTCGTAAAATAAATATACAAAAAATTAAGAAGAAGAAAAAAATATAGATACATAGCGACGGATGGCGCCGCGGCTGTCACGAGGCGCGCAGACAAACGCTTAATGCTAATATTATTTTCTTGCTTAACAAGCGCTGGGCAGCAGTGCGAGTGGATTGCCGGTGGCTCCTAGCAGTGGTGCAGTGGTGTATAGAGTGCTGGGCCGTGTGACTTATTTGCACAAGCCATAAAAAATTTAACTTTATTTCGCCATTTTTAATTTCCTACTCCGCGGCGCGCATTTGGCGTAAACAGTCAACGTTGGACAATAACTACAAAACGTCGAGCGGAGTCCGAGCCAGAATCCCGGAACCCAAATACCGGACCCGTACATAAGCCGAGTGAAAAGAACAATACGAAAAAACTTGGCTGCTGCTGCTCCTGCAGCTCCTGCTACTCCTGCTACTCCTGCAGCTCCTGCTATATTTGTATATTTCGTCTACGTCTCTTTTTTGTTACTGCTGGCTGCATGCGCGAGCGCGGAAAACAAACAGCAAATAATTCAAAGTGGATACAACTAAAGCAAAGTCAAAGCTAATATACGAAAATGTAATAAAAATTAAAAAGAAATAAAAACGAATTAAAATGAATTCAAAGTCGCCAACGGCGAATGCGAAACAAACCAAAAGGCTCTCGCGACAGTTGTGCGACTTCCAGCTAAATGCCATAGAGCACATGTGCTGGCTTATAATGAAGGGCCAGCAGAGCAGATATTTAACAGAATTTTCTTTCTATGACTTTCAGCAGTCAAATATAAAAATAACTTGTAAATGACAATAAATACAAATATTCGTTTCATACATGGCACACGACAAAAACTGCTTGTAAAACGCGCGCAAAACGCACGAAAATACAGTGCTGAACTGCTTGCACTGCTCGTTTGTGTTTGAGTTGTCAAGCAGTTCGCTTTAGTAATGGTGTGAAACTTGGCTAAGGCGCGGTGTTTAGTAGAACTTTATTTAAAGCAGTTTTAGACTAATAAGATTATATATTTTTTTTAAACATATTTTTGGAAATAATAATAAATAAATTAATTGGAAATCAATTTATAACATATATACTTTTGAATCATTATTTTAAAAAATAAACAATATTAAAAAACTAAATATGCATTTATTTATAAAATAGTTATACATTTTTAATAAACAATTAGATGAAATATATATTTTAATTAAAAATGATCGGAAAAAAATTAATAATCTCATTGCCAATCAAATTATTATATATATACAATCTTAAAATGAATTTATAAAATAATAATAATACAAATTAAAAATATATTTCAAATACAAAATTAAAATAAACAAGTATTAATAAAAACTAAAAACATTTATTTATAAAGTAATTACAAATCATTTATTAACAATCAATGTATTTAAAATGAAAAATAATAATAATAATAAATATAAATAAATTATTTGCCAATTAAATTATTATATATCAAAAATATTTTTGAGCATACATAAATAAAAGACATATGAAAAAAACTAAATATATATTTTAAATAAATATAAATATATACAAAAGACAAACAAACAACAACAAACAAATAATGATATAGAAAAACAAAATATTTTAAAACATTTATTTGAATAATCTTATATTATTTATAAATCTTTAATTAACAAAAATATATAAAAATATTTAATTAACTAAAAATAAATATAAAATATTTCAAATATATGTATATATATATATGTATATAAAATATTTATAACAAAATTCAAGATATTTATAAATTAATATAGCGCAACTTAACATTTTAGTAATTATTATTATTTAATTAAATATTGATACTTGAATAAATTATTTGTTTTCCTTTCATGTCAAAAGCTCATTCTGCCCCTACTTACTATCAAGTAAATGTCCTAAATAAAACCACATAATAATGCATTGGGAAATATTTAACGTTTGCTCATTCACCTGACCATCAATCCGATCGAATTCACTTCCGTTGCCTTGCCGCACCCGCAGCGAGCAAATGAAGGGCACAATTAATGGACAATAGAATGTTTAGCTGACCCACAGGAAGTGCAAAAGCAGGACAGGGCAGGGCACTGTGCAACGGCAGGAGTCGGCTGAAGGAAGCGATGCGCAACAGTTGCATGAAGTGCGGGCACTTCAAAATTAATAAGAGGAAATGCGAATAACAATGGCCCATGGGAGTGGGAAAGCGAATAGGAATCGGAAAGGTCAGTGAGTGGAACGCCAGCAGCAGCCTTTGGGCATTGCCCACTCGCTTGTCCTGCATGTCCTGCGTGCGGTCCTTTCTCACAGGTGTAGCTCAGGTGTGTATCCATTGCGCTGTGTGATTGTCCGTGTGATTCCAAGCAAATCGAGTGTCTTGACCAATGCTTTGATCAGAGCCGAGAGCCGAGAATCTCTGTAAATCTAATTAACGCTCCTTAGAGCCCAAGCCGCCAACGCCACAGGATACTTCAGACAAAGAATGCAACGATCATCGATCATCGTGGCTGTGTTTGCTTGAGTTTACACTGCGATTTGTTGCGCCAATGAGAAATTTTAAAACAAATCAAGAGAGGCAGCAAAATAGAGAATAGAGAGAGCGAGAGAGGAGCAGCTCGAACTACCTGTCGTCAGGCACTTAGCCTTGTGAGAAACGCGCTCCAGAAGTGCGCACAGCTCAAATTACAAATGCATAACGCGCCACGCCTCCTGCCCTGTCCTTTGCCTTAATTGGACTGGAGTCGAGTGGAGAGAGAGAGAGAGAGAGAGCGAACGAGTCTTTAGCTAATTTATGAGTTTAGTAAGACGCAATGCATTTCTCTTGTTTTAGCTCGAATATTTATTCAACTGCTTAGAGACCACCCACTTGAGCCGCCGCTGCTGCGCTGTCTACTTTCTGTGTAATCCTGCGACTGATCCTCAGCCTAAAGACCTGTTAACCTGTTTCTGTATACAAACATTGTTAACAATATGGGAAAATGTTTTGCAAATGGAAACGATGAAATCTTTGATATTTATTCCTTAGCCCTGCCACAACAAATAAGATTTTCTCAGCACTGACGATGCTATCGATGCGAGGGTGGGCCCAAATCAAATTGCTTCTACTCGTCCTGGGTTCCCACAGCCAGCGCTGCTTGAGCTCTATGTGTCTCTCTCTCTCTCTCTCTCTCTCTCTCATTCTCTTTCAGTCTGTGTGACCTATGTTCCATATTTTGCAATTTAGATTTCTACACAATAATATCCTTTTGCCAGCGAACGACTGCTGCAGTTCCGCTCACCGGAAGGAAGTTCACAAATTTCATTGTTATAGCTCTCTGTTCGCCTTTGGGCATATTGTAAGGAGTCTCCTCTGCTGGAGGAGGGCGTGGCCATCACATGTGATGGGCTGAACAGAGCGAGAGCTTAGTTAATTTGGATTGATGCGATAAGGCTGAGATGCGATATCATATTATTATATTATTATTATATATATTATTATATTTAAGAGTTCAGCTTCGATGCTAAAATTTTGTTTAATTTTTGCAGCAGAGCAAATTAATTTCTATAGAATTTTCATTTATTTTAAATATTAAATAATTTAAATGTATAGAATGTATTTAAATATGTAATTGTTAAGAATGTATAAATTTATTTTTTTAAAATACTATGCTGCTATTGTATAGAAATTTTTTCGATTTGCCTCATCAGTTAAATTTCTTTATAGTTAGACCAAAAATATGATGTCTTCAGAGCTTGGCAAATTAAATTTGATCATATAATGTTTCATACAATGTGTGTTATATGTATACATGCTGCTAGATAATTTATATACATACATACTCTTAATGATAAATTCGAGCTTATATATAATATTAATCTAATTAGAGCAGCTCTGCCAAATCAAAAGAAAATCTATTGCTCTAAAGTCGAACTGCTACAAATTAAAAAGTTCGAAATGGTTTATCTGATTTATACTTCTGATTATAATATTTGTTTTTCTTATAATATTTGTACTTTTTATATATTTTTACCATTTGTTATTATTATTATTATTATTATTATTATTATTTTTGTATAAGAGAAATACATGATTAATGAATTTAATTTAATTTTTGTTACTAATTTATTTATTTGTATTTTACTTATTTTTACTTATTCCTATTTATTTATTTATTTTTGTATTATTTTTTCTTTTATTTGGCATATTTTTTATTTAAATAATTTATTTATTTATTTTACATATTTTTATTTATTT
Organism: Drosophila koepferae; assembly: GCA_030914345.1. Classification (NCBI taxonomy): domain Eukaryota; kingdom Metazoa; phylum Arthropoda; class Insecta; order Diptera; family Drosophilidae; genus Drosophila; species Drosophila koepferae. The sequence continues at coordinate 8,000,152 of JAUESR010000211.1, forward strand.
TTTGTATTTTATTTTACATATTTCTTTTTATTTATTTATTTTTTACATATTTATTATTAAAAAAAATTTTTTTTTTTTTTTTTTGCTGATTTTGAAACTTTAAAGTTATTTAACTATCGACTTACTCTATCCTGATAATTCCTTAAATAAGCTTTAACTGTGGACATTGACAGCCGAACAAGTGTAACGTTCCTAATTCTGTTAATAACATTTTTATAACTTTATTCTTATATTTATTGTAATATTTTTATTATTATTCATTGCTTTATTATTATTTTTTTTTTTTTTTTTGATGCTAGAGTTAATATTAAAACTCTTAAAAATAAGAAATATATATATTTATTCTCTGATAATATATATTTCTGCGTAAATTTAGCATTCTCTAAAAATCTTTAAAATGTTAAATAAATATTTAAAAAAAAATTATTATAAATTAAAGTAGTTTCCCAAACTAATTTTCCCAAACAAAATGCAACTAAAGCTACTCAATTATAACAAGACTTTATCTAAATTCCCTGAATTATGTGTCCTTAAAATGTGTTAGAATTCCTTTGCCCTTCGCTTGACAAATTCCCAGCCTTATCTGCAGTATCTGCCTCTTCGTATTGCTGTTCCTTCATTTGCACCGCCCACAACATACATACATACTTTTATTTGCTGGCTAGGTTCCCAGCACTCCGTTAAGTCCACAATTGTGAACACTTTCCCAAGGCAGCAAGCAACTCCACACACGATCGAATTCGAATTCCCATACAGAATGTGACTTTTGCATACACACAACGTGGCATGTACCTGTGGCTTGTACCTGTTTATCCTTGCCCCGCTAGCCCGCTAGCCGGGTTTCTCACGGCCAAACGGTAACACTCCAACGCACACAAAAGGACATCCAAGCAACCCTCAATCAATGTCCTCGTAACAGGTTCGCTGCTGCAGTTTCGTCTCCTATGCTGAAGTAGGCGCTTCGTATTCGTTTGGCTTGGTTTCGTTTTATTGATTCAGCTCGTTGATCATAATAAACGATTAGTGCGCCCCGATCCTTGCTGATCCTTGCCCAGCATTTTTGCGCTGCTGAGAATATTTCTTTTACACCAAATGCATCTTTGTGCTGTTCACACGCACTTGTTACTCAGTTACTGTTGTTCGGGTTTGTGTGAGCTGGGAAAATTAGTTTAGCGAGTTTCCTTTTCCTACCAAATTTTTTTTATTATATTCAATTTTGATGCATGTCGCAGTCTTTAGCTGACTGTGAGAAGTCTTCAGCTTATCAGCGTATTTTGCTAGGCAATTGCTAGCGATAAGCTGCAGTTGAGATTATATATATATATATTATTTTATTTTATTATTTTAGCCCAGATTATATGGCCTGTCATTTAGTGGCATTTCCTAATGGAAATAATTCTTCAATATTTTTTTTTAATTCCTAGAAATTTCATGCCAAATTCCTCAGTCAGCCATGGCTATTCCTGGATTTTGTCTTGCATAATATTGCAAAATCCGTGTGCCGTTCAGTTAAATTTCGTAACCAGACAAAGCCTTTTTTTCCTTTAACGCACGGCAGCTTATGCAATGGCTTTCCTGGTATTGAAAATTGACTTCTATAATCTGCCGAGCCAAACGTTTTTTACGCAATAAAGAAACAAGAAAAAAAAAATAGGAGGCTGGCTAAAAAAAAAAAAAAAAAAAACATGTATATATTCTTCACATATTAACCAGCGTGCCCTTTGCTGTCTTCCGGGAAGTGCGCCGGCTAACCCTAGTGGAATTCTGTAGCCACTAATCGCTGCGCTAATGGCAAACACAAATGCTGGCAAGGCTAACCAGGCTCATTGTGCTGGCCACCCGTCGCTTTTATTGTGACCAAAACAAATAATCACCCATTGCCAGTGCTCATATTGATCAATGCAAATGCGTTTACGAGCTGGCTCGTAAAGTTATCCTTTCTTGCATCGAGTCCTTCCATGTTTGCCGCTGTTAACTTTGCGCATCCTTTCGCCTCAGCCTCTACGGCTGTCCACTCGGTCTCTCTGTCTCTCGGTCTCTGCTGTCTCTGCTGTCATCGCCTAAATATTACACGGAACTCTGGAAATTTGCCGTGTCTATCGTAAAACATTGACCTTGTGCACGCAGCTCGTTATGCAGCCTTGTGCCAACTCGAGTCCTTTTTTGCTATAAACACATTACGGCTGCCATCAAGGACATCGATGCATTTGTTTGCATTTGACTTGTTCAGAAACTCAACTGCCAAGCACTCAGCACACACACGCACACACACTCATCCATAGATTACATTTGACTCAAGGTTTGAGTGAATCAAATACTGCATTCCATTCAAATTCATTTTACAGCTCACTCTCTAATCACTCAAAGCACTTATCACATGCTCCACTTACATAGAAACAAAGGCTGAGAGATTTATAATTATTTAAAGCGAAATACAATTTAACTGAAAGCGGAACATAAAATGTAGAAATGGAATATTAAATGTACAGAAATTCAATGAAATCTTTTAAATCTAAATTATCTATTGGAAAAACAAAACGTTCGATTTCTATGAATTTGTCTCTTATAAAAAATTATAAATTTATTATTAGAATTTAGTTTAGCTGCAAGTTATACTTTTATTCTACATTCTCTCCCGTTTCGTCGGCTTTTCTATTTATCTATTGGCATATCTTCAAGACAAAAGAAAAATCATAGCAATTACTATACGAACGATTTATGTTTAGGATATAGAAATTGTGGACCCTGCTCGTGTGCACACACGCTTCTGCCACATTCCCTGAGTCGAGTCGCGTTAGCTTGATGCATCGCCAGACTATAGCCTGGCAGGCATCTATTCTCAATGCCAGATGACGGGCGAAAACAAAATGGCTGCAGTATGGCCAGCTTCGATTGTTGAAAAACTTTCACACGCGTTTCACGGAGGCAAAGAAGCAAAAGACGATTTCTAATTTTTTGGGGTGTCTTTTGGCAGAGCCTTTAAGGAACCAAACAACAGCTGCGTGCGTGTTACCACTGTGCCACTGTACAGTAAAAACCAGCCACGACCCTCTATCAAAAGACATGCGCCCGAAAGCGCCTCCCCTTCTGGCTGGCCAGACAAAGGTCGTTGCGCTTAACTGAACCTCAGGGAACCGCCGCTGCTGAGCAACCCTCTCTTGCTCTCTCTGCCTTTCTCTTTATGTAAGTTGTACATTTTGCATAAGATTTCGAAAATCTTGCCGAAAACTGTGGAAAGCATTTGGGGTGGCTCGCCAGGCTCTGCAGGGGCTGCAACAGAACTTACGATCGTTCTTTTTGCGCAGTTGAAGTTGAGGTAGAGGCTAAGACTGAGACTGAGACGGAGGGGAGGGAGCTGGGTTTTATTTTTTTTTAATTTTTGTTTTTGTACGCGTTCCATGTTGCGTGTGCATGAGATGCCGTCACACGAGTCTTGGCGCACACCTGGCCACGATCCATGCCATGCGAACCCAGGACCCCGACCTCACAATGCGAACGACTCTCGAGGCCTGCGATATGCTAAGTTAATGCTTTATTTATGCTGAATAGTGGAAATCGAGGCGAATCGCTGGGACTCGTGTCGTGTTCGACTCTAGTTCTCTGAAATTGATTTTTATAGCTGCAATCATAAACTACGTACATCAGCATAATTAGAGCGCTGCGAAAAACCTCGCACTTAAAAATATATATATGTATCTCAAGGCATTGGCAGAGACAAAGGCGCGTTTTAATTTTGATTATAATCGCTTTATGGGCCAACTACAAAAATACCTTTAAAAAGATGACAAACATTGCACATTGTTTGTTACCAAAACAACAACAACAACAACAACAACAACAGGCGAACAGGACTCAACAGAACTTGTGCAGTGGCCTTACCTGTGGCCGTTTCGTGGAAAACGCGTTATGGTTTTATAGACTTTTTGCATTCACAAAATACAGAAATTTCGTCGATCTACCCCCAAGGTGGCATGCATAATGTGTTTATGAGTGTGGCTCAAAGTCTCCGAGCAGTGTCCACACCCTCGCTCACTACCATAAGCCATCTCGCTCTGGCCAGGCACTTGCTGTGGTCGCCGCTTGTCGGTTTCCAATCGCGACCAGCGCACGCTGTGCGCTCGACCATAGCCAAAAACCCCGGAATAGATAATTTGCTGGCAACCATGAAAATGGTTAGAGGCCTAGCTGCTTTCCCTCGAAATGTCTGGCCAAATGCAGTTGAGACATTTCACGCCTATTTCTAGTCCTCACAAGCCAATTAAGTTGAGCTCGACGACGACGACGACGACGACGACCTTTGAAAGCCAAATCATGCTGAAATCATTTTAGGTCTACATTAAATCTAGCTGAGTCTAGAAGTAAAGCAGCATGCTGAATGTATTTAAATGCTTAATTTTATAATATATAAACTAAGAATTAGCAGAAAAAGTAATTTAGATGCTTTAACCAAAAATTAAAATTAAAAAATCAATAAAAAAATACAATATTATTGTTTATATTTTATTATGATATATACGTAGAAATAATATGAATCGAAACAGATACTAGTTCTAGTCTAGTAATAGTCAACTAGTTAATTAATAATGTGATTCCTAGCTTAAATTTTTACAAAATATATATTTACAAAATATATCAATTTATTACTTTTAAACAGAACTTTGACAAACACAATGTACATAAATTTTATATATAACTTATATTCCGATTTTGTTGAGTTTATAAATACATACACAGATGTATCTTTTCCATAGGGTAAAGTTCCTTGGGGTATTGCAAGAAAAATATATTATATGAGATACTTGCGACAGTATAAATACATTCACAATACATAGAATACATATTTATAACATAATAAAATCAATATATGATACATAGACAATCTAAATGCAGACAATATACATTACATAAAATAAATACAAAAATACTTTACTAGCAAATGTATTTTTTTAATAAACATAATTTCAATTATATAATATATAAATAATTTATATATACATATATTTATTTTATTATCTTATATATTAAAAATATATATGTATATATTAGATTTGTAAATTATTTATATAGTATTAAATTAAAATTATATTTATATAAAAAAAATACTTTTGCTAGTAAAGTATTTTTTGTGCTATTTTAAGGTTTTTGTGATTGTAGATAGCTAAAAAAAAAAAGATTTAAAAATTAAAACATAAAAATAATACAAATCTTAAATATTATCTGCAAGATGTGTTAAATTGTAATTAATCGTTGATAGCTAAAAATAAATATATTTATTTATTTATTTAAAAATCAAAAACAAAAATAGTACAATCTTAGAATATTATTTGCAAGAAGTGCGAAATTTAAATAAATTGTAGATAGTTAATAAAAAAAAATATTAAAAAATTAAAACAAAAAATAATAAAAATTATAATATTATTTGCAAGTAGTGCTAAATTGTAATAAATATATTTGTAAATAATAACCAAAATATTTAAAAATTAAAATAACAAAATATTATTTGCAAGAAGTACAAATTTTAAAAATTTATTTTTAAGCTAATGAATGTAAATATTTATTTACTTTTTGATTCACACATAGACCACAGTCTCAATAAAATAAGCTAACTATTTATCTTATTTCAAAAGAAATCTATTAAAGCCTTCTTTCCCATTGCAATGCATTCAGCGCTAAAAATTGTATATATAAATATGTAAGTATTTATAGCTGAAAATTTTTATATTAGCCTGCCTTTGCTTACATGATTTTATTTACTGTACTATAATTAGATATATTATATATAGTTTCTTTTGTTTATCAACTACTTACGGAAATAGTTTCATTCAGCTCTAAGCCATTCATGAAATTGTTTCACATGTAAATGTTTACTTGATAAACCCAAGACTGAATATATATGTATATAGAATTGCGAATCTACTCGCAATTTATAAAGTTTACTCTTTTGTTGGCAACACTCATTACGTCTTCTTCTTGCCGACTTTAATAGCTCCAATAGGTAATGTCTTTGGTTTTCTTTACAAATGAAATTCGTCATATTATTTTCTATGACAGCAGCTGCATGTTTGGTGAAAAGAAAAGAAAACGAAACCTGGAAAAGAAAAAGGACATTGACGCGTGCCAGCCGTGAAACACCGGGCTCAAAGTAACGTTCATTTCGGGATCACTGATAATAATTATACAAACAGAAGGAATGTTTTCGTCCTGCCTCAATGTACAATGTGCAACTGCAACCCCCGAGTCGGGCTCGGCTCATTGCAGCGCTCAATGAGGGTCCTTGTTACGGGCTCTCCACACAGAGGGAGCCCTTGTCCTTTGCCAGTGCACATTTGCCGCGTGCTCAATAAATTTGTTGTTGGCCCAGGGAAATTAGTTGCCATGTAACGTATTTTCTGTCTACCTCTCGTGTTTGATTTCCTTCTTCCTGTGGCACGTGTGGCACGCGCAATCATCGAGGAGCATAAGAAATGCTCTCTGCTCTCTGCTTGCCAGAGACTCCAAACGATTCACAAAACAATTCTGTGTCAGCTTCCGCTATTCTAATTCAAGCAAATTAAATCAATTTTAATGTCGCTAAACAAAACCATCATCAGCCATCAAAAATAATAACCGAAATGCGAGCGACGCTGTTAATGAATGTAGAGTCTAATCGTGATGGAGTCGCCGCTACCCTGGAGATATATTTGTATATAATGTGGGAGTTTATTAACTGAGATTTCAAGAAAGAAAATTTGATGTGAAAACTGAATTTTGAGGAATCTTTCATACTCAAAGGTTTGACCAAAGATTGACAAAGATCTTAAGGTATCATAACTTCTCTATATTTTTTTATATAAAAAAGAAATGACTAACAGGATTAGTATGATTCTATCTAATATTCGAATATCTTTTCTTGATATGCAAAGACAATTATATAGAAGTTTTTCTCAGTGCGATTGCCTTTCTGGCGTAGCTCTTAGAGCTATAAGTTCTTTGAGCAGAATTCGTAGTTTCCTGAAAAATAAATCATTTTTCCTTACGTTCAAATATCAAAGGGAAATGAACAGAATTATCATTTATTGATTTTTCCCTTAAACATAATTCATTCAAAAAATTGTTTGAAATATTTTAAGCAGAATACAACTCAGTTCAATTAAAGTATAATTTTTTGTTTTCTTAAATCAAATAATTTAGAAAATTCAACATTATCTCGATTAATATGCAATTAAATTTCAATTATGATTTGCCTGATAGACTGGCTACTGTCTCAAAGTCTCCTCAACTCTTCGCTGCATCTCAGAGCAAATTTTACAAAAAGTTATGGTCCAGTTTCGTTTACCTAACAATTATCATACCCCACACTCAACATATACAGGGCATACAGAAATTATTCGAAATGAAAAACGTACACAGAATCCGAGCATAACCCTCGGCTGGTTGCCCAGAAATGGGCACAAAACTGACAAGTGCTTCCTCGACAGCAACGCATCATTCAACAGCAATTTGAACATCAATTATGAGTCGGCTGCAATGAATGGGCTGCCCTGCATCTCACTGAATAGAGTGGGGCCCGAACGTGTGCTCATCCTCATCCAAACATCATGAGCACCATTCACAGAAGTACAAAAAAAAAAAAAAAAAAAGATGAGAAAAGAATAATGAAATGAAAGGGTGGCTTGTGCCAAGATGCGGCACAAAAGGCTGACACGCCAACGACACAAGTGAGCGCCAGCCGCAGCGTAACCTACTTTTAAGTCACTTTAAGAGCCAAAACCCTCAGCCATCAATCCCCAATCACCAATCCCCAACTATTCACTGTGTGCTGCTTGAGCTGGCCAATTACGAATGACCCAAATTTGAAGTGCTTTGCTTAGGTTCCCAAATCAACTGTCAATGCATGAGAATCGAAAGAATCTGTTCTCAGGGTCATCTTGGACAACCACAAATCTGTCCCCGATCACAACTGTTGCTCAATTATTGAAATTATCTTCGATGAGAGGAAGCCGAAGCAGTTGAAAAAGCAGAGGAAGCTCTCTCAGTCTGTTTTGATTTCAATTATAAGCCCGTTAAGCGCCATTACAATGCGGTTATCGTACTTGAAAACAGATGTCAACCGTTTTTGCCGCTTACGAAATTGATCCACTCGCATTACAAATTAAAACAGCATTTGCGGTAGTCAGCAAAATAAATAAAAAATAAAAAATAATAATGATATATGATATGCAAAGCATATCGTATCATTAAGTTATAGCTAATCAGAAATAATAAATATGCCATTATTAGCTAGACATGTACATTTATTATTTGAAAAGGCTGGATGAGAAGTAAGTTATTATATAATTATGTATTTGATTTCATTTATTTATATAAATATAGTAGTTATTAAACAACCCTCAAAACTTAATTACTATGATTTGAGAATGGAATCTTTTAATCATTTGCAAAATCTTTATTCTGATTTGTTTTCATAAAAAAATAAATATTTTTCTTGAAAATATTTTTTCGAATTAATGCAATATATAATTATTTTCTTAATATAATTTTTTATTTTTATTTTATTTATTTATTAATTATTTATTTATTATTTATTTATTTATTTATTTATTTATTTATTTATTCATTTATTTATTTATTTATTTATTTATTTATTTATATATATATATATATATATATATATATATATATTTTTTTTTTATTTTAATAACAAATTAGCAATTACATTTAATTTTTTTTTAATAATTAAAATCTAATTTCTATGATTTCAGCACGAAGTCTTTAAAGTCTGCAAAGAATCTATCGAATGCCAAAGAAAAAATGCAGCTTGAATTTAAATTTATTTCATTATTTATTATTTATAAAAATATAGAATAAAATATTAGAATTAATATATATGAGAATTTAATAAAATGAAGCTCAGATTTTACATTATATATGATTGAAGATTAATTTTAAATATATAATTTTAATTATTATTATATAATTTTAATTCAATTTATATAACTTAAATTACATAAATAATTTAATTTTAGGGTAAAGTTCACAAAAATAAAATAAATAAAATAAAATCAATTGATATAAACCTTGAAGCAGGACTATTCTGGACTTACACATAGATATTGAAGTAATCTATATCATTTGGTTCAAGTAATGTGACTTTTTTTAATTCTAATTTGAAACAAAACAATTTCATCTTTTAACAGAATCAATTATCAACAACTAATAAAAATATATATTTCAGATATACTCAGACCCAATATCTATCTAATAGAACTGCACAATTCTTCAGTTAGTAAAACTCGCTTGAAATCAAATCCTCTCAAGATCAAGAACAATGCATATCTGAAATTTATAACACCTCTGTGAGCTGAGCAACGGATTGTTCACCTGTTAATGGCTTTATTTCAATTCCAATTCCCTTTCCCAGGATGTGGCCGGAACAATAAGAATGCCCAAAACTGTAAATGCACAACAATAGCGGCCGGAAAAAAAATATACGAAATAATCGCAAAGGCAAAAGCGGTAAAGATATTTGTTTATCGCTCTATAAGAGCGGATGTTGTGCACGCGAGCAGCGGAAATAAAAGGTAGGACGAATCAGAAAGAGAGCGAGAGAGGGAGAGCGAATTGCAAGGGACGAACGAAGAGCGTGAGCAAAATACCGCTACGGGACTCAAAAACTCGAATCTATTGTTCGAGCGGAAGTAGAGACCAAAACTTCCGTGTCCTTTCGAATGTACTTTTCGAATGTGTGACCACACACATACACACACACACACACATACACACACATACACATACTTTTATAGAGCTAAGGCGCCTCTACAATCATCCAAAAAAAAAAAAAAAAAACCTCTCATTTAACTTCGACTTGTTAAATGCATTGCAAACAAATATCCTCACCCCTCACCCGACAACGTGTCAACTTTAACAAGTGCTTATTTACTTGGGTCCTCCGCTCCGCTCCGATCGCGATAATTTATGATCGAAGTGCGTCTTTATCAATTTCGTGTTATTCCCACAAGTGTTGCATAAAACTGTCTGATAATGCCCACACGATCCAATTTCTTTGTTTGTAAATAAAACAACATAGGAATATATGACAAAATCATATAATAAATGCATGTAAACACACACACACACACACATAGTAAGCAAGCCGAGCCCTTATCTGCGCTGACATTGACGAGGCTTCGTTACTTACGAAATGCGGGAGAGAGCGTGAGAGGGGGAGCTGAGCAGGCAACCGTAAGACTGCCAATGCAAACGATCCATGAGCCAAAATAAGCAAACAAACAAACCTATAAAAATCACTTCCCGTTGCCGCATGGAAAAAATGTCAAATGTCAACTTGAGAGTGGGAGAGAGACAACACTGGCACTGAGCGTGCAGCAAGTCGAAGCCAAAGAAATTTTAAACGGAAATTTCAATTCAAAAACGAAGCGCAAGCGCAGCGTCGCAGTCGCTGTCAGCGCTAACAGCGACGCGCATTCTCTTAGATTTGGTCAATTGGCTGCTCTCTGCTACGCGGCATCACGTAAATATGTCAAGCGTTCGGATCGTGTGGGTGAGCGTGCGTCGCTGCCATAGTCTATGCTCTCTCGCTCTCAAAAACATATCATGTGTATGTGCCTATGAAATGCGGGAGTGTGCGTGCGTGAGTGAGTGAGCGTTGCGGTTGCCGGCTTATTAGAAGAACGGTCAACATTTGTTTTTGATTTTAGAGTTCGTTCTGCGCGATTTGACGTGCAAGAATGTAGCTCAAAAGGCATGACAAAGAACGCTACAGGGTGTCCCAGCCCATGTGTGAGACATATGTGTTGCTCAAAACAGGGTGAGCACAACAATGCAGATAACATCAGTCAAAAGAACTTTTATTTCTGCAGTGCTCTCATTTCAGCTGATAAGCTAAGCAAGCCGAGACACCTCGGCCCGAACATATGTACATACATATGTATGTATCTTACTTACTGTATGTATGACTCTCTCCCTCTTTCGCTCTCTCGCTCTGTCACTCGCTGAGTATTTGAGTCATCGTCCTAAAAACAACACAGCAGCAATAACAAAACAACAAAACTCCACTGTGGCCGTCGTTTGTTGTTGTAGCTTTTGCTGCTTGCGTTCATTGATCGCCAGCAATTGCTACTTAAGTGCTGCGTCAACGTTGTTGACTTACATACATACATATGTACATATATACATGCATGCATATACACATATGTATGCATGTGTGTGTGTATACGTATATGTATGTAGCAACTACACGCCTCCGCATGCCCCTTACAACTCCTTTCCAAACGAAACGTCTCTAAGCGCACTCTCGCTCCATGTTTCATGCTTCTTTCACTGTTGGCTTTTCTTTTTACGCTCTATACGGCATTAATTGAGTGCCTTTCAATTGGGTTATGGATTAATTTTTATGCATAAATTAAATACCCATACGTTGGATGGCTCTGCTGCTTAAGGCCCCAGTCGGGCCATTTAGAAAGCAATTTCAAGTGGGCCTCCTCCGCTGTCAATTCGACGCCATACATTGGCCAACAGAATAAATGCATGTATGTATGTATGTAGATATATAGGGTGTGGTATGAAATTGCATACATGCTTATTTGAGCTGTGGGCAGTAAAGGGTGCCGCTGAAGTTTGGCATAGTGCACTGCAGGCGAATCGCTAATTTAAATGCAAAATATAAAGTTTGATATAGACAATTTTGTATGGGCATTATCAAAAGCTAAATAAAATGTTAAAAAATAAAAGAAATAGAATAAATTTAAAAATTATATATGTATGTATGTATATGAGCTATATAAGGATGCTGATATGCTATGGCACAGTGGGCCTAAGGATAGTTTTTTTTTTTTTGAATAAAATCTAAATATAGAGCTATAGATTATTGAAATTTTGCATGGGCACGGTCATACTATTAAAGATAAAAGTAAAATTGAAATTTTAAGTTTTTAGGTTTTAGGAATTGAATAAAAAAAAGTAATATAGACAGCTAAATATTATATATATTTTTAATTTTTTTTTTAAATTTAAAAAATATATATAGTTAAGTTGGCATACCTTTATATTCTTTGTTATCGTGGTATGCACAAAGCCTAACTTCTGTTGGTATTAAATCGAAAAATGAAGATAAGATAAAGATATGAAATATATAGTATATAAATAATTTTAAATTATTTTTTGACCAAGCCTGCATCTACTATGCCCAAAAAACGGAATTTTATTTATTTAAAGAGTGAACAAATTATTTTAAAAAATTATTAAAAATTAATAAAAAGAAAATAAAGTTGTATAGCTGCAACTTAGCTTATTTATTATTTATATTACTAATAAATATAGAAAACAGTAATTCCGTCCAGTGCACTTGAAGGTTGCATTCAATGATTAAAGAAAACTTGAGAACGCCGTATTGATAATTGAATAATATGCAAATGCGGTTAAAAATTTTACAGACGCCACCAACTAGAGCGAACACGGCGAACTGGCTTTATGTGGATATATGTATGTATGTATATATATATTTTACTTTTGTAGGCAGTCTTGCATGGTTTATAAAAATTCCTGTGATAACAGCTAGTAGATTCCACGCACTGACCGCAATGCATAACTCTAAGATATCGCTTGCTTTATAATGAATATTCACTGTGTTATATGTTGTGAGTCAAAGGTAAGTCAACATGCTATTGATAATTATTTAAAAAAAAAATTTATATAATTGCCTTATTCGATTGTATTCTCATTCCCAAGCTGCGTCATTTGACTTTTACAATGTATATTCTGTATATCTGTATATATATTCGAAATGAAGCCAGTTATTAGTCAGCATTTGATGTGCATGGCCCAAGGCATTTCGAAACGAAGCGTCACGGTGCTAATTCCCATGCATCGCTTCGGCCGACGCGTGCCGCTCATAAAAGACACCCTGTATGCTACTGTCTATATATCTCTTCTTTTTTTCTTTCTTAAATATTAAATGTGTGTGCCTGGCAATTGAATAAACAACACCAAATGGTGCTTGGCTTTTTTTTTATGTAGTTAAACTAAAAAGAAGACTTTATTTTGTAAAATGCAAGAGTATATTTTGTTGTTGTTGTTGTTGTTGCTGTTGTGAGTGTGTTTTGTTGTTGTTGTTGCTTTTTTGTTTGTTTTGTTGCTTTGTGTTATTATGACTTTTGGTGTATAATAAGTAATTAGAATACACATTATACAATATATATGTATATATAGATGATATTAATTGTTGTATTTTTGTTTTGCTTAGTATATATTTCTGTTAATTTTTTGTTTGTTTGTTTATTAATTGTTTTTATTTAAGCGATATTTAAGTATTTTGTAAATACAATTTAGGTTTTGTTTCAATTCATTTAGGCTAGTCAAAATGTGTTTTGTCAAGTTTTTTATGCGCTTCTTTTATATTATAATTATTCTTTTGTTTTGTTTTTTTGATTTTCTTTTATATATTTTGGTAAAAATACTGCAATAATAATAACTGTTAAATATGTATGCATCTAAAAAACAAATGCGCGATTGCTGTGCGAAAGCCAAGCAATACCTAGAAACATATACACATATATATGGACACTAACATATATAGTGTATATAGGGCATATATATACGTATATAGGTCAGCTCTATAGAGGTTCGAATTCGCAGTTTTTCACAAGCTCGAAAGTCTGCGAAATCTATTGAATGGACAAAGTTGGAACCTGGATAGACGAGACACAGTATGATAGATCGGTATATATATATATATACATATATCTGTATATATATGTATGTATATTGTTTATAGTATTGGTATGTACCGTTATTTATAATTCGTTATATTACTTTTTGTTCTCGAGATTTTTTGAGGCCTTAAAGTCTAGTATGTTTTTTCCGTTTCTTTTCAGTTTTTTTCGGTTTTTTTTTCTTGTTAAGTAGGAGGATATTTCGCCGGACTAAAAACTAGCGCTGCTTGACTTAGAACAAACCCTTCTTCTTCTTCTCCTTCTTGGCATCCACATTGTCGGTGCTGCTGTTGGCGCCAAGGCTACGTCGCTTCAACTCCTCCAGCGTCACATGATTCACATCCTCCCATTCCTTCTTCTCACGCTCGAATTCACGCCGTTTCTCATCCAGCTCATGGATCTGTAGTTCCAGTGCCTTTTTACGCTCCTCATGCCGACGCGCCATCTCTAGTTCGGAGTCCTTGAGCTTCTGCATCTTCTCCTTGACCTTCATATCGAAGACCTGCTCCATTTCGGCCTCCATTTTCTTCATCTTCTGCTCATGCTCGCGCTTCTCCTCCTCCATCTGGGTGAGCGGATTCTTGTTGGAGAGTCGCGCCTTGCCATCGACAAGTCCCAGCTCGGAGAGCTTGCGACATCGATAGTTCTCATAGTGGACATTGTTCGTCACATCCTTGAGATCCTGCAGATGTGTGCGTATTACCATATTTCTCAATGCAATAAAATCGCAATGCGTCAAGTTCTCCACTTCGACGAGACCCCAAGGATAGCGACGTCCCCGCACCTTCTTGCCATCCACCTCGATGATGCTATTGGCGCCGACCACTGCGAATGGAACACGACTACGTAGACTCTGTGTGGCCTTCGTCTCCTCGGCGGCATCCTCGAGCGTGGCGGGAAAATCATAGATCTTAATCTTGTGCTGAGCAATTTCATTGAGTATCTGCTTCTTGAACAGATGCACCTCGTCGGGCGTCATGGTGTCCGCCTTGGCAATCACCGGCACCAGATTCACCTTGTCGGACAGGCTCTGCATGCAGGCAATGTCCAATGGCAACAGACCGTGACCCGATGGCGCTATAAAATACAAACAGCAATGTACTCGATTATCAGAGATGGTCTTCCGATAGACACGCGACTCGGCCGTCAAGTATTCCTCGTATTTGCTGTCCACATACTCCAGTATGGGCACCCAGCAGTTGCTGTTGTCCACGGCATCGCCGAAGCCCGGCGTATCGACGACGGTCAGGGTGAGATTAACACCGTTCTCCTTGAGCATTACCTTGGTGGCCTCCACGGCGACAGTTTTCTTCTTGCGCAGCGATGGGCCCGGATACTGTTCCGTGTTGTAGATGTCCGAGAGGAACATGGAATTGATGAGCGTGGACTTGCCCAATCCACTGGCTCCAACCACCATCAGTGTGAACTCGAATCCCCGCTTGACTGCCTTACGGTACACCTGATTGGGCAGGTTGGCGAAGCCCACATATCCGGCGATTTCCATGGGCTTCTGACGCACGGGCAACGGTGGTTTCTGTGGCTTCAATTGCTGCTGCTGCTGCTGTGCTTCCTTCTCCTGCAGGTCGTGCGTCAGCTTGTTCGAGTCACCATTTGAGCTGGTCACACTGGACGCCGCTGCCGCTGCCGCCGCCTCCGCCAATTGCAGTTTACTGACTGTCGATGCTGGCACACTGGGCGGCTGCGTCTGTGGACGCTGCGTCGCTATTGAGGAGTCGCTGCCATTTGATGCCGATGCTGACGCTGACGCCGACGCTGCCTGCTGCTTGTCGCGCAGCGCCAATTGTGCCAGTGTGCTGGGCAGCGCTGAGATGGCGCCGTTTGTGCGAGGACTATTCATTTGTTTTTGATTTTGTTTTTGTCGTTTTCTTTTATTTTATATAGTTTTATCAGAGCGTTGGCTTCGCCTTGCGAATTTCACTTTCGTCTCCGAAACACACTATGGGCTTTAAGTTTGCACGCTTTTGTACCGTCACGCCTAGTTTTTAGCTTTTGCTCAGTCGGTTTAAGGGTTTTTTTTTTTTTTTTTTGCCTTTTCCTTTTTCTTTTTGGTGTCAACAAAACTTTTGCACTGCTGCTTCTGCTGCTGCTGCTGCTTCTACTCTTCCTTCTTCTTCTTCTTCTTCTTCGCAAAAAAATAATAAGTACGCCAGCAACGCGCTATGGCCGTGCTATTGAGTGAGCGAAAAACAAGCGACTGCTGCTGCAGCGAGAGCGCTTCTTGCCCACAAGCATGAAAGAGACGAAAGAGCAACGCACACATTCATATGGCACACACAACGGTCTCAGCGCATGAGTAATACACAAACACACAAGCATATGGCACGCTGCAGGCTAGCTGGTGCTGCCAACGCGACCCAACCAAAAGTGTGTCAGCAGTGAAAATCAGGTAAGAAACATGAAATTACTCATTTTATTCTATCAGAAACTCTTACAAAATTAAAAAACATAATCAATTATATTCATATGCAATTTATGAGGATAATTTTCTTAAATTTCATGCAAACAAATTAACGTTTCGAAGTAGCGCCCACGTTGGCAGCGCTTAAGAGTAGAGCGCGCTCTCTCACAGCATTGCCAGCATGGAATTTATGGCACTCTCTGTGGCTAAGCCAAGTGCAGCTGCCTCAATATATTGGTGCTGACAATGCTGCCGACGTCGCTGCTGCCCGTCTCAAATTTATCAATGCACAACAAAATATTCTTATCATTTTGTTGTGTGTGCGGTTAAAAATAGCAGCAAACACATATGTTGCATGTGTATAAATGTGTGCTTGCGTTTCAGTTATTTCTGTTTTGTATTGCAGCCATACAGAAAAAAATCCATTTTGTAAACCAACGCTTTTACTTTTTGTTTCTTTCGTTTTGCAAGACGCTGTTGTTGCGCATGAGCGTGATCGCCGACAGCAAGAGCACATTGACGAAAAGAGAGCGCAAACCGCCGTTGAGAGAAGCTAAGTCAATTCACTAACGGCTGTGTGTGTGTGTGTGTGTGTTGGTGAGCAGCGTTGTCATACTGCTGGCTGCGCTACACACATGTGTGGCGGGCGTGTGGGCACTCGCATCAACTTAATTTTCAAAAATTATTTAGCCACTCTGTCATATTATAAGAGACACTGCGACAGCGGGCAAACGAATGTGGGAATGTGGCACATTAGCGTGTAGTTAGCCTAGAGTCGAACTCGGTAATTGCCCACCCCAACTCAACCAGGGCCCGCTTCATGCTCGACTGTGTCCTCGCCGAAGTTCCCACACCATCTCATCTGTTATCCTGCGCCGCCTTCTCTCGGCCAATGGTCCCTACATGCCGATACACACACACACACAATGGATGACGATTGTGTGCGCTGCGCTGTTTATTTGTAATTTAAATTCTCATGCAGTCGCGAGGATCGGCGAGGGGGCCGTCCTCAGCAACTGGCGGCAACCACCACCAAGACATATCGATGCACATATACTATACATATATCCTGCGTCCTACTCCGCCTGCGTGGCTATGCTAGCTTCCTTCCGCAGTTGTCGCCAGTTGTAGTTTTTGTTGCTGGTGGTGGTGGTGGTGGTGGCGGTGGTAGTTCCTTCCCCCTTTTGCACGTGGATTTTTACGCGTCTAGCCAAAAGGTGATCGTGAGAAAGTTTTTTTCTCACATTTCAACTTGAGTTTAATTTTAGCCTCTGCATCGGAATTATTATATTTATGAATTGATATGACTCCGAGCAGTTGTGCTTGATTGTCGCTCACGCAAGATTTGACTGTACTTTTATACAGTCTATTTCATTATGATATTGATAGAGTTGATTTAGATATTCATTAAGTTTTAGTAGAATTGGAATTTTTTAAATTTTTATTGGATTTATTAATATAATTTTTACTAGAAAATTATTTTAAAAATAAATAATAAAATTTTAAAATTACGATTTCTTTTTAAATTCATTTTTATTCCTAAAATGAATATTTAATAATTAATTAAAACTTTTCAAGAACTCTTTAGAATTTTAGATTTATCTTTAGAATTTTAGATTTTAGATCGTTTACAAAAATTCTTTCTGGACATATTTATTTTATAAGCAAATAGTTTTAGTAAAATTAAAAAATACAATTTATTAATTTTAATTTTTAAATTATAAATATATTTTTATAATAAAATAAACCCTGTTCAATAATTCCTTTCTCTGTAAATCTAAGCAAACAATTGTGATCTGAGATTAAATACTCGAAATCTTCACCTATAAATTTTGCTTTCACAGATTCCCCAAGAAATTTATTCGCTGCATAAATTAAGCTGAACTAAGTTAATATATGCAGTCTATTATATTTTTATGATGATATTGATAAAGATAGATATTTTCGATTTTTTTTTTATTTATAAAGATTTAGTTCAATTTCACTTTTATTAATTCTTCTCAAATTTATTCTTCAAGCTAACAATTGTGATCTAAGATTAAAGCGTCGAAATATCTATTTATAAAACTAGGTCTCATAAATTCCACAAGAAATTAGTCAGAAATACGCTGAGGATGAGCTCAGTTAATATATATATAAACAGAACTATTTCTATGACTGCGAAACTGTGACTAAAACTTTAAATAAATCTTGCTTTGCCCATGCGTCAGGCTAAACAAAAAATCATGAGAAATTTCAGTTAAACTTTAATGTAAAAAAAATTCATTGAAAGTTTGATTCACAAAATACTTTTTATTTCTATCAATTGCAGCGATGCGAAATGACTCACGTTAAAGTAAAATCAAAGTGAAATCGGAAACTAAATTTAGTTAGGCAACAACACATTTTCAATGTTGATTTGTGTGATCCCCTGGCTCAAGCATTTGCTGTGAGTTCTAACCGCAAATCTTACACAGCAGGTAATCCCCTCCACACACACAGCATCTTGGGCAACCCTTCAACAGAGAACTTCTTGATCTTCCCCTTGGCAGCTGCCTCGTATCAGGCACGCTTCATACAAATCCATTTGTTTTGTCGCTTAGGCGCGCATCTTTCCTGATTATGTAAGACGCCGCCAGCCCAGTCCAACCCAGCCAAAGGCAACAATTTACGTCGCATCTACCTTGAAAGTCAGTTTTGAGGTCTTAGCGCCGTTCTGTTATCCCAACTCCGTACCCAATCCATAGCCATTGTTGTTAGCCCAGCCAAACAGCATTCAGTTGGCAATTGGCAGCTGTGCCAACTTTCGGCACGAGACTCAATATCTTTGACATTTCACATCATCAGAGGCAGCTGACCAATGGCTCCGGCTAGCCGTTACAACAGTCAATCAACCCCCCCTAAATAAATCGTAGAGATCTTGAAATTATTTTGCAAGGAATTGAAAAGAGAGCAATATATTTTTGGAAAATGTTTCAGACTGTGATCGGTTGTGTTTAATAAATTATTAGTACTTTTGTATAATTTATCTATGTATTAAGAAATTGTTTTATATATCATAAATATGTCTTACAATCAACAAGATTTGTATTATATTTATTTATATACTTGAATGATTTGCTATCGGTATTCTTTTAAGTCATTCGCAAAATATTTAAACAGGCTTTCGATTAGATTAAATTCATAGGTATAACAAAATAATTTGAAGATCTTCAAGATCTAACAGTTTTTATAGTCTAGGACCAGTTCTTGGGAAATTTTTTAGCAAGTTCATGGCAAATCTTTAGGACAGATCGCGAAATTCTTAAAGGTATTTTTACATTTTATATTCGTTATTTAAGTATTTGTATTGAATATAAGAATCTTTAAATATATTAATATAAATAAATTATACTATGTATAAATAATTTATACTATTTTTTTTTTCGTTTACTACTTGCTACGAAATTGTTTCTCAAACATCTAAGAAATTTTTTTAGTTTTAAAATTTTAGTCATATACAATATTTATAAATAGTTCATCGGTATATTATTATTGACTTTTATTATGATCTTTATAGAGAGCCTAGATCGTATCTAAATTATAAAATCTTATTTTTGGGAATATAAATTTGCATTTGTTGCTGATTGATCGTTTAACCTTTTAGCTATGATCTTTGGCTTAGCTATAAAGTTTCAATTTAATTTATATGAGAAATGTCTCATTTCATTTATATAACACATAGAATATTTCTCATTTAATTTATATGAATTTTCCTGCGCCTAAAACTGATTTATGCTTAGACGAAATAAAATAGAGTTCAACTTGACCTTTCAGGAAAACCTAAACATTAATATTAATTGTTTAAAGAATACATATATATATATATTTTCATAAGTTTATCTAGAATTTCTCAAATTATATTGCTTTCATAGCCATGGGAATATATTTTTAATCGATCTGTAAACGTTTCCCAGGTATGCTCAGCAGCATCTTTTGATTATTTTTTGCTCTGCCCGCATCTGTCACAAAAGTTTCCAGTTATTAGACCAGCTAGCGCTGGCCATTTATCAAATTCATAAAAATAATATTCAAGGGAGATTTAGAACTCCACGCCTGTCACGACTCCTAATGCTTTCCCCCAACCGATGCGCACTTCACTCAGGTTTCTCCCTGCGCCATAAAAATCAACAAAAAATTCATTTAAATCAACATATATCTTAGCATCTAAGCAGAGACTACCCCTCCTCTCTCTCTCATCCAGCTCATGCCACTCCGCACATTTGCTACTGTTTCATATTTTTCATGCTCATTTTGGAGTTTCGGGTGTGGTTGTATGGGTCGCACACCCCATACTAATAAGAGCGGTTCCCACAGAATAAAAAGTGAAGAACTCCCGACTCAGCTAAAAATATATATGTAGATATATATATATACTCTCATATGCATATGCCTCGGCGTCTAACCGCAGGCACTAATTTGAGGTTGCAAAAGGTCTCACATATGCTGCTGCTGCTGCTGCTGCTACCTTGCTGGATTGATTAAGGAGCACCGAGAGCAGAGAGAAAGAGGGAAGCAATCACTCGATACAATAAAAATTAAAGTGTTTTAATGTGTAAATCGTGCGTTGGGGCATAAAAACGAAAGCCAAAACGCAACTAAAAATAAAGGCAGAAGGAAGCCACAGCAGAGACGTCGACGGCTACCGATCAATGATCGTGCCACAACTAAACGGCATTTACCTTGATCCCTGGCAACTGGAAGCCAAAGTAACTCTCAGCCACCAGCCACCAGCCACCAGCCACCAGGCTTTAGCGATTTGGGGCTGATATTGAACTTTGATTTTTTGTTATAGAATTTCAGTGAACGTTACATATTTTCTCAAGCCTGGACAAGGCGATCGTCACGTTTGGCTCTGACCAGACGAAATGATCCACATTCGGGCACATGCATGAGTCCGACTTCGACTTCAACTGTCGCCGCCCATATGTGTGATGAGTCTCTCTGTTTCGTTTCTTCTGTTCTTTCATCTTTTCTGCCAGCTCATGACTTTTATTGAGTTTTCTCGTGGGAAACAAAGTTTGCCAAAAAGTTGGCGTTTAATCAGCCCGAGCTGATTGCAACAGATCGTTTAGTGAACTGATTAGTGATACGGGGGTTGCTGTAGCACTCTGGGGTTAACCACAACATAATCGTAATAATAATAAATGTATAGACATATGTACATATATTTGCATATGTATGCATACTTTAGCTAGATATCATAGGCCTAAGCAGTGACGCGCTGCTTATTCAATTTACAAAACTCTGGCCCCTTTTACGACTCGGTCGGGTCTCGAGCGTCAGCTGAGCGCGAGCTATGATTGCTTGATTTGCACAATCAGGGTTGCCAGGCGGCGCAATAGTTTTATGATGGATGCTTTAAAGTCTGGCTAACCGAGAGCTCACTTCTGACCAGCTGCCGTCAGCTGGCGCATGGCCCCGAGCCGGGCTATTGACAATTTTCTTGCATTGCATCGTAGCCTAATCCAGCCAACATTGTAAAGCAATAAAAATCCTTGAGCCTACGACTCGGCTTTTTGGGGTGTTTATCATAAACCCGACTGACTGTTAGATCAGGTAAGCTTCCCAACGACGACTAATGATTGACCCGTGACCAGGTCACAAAATTCGCAACCCCCCTGGAACACATTTGGCCATCCATCTTCAGGGGGGTAGCTCGAAGTATGTTAAGACAGCTGCCTGCCGGCCCAGGCGCAAGACAAGACATTCTGAAGAAATTTTTAATGAATTGCGCCCAACGATCGGCCCTGATTAAGGGGTGGCTGGCAAAAATTTATTCAGCAGAGTACCTGGATACTGCATACAAGAAAACTCTGTTATGCTTTGCTTATGAGACAGCTGAAAATTGTAGAAAAATATATGTATGTATGTATATACTCCCTAGCGGACATTAAAGAAATACATACATACATGTATATGATATATGAAATATTTACAATAATAATTTATAATTGATCAAGTTAAGGGGGTAAATCTAGTCTTAGTATATTTAAATTTATATTTATGTTACAATTTGTAATTAATATTTTGTATTAAATGGGTAAATAAATTATTATTTTTTTTTTTATATTTTTCTTTCACTTAAATATTGAAAAATATAATTTTTTTGCATTTTGCATATTACATTTTTTTTGTATTTCTTTTTTAAATATAAATATACATGAATTTAAATCTGTAATTAACATTAATTGTTTTATACTATATGTTTTATTTATTATTTATTTTACATTTATATTGGTCTTTTTATTTAATTTTTAATTTATTAAATTTCTTATCTGCCATTTTATATTATTATTATTTTTAAATTTATATTTTCAGCTAACTTATGTTTTATTTTTATTTGTATTTGTAGTAAGTTGTGTATATCTAATTTTTTTTATATTTCACTTGTATTTATAATAAATAAAATTAAATTTTTATTTTATTTAAATTTTGTTTTTTTTTTTTATATATTATCTAATGATTAATTTGCATATTATTTCATTTTAATATTTTTAACTTTTATTTTTATTTAATTCACATTGTTTTTTTTTTTCATATATATATATATTTTTTCCTTCATTATTATTTATTGGCAATAAATTTGCTCTTTTTGTGTTCGCCTTCTTTCATTTCAAGCATTCGACAACTCTTTTGAGTGTAAATCTCAATTTACACACACACACACATATATTCATTCACTCTCTCACTCACTCACTTATTATGAGCGCATTTAGGTTTGAGTTCTTTTCGTCTGCGCTGGAATTTCTCATCGTTCTGTGTGTGCATAACCACCCCAAATGCGCTGCTGAGCGAACGGCCGCTCTCATGGCTACCTGCGCTTGCGCCTTCGCTGTCGTCGTCGTCGTCGCCGTCGTCGTAGTCGCTGCTCAGGTAAACGAGTCGTCTCGGACTCGTTTTGCTCTCGTCGCGCATCGTTTTTAGTCAACGCGCCAGCTCCGACGAGGATCAGTATCCTTTTGGCGTTCCGTGTGCGCGGTTGTCTGCCGCTCGTCCTGAAACGCAGCTACAAGAAATAAAATAAACAAAACTCTGAGAACTAAAGCCGAACGCGTACAATTTGTTAAGTTTTTATCTCTTCGGACATTACAATAAAAATAAAAAGTACGTGCAATAATTTGTTGACACTTCAATTCGTACTTCAACCAAAGTTTTTATGTTGTGATTCATTTGTGTTGTTCGTTTGTTTCGATACAAAAAAAAAAAAAAAAAAGAAAAAATACTTGGATTAACTACGCGCAGCAATATTCGCTTGGATTATTAACTAAACAGAAATGGATTACAAAAACGATCTTAACTCAGACGACGACTTCGACTGCTCCAATGGCTATAGCGATAGCTATGGCAGCAATGGACGCATGTCCAATCCCAACGGCCTCTCCAAGGCCGAGCTGAGAAAAGTGAGTTTCAATTGGGCTGATAACAATTGCACGAGGCTCTCAAATATCAGCGTAGATCACAGATCGTTTACAATTTGTTCAATAATTTGTAAATATCTCTGAACATTTTGATCTTTAAGAATCTTGAAAGTTCTAAGTAGATCCATGAATTCATATAGTTTAATATATATATAAAAAAATCATATATTAAAAGTAAAATGATATATTACATTTCATTTAAAAAAAAAATTATATCTGTCCATTTAACGATCTTTGAAAATCTTGAGCTTAGAAATTTCACAACAAAAACAGTAATTTGTAAATTATAAAATGAAATATTTATAGTAAAAAGTTTGAATATATTATGAACATTTTAAACTATAAAGTTTCAACTTGAAAAATTAAATTTTATATATATTTTATTATTATTTTTATTTATTTATTTTATATTTTATAAAAATCAAAGTTTCCAAAATATATTTAAAATAAAATTTATATTAAATGATTAAAAATAATATTTTATATTTAAAATATTAAATTTTATTATTTCAACATTTTTATTTACATTTTGTTTTGTTTTTAATAATTTACTTAACATTTTCTATATGAACAAATAATTCTAAAAAATATAAATTAAATATATTATGAATTATATAACTTATATATGAAAATATAATTCTAAAAAATATATATTAAATATATTAGACCAAATCATAAATTATTAATCAAAATCAGTCAAATTAAATTTATTTAAATTTACTTTAAAAAAAAATCAGTTTAATTGCTTAATTTAAATTTACCTTTATATAATTATATTTCAATATTATTAATTCATAATTTTTAATAACTTGATATCCATATTTCCTTTTTGCAGACAAATAAACCAATTATGGAAAAACGTCGACGCGCTCGCATCAATCATTGCTTGAACGAGCTGAAATCACTGATTCTGGAGGCAATGAAGAAAGACGTAAGTATCCTTAGGAAATCATATAAAACTGAAATAAAAAAAAAAAAAATCCAAATATGGGGCGAAACTTACTGATTTAGAAACTATGCTCGAGATTGCTGCACTTTCCTTATAAATGGTGTCATAAAACACATAAATATCAGAAACTCAAAAATTTCAAGTGTCTGGCGTCGGCAAAAGTACAAAAGGATACACGACTCCTACAACAGACAGACGAGCAGACGAACAGACATTAAAAAACGAACGAATCGAGTCAACAGTTTAATTGAGTATTAAATTTTATTGATGATCATTACAAGAGAGCGCCGACGATGACGACGACGATGATGGCGAGTCAGTCAGACCAAAAGTGTTAACAAGTCGAGAAATTACGCAGAAATCTCAGACAGCGAGACTGTAAACCTGTTTCCACAGGAGCCAACGGCGGATCCTGCTGTGAGAAAGACACACAAAAAAAAAAAATATAAAAAAAAAAAAAAGAAAGAATCGCATACAAAAATATGAGATAGAAGCAAAGCAAAGACGCCGACGCCGATGTCGATGCCAACGCCGATGCCGACGCCAACGCCGACGCCAGTGTAGCAGAATTCTGCAGGCAACGACCAAAAATCAAATAAGAAAGACATTGAAGAAAAAGCAAAAGTAAACAAAAGATGCAGACATGACAAGAAGAGACGGCGCACGGCAGCAGCGACGTAGGCAGGGGGGAAAGGGGAGGCCGAAGACAAGGCGAGGCGAGGCTGATCAGCGAAGCGGGCGACCTGCGTGGGAAACTTTTGCAAAATATGCAGCCAACGGGCAGCGCGCAGCAGAAGCAGCGTCAGCAGCAGCAGCAGCATAAACGAACGTACGCAGAAGAAGTGCCAAACAGATTGCGGCTACTCTCTTCACGTGTACCTGTCTGCCTCGCTGTCTCCCCTCTCTCTCTCTCTCTCTGCCTTACTCGTTGAGCTTATGCGCGGCTTTGGGGCGTGTGATATTCGCTGGAGTGGAGTGTAGAACAGCAACAGAGGTAGATTACAAATAGTTGGACATATGAGGCAAGAAACGTGCTTGAGCGTCTGCATCATTCACTTTTTATGCCCTATAGCCATAGATGGACAGCCAAAGGGGTCGATGCGCATTGTAGATGGAAAGTCAAAGCTGCGAGAATTTAGAGCTCTACTAAAGTTTGCTTAAATTCATTATACTTGTTCATGAAAGTGAATTGAGCATATTAGTTAGCAAATTAATCTTGACTCAACTATTTTAATTTATATAAATTATATAAATAATATATTATACATAACTATATAATATATTCTTTTTAGAGGGGCATGGCAGATTGGGAAAAATCTATGTTTTGCAAAATTAGGAACTCTTGAATGAGTATCGACTCGACTCCTACTTACTCACTCCCAGTTACAGGGTATTTAGTGCTCGTGCATGCCATTTGGCTGCCAGCTTACGTGTTTCACTTGTTTCCCATGCATTGAACTTGTTATAGGGCCTTGTGTCCGAGGGTCTCTGACAGTCTCTGACTCTGGCTCTGGTCCTGGTCAATGCACGAAAACAATTAGCCGGGCGGCTTCTGCTTTGCGAGTTGTTATCCCCACTCAGTCCCATGCATAGCCCCAAAACGACACCCAAAGCAAACTCAGTGAACAACATGAAAAGCAAGAAGCTCATCATTATCTCTTCTGTTCTGTTCTGTTCTGTTTTATAGCCGGCGCGACATACCAAGCTGGAGAAGGCCGACATACTTGAGATGACGGTGAAGCATTTGCAGTCGGTGCAGCGCCAGCAGCTGAACATGGCCATCCAGACGGATCCGGGCGTGGTGCACAAGTTCAAGACGGGCTTTGTTGAGTGCGCCGAGGAGGTGAATCGCTATGTCAGCCAAATGGAGGGCATTGAGCCGGGCGTGCGTCAGCGCCTGAGCGCGCATCTCAATAACTGCGCCAACAGTCTGGAGCAGATCGGTTCGATGAGCAATTTCAACAGTGGCTATCGTGGCCAGTTGCCGCCGACCATGTTTCCCGGCGCAACGGCTGCTGCGGCGCCTCTCTTCCCGCCGCTGCCACAGGACCTGAACAACAACAGCAGCAGCAGCAGCAGCCGTGAGGGCGTCAATTCGGCCATTCAGATGGGCGGCTTGCATCTGATACCCTCGCGCCTGCCGTCGGGCGAATTTGCGCTGATCATGCCAAATACGGCGACTGCAGCAACGACGGTTCCAACAGCGCCGGCGCCCTTCGTCTGGCCGGGCGCAGCTGGGAATGTGGCCAGTGCAGCGCTGGCCAACATTGCCAATCCCACGCATCTCAATGACTACGCCCAGAGCTTCCGACTGAGCGCATTCAACAAACCCACAGCGCCCGTACAGACACAGCTACAGCCAGCAGCAGCAGGAGCCGCAGCAGGAGTGAGAGCAGGAG
The DNA here is from genome assembly GCA_030914345.1 of Drosophila koepferae. Classification (NCBI taxonomy): domain Eukaryota; kingdom Metazoa; phylum Arthropoda; class Insecta; order Diptera; family Drosophilidae; genus Drosophila; species Drosophila koepferae. The sequence goes on from JAUESR010000211.1 coordinate 8,027,067, forward strand.
CAGTGATCAATGCGGCCACCAAGAACACCACCAGCAGTCCGCCACTCAGCCCCATCTCGTCCATCTCCAGCCACAGTCACGGCGAAGAGTCACGTGCCGCCTCACCAGCGAGTGCCGCCCAAGCGGAACTCCTGCTGGCCAAGCAGCACAGCTTTGCCGGCGTCTTCTCCACGCCGCCGCCCACCAGCGCCGAGACCTCGTTCAATAGCAGTGGTTCCCTAAATCTGAGCAGCGCCAGCCATGATACCAGCGGCTCTCTGGTGGCGCATCACTTGCAGCAGCAGCAAGTCAGCTCCACCAGTGGCCAGGAGACCGGCAACAGCAAGCGGGAGCGTGAATGCGAGGGAGAACTGGAGCGGGAACAGGCCGATTCTAGCGATTGTTCGTTATCGGACGAACCATCGTCTAAGAAATTCCTGGCCGCAGCCAGCGAGAAATCCAGCTCTGCCTGGCGGCCCTGGTGACGCAGCAGGAGCAGCAGCACTCCCCGAAATATTCTCTATAATTTATGTTAAGTTTATCCAACTCGCTCTCTCTCTCTCTCTCGCTCTCAGGGCTTCTGCCACTCTTTCATTCATCCTTGTTAATTTATTTCCATTGCAATTTGTATCGCTGCTTTAGAGTTTTCAGTTAAGTTTTTCGCATTTTCCATGTTTCGACTTTTCGATTATTTCAATTTTAAGTTCAGCTGTGATTATTTAAAGCGTGTATATTTTGTGTAATTTTTTGTATTTGTATTATTATAATTATTACTATTATTATTATATTATTATTATTATTATTACTATTAATATTATTATGTATTTTAGCAACACATTTCTTGTTTAGTATTAAATGTTCTTTATCAACAAATTTCAATTGTCAGCATTTTTCAACTAAGTTATGTAGATCTTAGCCTCAAGTCTTTCATGTTTCCCGCCTAGTTACCTAGAGGTTATTACTATTATAATTTTAGCATAAACTTTATGAAGTTTGAATGAGTGAACAAAATAAAACTAAAATGCTTCAAAAAAGCAAAAAAAAAAAAATTGTTTTTATTTTTTTTAGTATGAAATTGAAAGGTAAAACTAAAATGCTTAAAAAAAAGCTGAAAAAATACAAATGAAAATTTAAATAAATAAAAACTAAAACTACAACGAAAAAAATAAAACAAACTAATTTGTATAGATATTTTTTTAGTAGAAGAACTATTTAAAAATACAAATATATATTTACAAATAAATTATATACAACTAATTAATATATTAATTATTAAAGGTGAAAACTAAAATAATTCAAAAAAGTAAAAAAAAAAAAAATAAAATAAAATAAAAAAAAAAAATTAAAAGAAAATCTAAATAGATAAAAACTAAAGCTAAAACGAAAAAAAAAATCAAACAAATTTGAATAGATTTTTTTTTTAGTAGAAGAACTATTTATGTATGTTATATATTATATACTATTAATTAATATACATACATATATTAATTATAAAAAAAATTAAACCAAAAATGTTAACAAAAAATCTAAAAATTTTAATTGAAATTTTTTTTTTGATTATTTTTTTTTTATTTAAAAATCATCATTTATCACATTTAATTTTGTTAATTATAAAAACTTTAATACTATATAATTGTTGTACAATTTATATATTATTAAATATATAATTTTTTATCTTAAATAAAAAACCCATAATATATAAATAATATATATATTATGCGGTTAAGTTTTTGAACTTAGAAAAACCATAACATAATCAATATACATTATTATTTATATATATATGTTTGCATGTAATTTAGCATAGTATTATAACAGATTTCTAGTACCCCCATTTAACCTTGACCCGTTAGCATTTGAACCAAGCAGGACGGAAGCAAATACTTGCACTAATTTCCACTGATAATATAATCTATTTGGCGGAAGCGGCCTTCTCGTTCATTTTTGCAACGATTCAGTGAATTGATAGAGCCGATTACCAGAGCTCCCTCTTCATATATAAATAGCGATGTTGTTTGAAATTGCCGGCATCACAAGTTCGCACAAAAGTTATTGCAACAGAGCACGCAGTGATTCTCAGGCGTGCCTCGATTTTCGATAAAGTTTTTTGGCTGAAACTCACACTCAATCGTCATGCAAGTGAGGTTACTCTTAGCTCAATTCGGGCTGATCTGCTTACTAAGCTTGAGTCCCATTGAGGCTGAGTATCGCGCCTCTCCCAAGCTGACTGGACCCGCTGCTCTCGCACACAGCGCAGACGATTCGATTCTAAACTCTCTCGATGCAGCCATGGATAAGATAAGCAATATATATACCCAAGCTTTGCTCTCCGGCACGCATACGCCCGAGTTGGAGATATCGTTGCGCGCACTGGAATTGGAGCTCTATGAGCTGCTCGATCAGCTCTATAAGCAACATCGCCTGAAGGACTATATGAAGTACGAGTCGCAAGTGTCGAAGCAAATGATCATCTATAATTTGCTAAAGGAACTCTTTGGCTACACGCAGCACATTGAGAAATCAAAGTAAAAGTGACTGAATTACCCTTCAATAAATTGATTTACATCCTTTCACTCCAAAGTATATATATATATTTATTTTTTTTCCAATTAAAAACACTTCCGTAATGGCTTTCGCTCAGGGAGCCTGTGTCCTGCGGCTGCCTTGCGTGTGTCTGTCGAGCGACACAGCGAGCTCAGCTCTCGCTTCACAGTCCCCGGTCGAGTCGCGATCGCCTACGATCCCTTCCCACACTCAATCATAACAACACGGCGTCGGCTGCTGTTACCCGATCTGCTGTGAGAACAGAACAGAATTATCATAATTTTCATTTCCTTTTAGTGCTATTATCCTTTGGCAGTCTCCAAATACCGTTGCACTTGTTCGACGTGTTCCCACACATACACAGCGAGATCCTCGAGATCTTTTATCTCTCTGCTTGCTTTGTGGCTCGCAGGACCTGCGCCTGTTTGCATTGCACTTGTTCGGTTGATCCTTTTTTTTTTTTTTGTTTTTGTCTGTGTTTGCTGTGATTTGATGCTGCGTTCGTTTCTCTCTCTCTCTCTCTCTCGCTCTCCCTTTCGCGCTCTCTCTCTCTCTGCGGTCGTCGGCGTGTCTATGTGAAATTGTTGAGCATTTCGTTACGGTTTATCACTTTTGTTTTTACTTTTGATTTCGTTTTCTCTGAGCATGGGAATTTTTTGTATGCTGGCATAATTAATATACAGAGAGTTGCATTGATGACCCACTTGGGTTGCTATGCCAAATGCGTAGTATCTAAGAACTGGTTATATATATGTATCTAAAAGAAATGAAGAGTGGTTGAATTTCTGGTTTAATTTGCGCATTGAAACACTTCTCACAGGATACTCAAATTTTCTAAGGAAAACGTACCGATAAACTAGTTTCCAATTCGCATATCTTCGGCAGCTCTATCTCTTTAATCTATTTAATTGCAATTAACTTGGCAAACATTGTTGCAAACACTGTTTTTTTCCCACAGTTAATTTCGGTGTAAACCCAGAAAATCTCATTCGTATTATAATAGAGATATCCTTGCAAACAAACAAACAACAAAGTCATGCAGTGTTTAACAAGAATTCTCTCACACACCCACACACACACACACACATAGAGACAAATGCATTTAACATATACCGAATGCGATCCTTTTTGGCCACAGCAAAGGATGAAATGAATTTTACCGTCTACCTGTCCTCGCAGCAAATTCAAATTCACACGACCCAATGTGAAACGACTGTGAATGAGCCCTGATAACCATGTTCTTTCGATCCTGTGCGTCCAACAAGTGCATAAAGGAGCAGATATCAATAACCCACAGCAAATATGCGTGAGATAGCCGAAAGATTTCAGCTTTGCTTGCGTAACAGCTACCAAACAGTGAAATCACTTCTGTGATCTGCCAAGAATATTTTCCCAGCCACAAGGCTCCATGGGGTCAATAGAGTCCTTCAGGTAAACGCCTCTCACAAAATTTGAAACGGAAGTGCCCACGCGTCGCGCACTTGAAATATCAAGAACTGGGGAAGTGAACAACAACAAAAACTGAATCCTGAGTGGTTACAAATTCGAATATCACGCATATGATTTGTGGCATATTACAGGAAACAAATTGCTGTCGATTTTCCATCCCGAATTTCCCTTTTTTTTTCGTTTTATGCGTGAAAAGGGAATAAAAAAGGCTGCAGCGAGTTAAATTGAAAGTTACTTCCGCTTCATGCTGAGATTTTTGTGAGAGAACCGTCTGTATGATGCCATATGGTAAGATTCGGTTAGTTGTTGGAAAGGTGTAAATAAATAACATATATATATAAGAAAAAATATATAATATAGAAATATATTATATTATTAAAGTTTTTAAAAAACACAGCAATTACAAAATCAAATTTTAAGAAATGTATATATAGGAAAGAAAATATAATATTATAAATTTTATATATTTAATTTAATATGGTCACTATCCAATGAACAGAATCGTGATTAAGAGATAGAAATATGATTAGGAAGTCGGATAGAAAGGTTAGAGAGAAGGTAGAAAGGTTTGTTGATGAGATAAACCATAAAAAGAGCTAAAAATGGCTAAAAATCGCCAGGAAGGTAGATAAAACATTGCTGCGCATATGGATAGATAAATAAGACTGGTATCATCATATGAACAGTATCATGAATAAGAGATAGAATTATAATTAGAAAGTAGGATAGAAAGGTGAGAAGGAAGGTAGAAAAGTAGTTGGTGAGATAAACCAGAAAAAGAGCTAAAAACGGCTAAAAATGGCTAGAAAATAGTCAGAAAGGTAGATTGAGGATTAATGGGCAAATTGATGGGTAAATAAGACTGGTCTATCATCCCATGAATAGAATCGTGATTAGGATATAGAAATATGATTCGAAAGTAGGATAGGAAGGTTAGAAAGAAGGTAGAAAGGTAGTTGGTGAAACAAACCAGAAAAAGAGCTAAAACCCGCTAAAAACGGCTAGAAAATAGTCAGAAAGGTAGATTGAACATTAATAGGCAAATGGATGGGTAAATAACAATAAAACAATAACAAATTACAAGCTTATTAAATCTTAATTTTTCGTTAAGATGATTTTGATTTTGTTTGAGTTTTTTTTTTTTTTAATATATATTATTTAATTGAATGTATATTTCATTTATTTTTAATAAGTTAAAATTTTGGAAACAATGTGAAATAGAAATACCCCTTCAATTCGTATTTTGATTTTTTAAACCCCGTTAAATAGAAACCCCGGTAAATCGAAAACCTCTGTAATTCGTAAAAATTCTGTTTCCTGGCTTATCGACTTATCGAGACTCGACTGTATTAGTCAATATTTAATATTAACATTAGTTATTATACTTTGTTCCCAAAGGGAAAAAAGTATATTGGGTTTGTGCAATGTCCGTCTTGCTGTCCGTCCGTCTGTCCGTCTGTCCGTCTGTCCGTCCGTCCGTCTGTCCGTCTGTCCGTATGAACGCAATATTTTTCGGCGCTATTAGAGCTAGTTTTTATATATACCCCATTGTTTATAAAATAAAATGCTTGTTGAATATTGTGAGTTTTGTTTTATTAGTTTATACAATTGCTTTTTGTATGTATTTTGTGCACATTGAACGTTTTCTGTGAACGCTACACACTTAGCTTAATCCTACATCAGTTTTAGGTATATTCTATAGTTATTCAATTTTTACATTGTATATGTTAAAATTTGGCTTTTGACTGAGCATTACATTATTTAATTTCTTTTTGTTTTATACAGGATATCGTTTGCATTTTCGTTCGGTTGTTTTAAAATCGTGACAAACTAAATATATATATATTGTTAATATATCTGTTGAGTCAGATAATTGAAATATTTCTTAAGCTATTTAGACTATTCAATTTGTTCGTTATGTCTTCTGTCTTGTGTCTGTTCTCTGTGTTTACTTTTCTAGTTGCGCTTGTGCGTTTTAATTGTTTTTAATGAGTTTTTCGTATTTTTTTTTCTTGTGCTCAATAAATTAGTTTAAATGCATTTCACATGATTTTGTTGTTTTTAAAAACATGTTTTGCTTCTACAATTGGTTGCTAATTTGTAATTGTTTTTTTTTTAATATTAATATTTTTCACTAATTGGCAAAATATTTAATGCTTGTTTTAAATGTTAACTAGGCTGCAATTATTCTTTGTTTTTTTTTTTTTTTTTATAAAATATTTACAAAAATTTAGTTAGTAGCTGCACTTGAACTTCTTTAACTAAGTCTACAAACTAGAAAAATTTACAAATGCACAAATATGTGAATTTCATATTAAATGAAATCAATATATAGAAGGAGGCAAATTGTTGTAAACTTTGTGACAATTAGAGAGAGAGAGAGGCGTTTTAACTAAACAACGAAAACTAAATAGTGATAAGAAATGTTTTTTAATATATAGTATAAGGACATCGTTATTAAGGACATTAAACAAGGAGTCGAGTGACGCCACAGTTGCAAATTAATTTCAGCGCTCTTTGGGCGACGCTCTCCCAATCTTCCCTAAACAAAATTTACACTTCCACAAACAACAATAAAGGAAATAAATTGTATACAATAAGGAAAATAATAAAAATAAAAACGTTTACAAAATTCGTAATATGGCTACGCTATCAGTCCATTGTTCGTGTTCAAGTCGGTTTGCATTTGGATTCAAAGATGTGCGTGTGTATGTGTGCGTGTGTGTGTGTGTTTTTTAAGAGTAGAATAACAATCTAGGACTGTGCTTAGCACAGCTCTTGATCATGGCTAACACGACTCAATCATCAGAGTATGTCCGGCGTATGCGTCTCATCGTGCGTATGCTGCAAGAGACCCTTTCTCTCATCCGGCGCCGTGCTGTGCGTAATCTCTGCAATCGCTGGCTCTGCTATGGCATCCGCATACATTGACTCATACACGGGATTGGCAAAATTGCCCTGCAAATAGATGAAATGTAAGACGGAGAGCTTTTGGGCTACAATGCCTACTACCTTGTCATCTTCGTGAGCGAACGGCGGCGCCTCATCGGCATCGCCTCGGTACATGGGATTGGTCAACATGATCTCCACATTGTCCGTGAGACGAGCATGCGAGAATGGCTGTGCAATGCGATGCTTTCTGCAAGTTAAATATCAGATTAATATATGGCATATCAATTATATTCATACATGTATGTAGAACTTACTTGAGGAAATAGAAGACAGCACCAAAGAGCATCAGCACCAATGTTACTACTAAGAGCACCGCCAGCACCGACAATATGCCAGCCGATTCGGAATGATCTTGTTCATCACTCAAGGCCACCGCACTCTCAGCCAGGCAGGGCACCACGCGCTTGTTGTCACATAAGCATTCATTGATGGAGCTGCCCGTGCGACAGACGCTGCACTCGCCCACACAATGCGGCGGCAGATCACAGAAATCGCCCTGCCATTCACCGATGCAGGTGCAGTGGGGCAATCGGTATTGATTGAGATGGCAGAGACCGCCATTGGCGCAGTAGCGCACGCATGGATTATCATCGCCAACGTTTGTCATGCAGAATTCGCCGTTCCATTGATCCGTGCAGTTGCACATGGCGACGTCCTTGATGACATGGCAGGTGCCCGAGTTTTGGCAAATGATGCCCGTGCAGGGATTGCGCGTTGGCTGCTGTGTGGCATCACAGAAGTGTGGTGGCATCGAGGTCTGGCACAGATCCGATTCACAGCGTTCGCCAATGTAACGTGTGGGACAGGTGCAGCTGAGCCGGTGACCACGATCGACACAGGTGCCGCCATTCTGACAGAAGTCGCGACACGAGTTCGCCTCACAATGCTCTCCATAATAGCCACTCGGGCACTTGCACTGTCGTTGCCCCTTGGCGCCAATGATGCAGGTGCCGCCATTTTTGCAGTAATCGGCGCACTCATTGATCTCACAGCGTTTGCCCGTGAAGCCATCGGGGCACTCGCATTGCGGTGCACCGGTCAGAGTCTCACGGCAAATGCCGTTATTCTCACAGGTCAGATTGAGGCAGTGTTCGCATTGATCGCCCACATACATGTCCGGGCAGCTGCACTTCATGCCCTCGGCCTCGGTGACCAGACACGAGCCACCATTGTGGCAACGGCTCTGGCAGTCGGCAACGGACACCTCACAGCGTGGACCCGACCAGTTGGGCGGACAGGTGCACTTGAGCGGCGGTGGATCCTGCAGTCCTGGCAGCTGTGGAGCCACCGTGCACAGGCCAAAGTTAAGACAATAGCCGGAGCAGCGATAATGCTCGCATAGCTCACCCTCATACTGTGCCTGGCAAACGCATTTGGGCACATGATTTATCACCTGGCAAGTGCCCAAGTTGCAGAGCAGTGGACAGTAGTTGGGTATATCCGTGTGCGCCTTGCAAACGCCCTCCTCGGTCATCACATACTCATTGGGGCACTTGCAGCTGTAGCCATTGGCCGACTCTGTCGAGAGTATGCAAAGTGCGCGTAAAGCTTTGCAAGGATCCTTGGCGCAAGGATTGCTTACTGAAAATATAATTATATATACATTAGCTATAGACATTCTTCTATCAAACAAAACTCTTTACTCACTATTTCGATTCTGTTTCATGGGATGCAATATGCCAATGTCGGAGGAACGATAGCCTTTGAGCAAATATGTGCCATTGTCATTGCCAAATTTGTTCATCTTGATGATGCTCTGATCGTACAGCTTAATATACAAGTAGTCCTCAAAGACATCAATCTTTTGTGGCTTCTCCCGATTGCCAAAACGTCGCACCACATTGCGCTCTTTGCCATTCAAACGACACGTCTCAATGGTGCCCTTGCGATAGTCCGCCCAATACAAACGGCCAGTGGGATAGTCTATGGAGAGACTGATTGGCCAGCCGACATCACGCTCTACCAGACTCTTCTTGTTGGTGCCATCCAGTGAGGCCACCAATATGCCATTCTCTAGGGTGGACCAAATCATGACACGTGACTCCGGCTCCAGCACAATATCCGTGGGATTCATGCCCGTTGAGACCAAAGAGATGTACTTCTTGCCCTCAATATCAGTGGCAATGATTTGATTGTGACGCGAGTCCACAATATAAACCATTTGGGTTATCCAATCCACGGCCAAAGACTTGGGATCATCCAAATCGGGTATCTACAGGGGAAGCATCCAGATCGGGAATAAATATATAATTATTGTGATCTATTTATATTTAATTATTTGAAACCTACATTGAATGCAGTTAATTCCTTGAGATCGCGACGCACTCGCACGCCCGTGCCCTCCACGTGAGGCGTGGCTATCTTCATGGTATGCACCTTGCCATGATGCGAATCGATCCAGAAGAGCAATGTGTCCTTCGGCCTGATCAATATATCGAATACATCAATTTTCAGACTATCCGTCTGGAAGAAGCCGACGACTGTGGTGCCCTCTTGCTTGGCAGGCAATATGAAGCGGAACTCCTGCTCCGACGCTAGCAACAGTATCTGATCGGGTCCAGAGGCCAAGCACGTGGCATTCTTAGCACCGCCCTTATAATAACCCGTTGTACACTTGCAATTGTAGTGACCCGCCTTCTTCTCAATGCAGATCTGAGAGCAGGTGCCAAAGCCACAGACAGGCGGCTGACAGTTCATCTCGTCGGAGCCATCGATGCAATTGTATTGTCCATCGCAGCGGAAGTTCTTCGAGATGCAGTCATCGTTCTCGCACTGGAACTGATCGTGCCGGCACTTGGGCAACGCTGCACACACCTGATCCGACTCATCCTCGTTGTTGCCACAGTCATTGACGCCATCACAGAGCGCAGATTTGCGTATACACAACAGATTCGCACACTTGAAGGCATTGTAATGGCAATGGACATGGGCGCAGGTATCATAGCTCTCATCACTGCCATCCAGACAATCATCCCAGCCATCGCACTTCCAGCGCGACATAATGCACTTGCCATTGCCGCAGGTGAAATGATCCGGTGGACATGTGCAGTTCACCTCATCGGAGCCATCGGGACAGTCATCGTCGCCATCACATTGATATTGTCTGAAAGGGCATACAAATTAATTTCAGAATTATCTTCGTCTTCAATATCATTAACTAAAACTTACTTATTAATACAAGTATTAAATGCTGCACACTTGAACTGATTGGGCTTGCAGGTGATATTGCAATTGATCTCATCGCTGCTGTCGTCGCAGTGAATCTCGCCATCGCAGCGGAAATCGTGCTTGATGCACTTGCCTGTGCCGCAGCGGAACTCGCTCTCCGAGCAGTTGCGCATTTGGCAGTTCAGCTCATCGCTGCCATCGCCGCAATCGTTCTCATAATCACAGCGCCAACGACCCGGTATGCACTTGGAGTTGTTGCACTTAAAGTAAGTGGGATCACAGGTAGCCTTCGAGGTATGGCAGCTGGGTGGTTCGTCCTCGCCATTTGGACAGTCCACCTCGTCGTCGCAGCGCCAAGTGAGCGGTATGCAGCGACCCGAATTGCATCTGTAAGTGAACAATTTTATTAAATATTATAAATGTCAATTATTTAGTAAATAAATATCAATCAATAAGTAAATCAAGAATATGAATAATAAATAATATATTTTTTTTTTTTTCATAATACGGAAAAAACATATTCCCCTAGTATGCATATCAAGAAAATCCTTAGTTACATAGCTTTATACCAGGGACCGTAACAGTTATAATTTTTATAATAAAAATTAAGAAATAATAATTATTTTTAGCGTTATTAAAATGAAATTATTTTCAATTATTATTATTGATTTTTATGATAAAAATCAAAAATAATTATTACAAATCAATTTTTATATAAAAATCAAATCATAACTTTTATTTTCAATTTTTATTATAAAAATCAAAAATAACAAGTAAGAAGGCTGTAGTCGAGACGGCTCGACTACGAGATCCCCTGAACCCTACAAAAAAGTGATACTCTTCTTCTTTACGCACTTATGAGCGCGCGCTCTGCTAACCGCGCAGTTGCTGTCGTGGCTTGGGGGTGGGTTGGGCTGAACTTTGGACGCTCATAACTCCATTTCTAGATGGACTATCTTTATGAAATTTTTAGAGTAGATTAACAGTATCTAAATCTATCTATGTGCCAAATTGCAAGTCTCTAGTATTTGAAATGCGTATCTGTAAATTACATAATCTGCGTATCCATAATATCTATCTAAATAAACAAATTTGAAGTCTTTAGCTGAAACAGTGTAGAAGTTATGCCCAAAAAACCTAGAAAATGGAAACGAATTTTCGATTTTTTATCGATGGATTTATTGGAAATGGGATGAGTTATCGAAAAAACAAAATAAACTCGTACTGCGTAGCTAACATACGCATGTTCATGTGAAATTTCAGCTCTCTAGCTTCTGTAGTTTCCGAAATCTCGACGTTCATACGGACGGACGGACGGACGGACGGACGGACGGACGGACGGACAGACGGACAGGGCTCAATCAACTTATTTTTTTATGCTGATCAAGAATATATATACTTTATGGGGTCTGCGACTTCTCCTTCTGCCTGTTACATACATTTTCACAAAACCATTATACCCTGAATTCCCATTTTCAATGGGTTCAGGGTATAAAAATTATGCCGTGATTTTTATTTAAAAAATTGAAATAAAAATCAAATTAAAATATCTTTTGATACAAAGGAGCTAGATCATATATAGAACTATATATATGATCTACGCATCAATATCTTTCAGATGATATATAATATGTATGTAATTATGTACTTGTGTATGTATATTTAGTTATCTGTTTAGGCAGTTGCCCAGGCCTCCTATTCAGTGAGTAATGTGTAGACACAAATGATTCAAAGACATAGATTCAATTAAATACTAATCACTATATATATGTACATATGCATACATACGTATATACAGAGTTTAAAGAGTAGAAAAAATGCCTGTAGAACCAAGTAAGAAAAGAAGTAAAAATGTACATATGAAAGATGCACAAAGAGCGAACCCAATAAGCTCACTTCACTTTCATGAATGAATACAATAACTAATAATTAAATATATTTTTGCAACTTACTGAAAATCGTTGGGTCCACAGGAAACATGATCGCAGTTCGTCTCATCCGACTTATCGGCACAATCGATATCCCCATCACAGACCCAGACATAGGGCATGCAGCGATTGTTGCCGCACTGGAATTGATCCTTCTTGCAGACGAGTGGCGTACAGCCCGCCTCGTCCTCACCGCCCGGACAATCCTTGACGCCATCGCAACGCTTCACGCTGTCCACACAGAAGGCGGAACTGTTGCCCGTTGCCTCGCATTTCAGATGATTCTCGAAGCACGTAAACTTATCACAATTGAGCTCATCTGAGCTGTCGCCACACTGATTGACACCATCACAGATTGCCGACGGATGAATGCATTTCTTGTTGCTGCACTGATACTGACCCGGTTCGCAGTGGAAGGGCGGACAGGTCTCTGGCTCGTCGCTGCCATCGCCGCAATCGTCCTGCGTGTCGCAACGCCAATAGAACGGAATACACTTGTACGTATTCACGCACTCGAAATGCGCCGCCGTGCAATTGGCACGGCAGGTGCGTCCGTCCTCGGCGAGCACAAAATTGTTGGGACAGGCGCACTTATAGTACGGCGCTTCAGGTGAGAGTAAACAGAGTGTCGAGCAATTGGCATGCAGGCAGGGATTGCCGCTGATTGGCTGTTGCTGGCGATACGGATGATAGACACGCAGATCCATGGGTCTATGTATGGTCGTAATGAGAGTCGAGCAATTTTGACCGTCATACTTGTTGCAGTACTCAATTGACTTGGTCTCCCAGTCGGACCAATAGATGCGATCCTCCCACACGGCAATGGCAAAGATGTGATGTAGATTCAAATTCGGATTGATGCTGCGCGCCAGCAGCAGACGCGTATGATTGCCATCCAGATCACTAACCGATATCGTATCCTCTCTGGCATCACCCCAGAATAGCTGCTGTGTCTCAAAGCTAATGGTCAGGGCATTTGGCCAGCCCAGATTCTCGCGTATAATCATGCGTGGCTGGGAGCCATCCATGCCCGCTTTGCCAATATGCGGATTGTCACCCCAGTCGGACCAGTAAATGTGCCGCTGATACGGATCCAGGGCAATGCCTCGCGGTTCGCGCAGCTGCTCATTGATGAGCACTCGCCGGTATTTGCCATCGAGCTGCGAGACCTCTATGGTATCCAAGCCCTTGTCGCACCAGTACAAGTTTTTGGCCACCCAATCGACAGCGAGTCCGTCCGGATTCTTCAGCATGGCCTGATGCAGCGTCTGGGTCTTATTCTCCACCGGACAGTAGCGTTTGATGGTGCCCACAGTGCTCGTCACATCCGACCAATACAGACACTGACTATCCCAGTCAAAGTCCAGGGCCACCGCATTGGACAGCGAATGGATGAGTATGGAGCCATTGCCCGTATGATTCACCTGCCGGATGTAGTAGCGATTCGAAAAGATCAGCTTCATCGTAACATTGCTCGTAGCCTTGCAGGTGTGATGATCGCGCAGCTCATAGCCCTTGGCGCACAGGCACTTGTACGAGCCGTACGTATTGATGCAGGTCTGCGAGCAGGGCTGCTGCTCGGCGCACTCATCGATGTCCGTGCAAAGATGCGGACTCTTTGGCAGCACCTTGTAGCCGGGTCGACAACGGCACTCATAGCCCACCACCTTGTCCACGCACTCGTGCTCACAGATATCCGCATTGAGGCACTCGTTCTCATTGCACAGCTCCTCGTCCGAGAAGTCACCGCAATCATTCCGCCTATCGCACAACAGATCCGCACTGATGCAGGCGCCATTCTTGCAGCGGAAATCGTCGGCGCCATTGCAGGCGCGCGTGTGCATGCAGAGCGAGGGCAGCTCATCAGAGCCATCGGCGCAGTCCGGCTTGCCGTCGCACGTTTGGTTCTTGAAGATGCACATGCTATCCTGGCAGTGATGCATCAATGCACCGCCTGGACACGCATGTGGATGATAGAGCGGCTCACAGCCATCGTACTCATCATCGCCGCCGGGACAGTCCTCGTCGCCATCGCAAACATAGTGTGAGTCTATGCATTGACCTGGGCAAAGAGATAAAAATTATTATGATTATTATTTTTATTTATTACTTAATTAATATTATAATTGTTTTTCATTTTATTTTTTTTTATTAATTGATTTTTTTCAGCAATATTTATTTTTCACTGTTAATAAAAATAAATGTTTTAGGAAGTTATATTGAATAAAAAAAAGGAATTTATTAATTTTTATATTTAATTAATTATTAATTTCTTGAAATTATTTGTATTTACTTATGGATTTTTTCAAATCATTATCAATTATTACTTTTAAATATTTATTTTTTAAAATTATTTTTATTTTTTATTAATTTTTTTATTCAAATTATTTTATTAAATTATTTTATTTATTTTCTAATGATTGATTTTAAAAAATAATGTTTATTTATTTATATTATTTTATTATGTTTTTTTTTTTTTTAATTTATGTTTTATTTAATTTATTTATGTTTTTATATTATTTTTTAATTCTTTGGGTTTTTTTAATTGTTTTCTAAAGTTTTGCAATAATTTTATTTGTTTATTTTTATTTTATGTTTGATTGTTTTATTTTATATTTCTGTATGTTTACCTTTTCTTTATTTTATTTCTTTATTTTTTTTAATTATTTGTGTGTTTTTTTTTAGTAATTGTTTTCTAAAGTTTTACAATAATTTTGTTTATTTATTTTTATTTTATGTTTGATTGTTTTATTTTATATTTCTGTATGTTTACCTTTTCTTTATTTTATTTCTTTATTTTTTTTAATTATTTGTGTTTTTTTTTAGTAATTGTTTTCTAAAGTTTTACAATAATTTTGTTTATTTATTTTTATTTTATGTTTGATTGTTTTATTTTATATTTCTGTATGTTTACCTTTTCTTTATTTTATTTCTTTATTTTTTTTAATTATTTGTGTGTTTTTTTTTAGTAATTGTTTTCTAAAGTTTTACAATAATTTTGTTTATTTATTTTTATTTTATGTTTGATTGTTTCATTTAATTTTATATTTCTGTATGTTTACCTTTTCTTTATTTTATTTTATTTTTTTAATTAATTTTTTTTTTAATGATTTATTTAAAAAAAAATTGATTTTAATTTTTATTTTATTATTTTTTTAATAACTGATCTCACTAATAATTCAAAGTGACTTACCACTGCTGCACAGGAATGCCGGTGGCTGGCAATCGGGTATGTGGGCAACTCCACCGCAATGCGGTCCCTCATCCTCGGAGCCCTGATCACCGTTACTGGGACAGTCCTTCTCCCCATCACACACCCATTTCTGTGGTATGCAACGTCCCGAGCTCTTGCATTGAAACAGATGAGCACGGCACGAGCGATTCGGACACTGTGGGCCCTCGTCGGTGCCATCCTTGCAATCGCTTTTGCCATCGCACTGCCAGCTGCTGGGTATGCAGCCATTGTCGCAGCTAAACTGATTTACCTGACAGCTGGTGCGGCAATTCAGCTCATCGCTTCCCTTATCGCCCACATTGTCCATGCAATCGTTCTCACCATCACAGCGCCAGCCGGCTGCAATGCAATGCCCGTTCGCGCAACGGAACTGTCCCAGCTCACAGGTGGTGCGCGTGCTGTTGCTGCAGTCCTGCTCGTCGGTGCCATCGGGACAGTCCGGTTCGCCGTCACAGCGCCACGAGGGCATTATGCAAAGTGTGCTATTTTCGCAGTGCTCGAACATGGCATCGCCCTGCTCACAGGTTCTCTGGGGGCAGTGCTTCTCATCGCTGAAGTCACGACAGTCGCGCATATTGTCGCACACGAAGGTGCGCGAAATGCACTCGCCGCTGCCACAGCGGAACTGCTCTGGCTGGCATTTGCATAAGAGACTCGTCTCATCGCTGCCATCGCCACACTGCTGCAGTCCGTCGCAGGTCTGCTCCTGGGCAATGCAACGATGATTCTGGCACATGAAATAGTTCTCTGGACATTTGCGAATCACACAATAGTTGCGCAGCTCATCGGAGCCATCCAAGCAGTGGGTCACATTGTCGCAGGTCAGCTCCAGCGGTATGCATTCGCCCGAATGACAATTGTATTGAGATTTCCCACAATTCGTATGCATCGGTGCAATGCAGCGTCGTCCATCGGGCGCCAGCACGCCCTGTGTACAATGGCAGCTGGCCAATCCATCTTTGCTCAGAATGCAAACATCCTCGCAGAGTCCATTCAGTATCTTGCACTGATTCGCATCACAGTTGATGCTGCTATTCTGCACCGCAATGATGCCCATGGGCCGAGCCACGTTCTCGCGCAGGAAGAGCACATCCGTTCCAGTATATTTATTGGCCCGCACCACGGCATGCAGCACCCAATCCGTCCAGAACAACAAATCTCCGTACACGGCCATGGCAAAGGCATGCTTGGGCGTTGTATGCGCCAACACCACACGATTTGTGCCATCATAATTGACACGCTCAATCTTATCCAGACGCGCATCGGCCCAGTACAGTTGCTGCTGCTCCAAGTCCAGGGTTAAAGCATTTGGCATCTTGATATCGGTGCGAATAATGCGCTCCACGCCGTAACCCGTCAAATAGGCACGCTGTATGCTCGGCGATTGCTCATTCCAATTGGTCCAATAGATCATGCCCAAACATGGCTCCACCGAAATGCCGCGTGGCTTATCCTTGCTCTGCAGCCTCAGGACATTGCGCACATGCTGTGTATTCTGCTCGGCCTGCGGCGACAAATACTGCAGCTCCAGACTGCGTATGGCTGCATCGTTATTCGATGTCCAGAAAAGCTCATCATTCACAATATCGTATGCCAGGCCCTCAACTCGTCCCTGCTGCACGATCAACTGTCGCTGGCCGCTGCCATTGAAGTGCACCTGATTGATGGTGCTCAGCTGGACATCCGAGTAGTAAACCAATTGCGCCTCATAGTTATAGCTAATCGCAACAACATTTCGCATCAGCGTCTCATTCGTAATGATCTGCACGGGCCAGTTCTTGTTCGCGTGCTCCGTCATATGTATGCTCTCGATATTGCTGCGATAGCTGAAGAGCAGGAAATTATCATATGGCTCACAGCTCACACCATCAGCAGCGAGTCGACTGTGCGAGCAGGCGCAGACGGTGCTGGTGCCATTGTAGAGACAGAGCTGCTCACAGCCGCCATTGTTTTGGGCACACGGATTCGTGCCCTTCTGCACACGCTTCGAGTATATTTTCAGATCTCTGATGGCATCCTGTTCGGTTTTGATAACCTCACGCGCTTGCGATAAATTCGCCAGTGGTGCTACCTTAATGACACCTTTGTTGTAGGAGTTGCCCGCCCAGTACAGATAATCTCCCATTTTGGCTAATGCCACAATATCGTTGATGGTATCGTTCAAGAGCTCCTCACGTAAGTTGCCATCGTAATCCACCTTCATGAGCGAATTTCTGGAGCACCAATACACCTTTGTCGCATCCATGTCCACAATCAAACTCTTCACTGGCCAATTCGTGTGCGTCTGATTGACCAGCACAAATAGTTGACTACCATCCAGGCCGGTGCGTCCAATGTACTGATCGGTTACGAAGAAGAGCATACCCTGCACAGGATCCACAGCCAAGGCGGTGGGTCTTTCGACATTGGCCACAACCACATACCGATTGCTGCCATCCAGACGGGAGACTTCAATTATGTTGCGCTTCATGTCGCTCCAGTAGAGATTGCCCGCAATCCAGTCAATGGCAATGCCACCCAGCCAATCCTGATGCTTAAAGTCAGCCAAATTGATGGCCTCCAGCACGGTCTCGCGATGAGTGCCATCGCGACGCACGCGCGTGATGGTGCCCAATTCGCTATCACCCCAGTAAAGCATATCCGTGCCCGCATGATAGTCAATAAAATTGGCCAAGCTACTGCGTAAGATTGGCACGAGCGCCTAAAATGCAATATATATATATGTTAGTTATATGTATATGATTCCAATATATATTCCATTTTCCATTCATACCGCTTTAGGTGTCTCGAACTGTTCACTGGGATCAATCATCTCGACGCCTTGCAGCACATCAATCGAATAGAATATGAACTCAGCGCGCGGTATGCAACGTGTTGGATTATTTGGCTCCACATCGTAGCCCAGAGCGCAACGACACACATGATCCGTGGCCGATGTGGCCAGGCACAGCTGCTCACAGCCACCGCGCAGGGGGCCAGCACAGGTATTGGTGCCCGTTTGAGCATCAGCATAGAACATTCTCATGCTCTGAATACTCTCTGCAATATTAAAGAATGACTGATTAGAAACGGGCTATGAAATAGCTAAAAAACTTAAGAGAACGGGAGTTAATTATATATTAGAAAAGAGTTACGGAATAACTAAGACTACGGTAGTCTCTCTCTCTAGTCTCTAGAAGATACCACGAATGATCTAGGGTTTTTAATTAAAGAATATATATAAGTTAATTAAAAAAATGTTTCCACTATTTCTTTGTTTGACATAAAACAAAATTTTGCATATAATAAATATTTTAAAATTTGTTGCTGGTTGTTATGCGAAATATTCGTTAACCGTTCATCATCTACGCCTTCTAGTTCTATATATTACAAATAGTGTAAAAAAAATCATTATACTCATATTTCTCATTAAGTAATGAGTTGAGAGTATAAAAGAATAGATAAAATCATCTAAATATTCTCATCTCTCTCCCTCTCTCTAGACATACTTGTATTGACGCGCAGGAACGACATGTTGAAACACTGCTCCTTCTCGCAGTGCATGATGACGCTCTGAATATTCTCCGGAAAATAGAGTGTGCCATTGTAGACAGTGAGAGAGTTAACCGATGTAATCGGACTGGCCTCGAGCACATTGTGCGTCTCTTTCTTGAGGAGGTCGTAGTAGGCAATGCCGGAGTTATCGTAGGCATAGTACAAACGCTGTGAGTCAAAGTCCATGGTGAGACTCTGCATGACATTGTTGTGCGAGTGTATGAGCTGGCGATCGGAGCCATCGAGATTCGATTGCTCCAGTTTCCACAACGTCGAATCATTTGTCGAGTGTATCCAATACATTTTGCCACTGTATGAGAAGAAAGTGAAATAGTAAACAAGTTTCTAAAAGGAATTAGCTGAATTAGCTGAATCAATTACTTCGCTGGGTCCAAGGCCATGCTGTCCACCAGATCGAGATTCTCATGTATTTGTGTGGTATATTCGCCCTGCAGATTGCTAACCAGTATGGTGCCCACAAATGCACCCGAGGAGAAATACATATGCTTGGCTATCCAATCGATGGCAAAGCCATATGGCTTATCGATATTCGTATTGATAATGGGCCCAATCAGTCCGCTGGATATGCTCGCCTTAGAGATCTCATTCTGCAGTATATCGGACCAATAGATGTGACTGTCCTCGACCAGAAAATCGATGCGTTGCGGCGCCACCAGCTAAGAAGGAAGAGAAGAAAATGAATGATAAAGAAATGAAAAAGATTGTAGTTTCCTTGCTCAATGCTCACCCTGGGCGATTGTCGTATGGTTGGTATGGTATGATGATTTGGCTGTTGTAGATCTATGCCACGTATTTCCTCGTCCATTACAAATAACAAGATCTGTTCATTGGGCACACAATTGCGTTCATTAGATAAATCCAGACGCATCACATGCGGACACTCGCACTTGAAGGTGCCCCGACCGCTCAGCAGGCACAAATGGGAGCAGCCGCCATTATTATCGCCACACGGATTTCGATCCCAGGGCTGACGACTTGAGTGCAACACCTGAATACCAAACGGTTGGGTATGGGTGCGTTGTAGCACCTGAACATCGCTGCCATTCCATTTGTTGGCGCGTATCACAGACGTCGTGCGCCAGTCCGTCCAGTACACATAGTTCTCGAATACAGAGATGGCAAAGGGATGGGCTAGCATCTCCTTGCTGCGCAGCACCACATGATGCTCGGAGCCATCGTATTTGGTGCTGCATATGGAGTCCGATTTAGCATCTACCCAATAGACACGCTTCTGCGTATAGTCCAGGGTTAAGCCGTTGGGCCAACCAGCGCTTAGCTGCCAATTGGTGGATATTGTGCGTCTGCCCTCTCCAGCCATGCTGCAACGTTCAATGCGTGGCGAATTATCATCCCAGTCGGTCCAGAAGAGCAAACCCTCGCGTGGATCCAGCGCAATGGCACGCGGACTCTCCATGTTGCCAGCAATCAGTGTTCTTCGAAAGCTGCCATTCAGCTTGGCCACCTCGATTTGATCCATATTCGAGTCGATCCAATAGAGATTTTTTCCAATCCAATCGACAGCCAAGCCCTCAGTGGTGGACAAACCCGAATGCACCACAGCCTCCACATTGCGCAAACTCTCACCAACCAATTGTCCACGATAGATCTTATCATCGATGACATCTGTCCAGAAAATATCCAAGCTAGACTCGTTGCTGTATAGGAAATCCAGCGCAATAATATTTCGCACCGCATTATAAAAGCTGCTGGCACTCAGTGTCTTCAAATTGATGCCACGTATATCCTGACGATCCGTAAATATAACATATGGCTCATCCGGCGCAGTGCTCTTGCACGTAAACTTGTCATAGGCCAGGTCATAGCCTTCGAGACACTGGCATGCATAACCCTTTCCGCTAATCTCGCACACCTGCGAACAGGTGTCCCAGTGCTCGCAAGCGTGCTGCATGCTGCAGCGTTTGCCATTGGGCTGCAAATACAAATGGGGCGGACAGGAGCAGATGTAGCCCTCGGGCGTATTGTGACAGTTGTGCGAACACTCATGGCCGTGATTGCACAGCTCATCGGCGCAAAGGAAACCCTCGTCGGTGGTGTCCTCACAGTCATTGTGCCCATCACAAAGTTGACTCACGGTGATGCACTTGCTGCTGAAGACACACAAGCGATCCGGATGCTCACAGATGACCGTCTCGTTCATGTCAAACTTGGTCGGATGCAGCTGCGTGCAATTCACCTCGTCCGTCTTGTCAAAACAATGGTTGATGCCATCGCAGCGCAGGAACTCTGGTATGCATTCAAAGGGATCCGAGCAGGCGAACTCAAACGGTGCACATTCATCGAGCTCTTTCCAACCACTCAACGGATGATTGTCACTCTTGGTTTGATTACAATTCGCCTCATCACTGGAGTCCTCGCAGTCGTTGATGCCATCGCATATTTGCATATCGCCATAGCAGCCAATCGGACGACAATAACGCTCCTCAGGACCGCATTCATGCTCGCAGGCTGACTCATCCGCATTGTTGCTATAAGAAAACAAAAGTGGAATATATGAATATAAAAATGAAGCTTATCTTTTCATTGCATCAATATATTACCCGCAATTGTCTAGACCATCACAGATATCGGAGAACAGTCGACAGCGTCCATTGCCGCAGTCAAACTCGGGACACTTGCTGCCCAAAAAGAGATCAAATGATTCATCGGATGAGTCATCGGGTCCGCAATCAAGGACTCCGTCATTCACCCAAGTCAATTGAATACAACGTCCACTCTTCTCGCAGGTAAACTCATTGCTATTGCAGGTATTGTGTTCACAATTCAGCTGATCCGATCCATCCGAACAATAGGCAATGGAGCTGCACAGCAAAGCGCGTTGATAGCAGCGTCCATTGCACACAAAGTGCAGCTTCTTATCACACGATTGCGGATTGCATGGACCTTGTGTATCGTTGCTCTCATCACTGCCATCATCGCAGTCCTCGAAGCCATCACACAGATCCTTGCCATCGATGCATTGTCCAGTGCTGCGGCACTGATGTCCCGACGTGCAATTGGAACGCACAGGCGCCGTCACCGTCGATGGCGTTAGCTGTGGTATACAATGCGTGCCAGTTCCATTCAGTGTCCAGCCATCTGGACAGCGACAGATGGCACCCTTGGGCGTGTTCAAACACATGCCAGGACATTTCGAGAGCGCACATGAGCTGGGCGTTTGCGGCAAAGGCTGCGTGGCCACATCAAAGATCCTCAAGTCGATCGCATTGCCACTCGGCTGCAGATGCACCGTTGAACTAAATGTGCTCGTCATATTGACATGATGCACATGAAACCGCCAAATTGTTGAATTTATATTATCAACCCAATAGACAACTCCATTGTGCTGTACAATTGCAAATGGATGAAATTGCTCCGACTTGAAAAGCAACTCACGGCCAGTGCCATCCAGTTTCATGCGCTCAATGGTGCCCAGCTTAAAGTCACACCAATAGATGCGTTTCGTGCGTCTATCGACGTCCAAGCTGCGCGGCCAACGCATGTTCAGCTCATCCGTGGACTTGGCCAACAGCTCCTTATGAGTGCCATCCATCCAGGCGCTATAAATGCCCGCCTCACATGACTGAAATGACCATTGCGTCCAATAGAGCAGTCCAGTGCCAGGATCCAATTCCAAAGACCTGGAAAAAAAAAATGTTTTTAGAGTATTTTTTTAATTAGAAATTGCATCTACTTACATGGGATTACAGTCAAAGTTAAAGGTGAGCACCTTGCTCATGTTGCGCAACGGTGCTACGTGGAGCTTCTGATATTCAGTCCAATACAAATGGTCGTTCACCCAGTCGTATGCCATGGCACGCACCTTACGCCAGCCTGTGGAGATAGTACGCGATACGCTGCCATTGAGCGACTGACTCTTGATGGTGTACACGGGCTCCACGGAGCTGAGAGATGCCTCTTGATCGGGTATCACATACAAAATGGATTTGCCACGCACATTTACATCGATGGCCTTCGGTCCGGTCACATTACTAATGGGCACCATTACATCAGGCTCTTCGCCCAGCTGTAGCAGCTGCTGCACCTGTTCGGTGCCCAGCGGCACACCGGTGATGCGAACCAAACGCTTGTCGGTGTACACCAAAAATTTATCGTGCGCAGAGAGCAAACAGGTCGTCTGATTGTGCAATTTATAGCCGGCTGTGCAAAGGCATTTGGCGCTGGCAAATCCTCGCGTCCATAGCGGCACACAAATCTGGTTGCAATTGCCGTTGTTCTCCCGGCACGGATGCGCCACCTCCGGTTGCTTCTGGCGATGGAAAATGCGAAAATGTGTGCCGCGTGTCACATTCGCCAATAGCACGCGCGCCTTCAACGTAAATTTGTCGAGGCCAGCGATCGCTCGGTCCGTCCAGGCAGCCAAATAAATTGTATTCTCGAATACCTCCACCGCTTGGATGGTCTTCAAAGGCAGCGGCGACTGTAAACAACGGAAATTGCGTTAAACAAGACAATGGCAAACAACGATGCGGTCGTTGTGATAAGAGTTATATTCTGATTTTGTTTGAGAACCTAACTGTTTATACAACTAGGTCATGAAAATCGTAGTAGTAGTTAAATTTGTATCAAAAACTATTCGGTTATGTGGAGAATATGAATGAATTTGATTAAATTTAGCATTTAATTCTAAGATTTATTAAAAAAAAAAAATAAAAATAAAAAATAAATAAATAAATAAATATAAAATAAAATAATAAAAAATAATCAACAAATAAAATAATATTAAATGAAAGATCTAAAAACAAACTAATTTATTTATAAAATATATTAAATTTGCTATTGATATATTGCTATATTTATTTATTAAAGAATTCAATAAGTAAATAATAAAATAAATAAATGATAGAAACTAAAGTACTAAATGAAAAATCTAAAAATAAAAAAAATACTACCAAAAATTTACAATAAATATTTTGAAAAAATAAATAAATAATATATATATATATAATAGGCTTAAAAAACACATTGAAAGAAAACTATAATAATAAATTACTTAATAAGAAGTAAATATATTAGATTACTACTTAAAAATTACAAGAATTATTTTTTTAAAGAAATAATAAAAAAAAAAAACAATATATAATAGAAAGACTAAAAACTAAAGCATTAAATGAAAAATCTAAAAATAAATTAATAAATAAATTAAGAATAAATTAAAAATAAATAAACAAAAACAATATATTATAGGGAGTGAAAACTAACGTATTAACTGAATGATAAAAAAAAATTAATTTATTAATTAATTTTGACTTAAAATAACAAAAATTATAATAGAAATTCCGCAGGCAAATTATTAATGATCTAAGTCTGTGTTGAATTGGCTCTTAAAATAAATATTATGAAAAATGAAAAAAAAAAAAAAAAATAAATAAATAAATAAAATGATCAAAATATTAGTAAACTACAAAATCAAAATGTTCATTGATTAAAAAATAAAAATATTAATTCATTAAAAAATATATATTTTATAAATTATGATGTAAATAATTAAAATAAATTATTTAATATTTATATATATATAAGAGAAAGTTTAATTATATAAGAAAACTATGAACCCGAATTTATTCATAGCCTAACAAACTTTGCTCTCATACAAATAGATTTTTCGAGTCTCTTGAAGCTACTCACATCTGGTGCCTTTTTCAATGCCCAACGCTGCTGTCCTTCATAGTTGACACGCTCAATAATATCCTTGTAGACATCAATCCAATAGACATGCTCACTGGCCAAGTCCAATGTGACGCTGCTCAGATGATAAACTTGAGTATTGACCAGAACTGTGCGATTGCTGCCATCGAGCAGCGCACGCGATAGGCTGGGCGACCAATCCGTGTAGAAGAGATAGCCCTTGGTTGGGTCCAGCACCAGAGACGAAGGCTGCTCCACTTGCTGCAGTATGAGACGGCAAAAGGTGACCGCATTGTTGCACAGATAGACCATGCCGTCGTCCTCGTTTAGGAAATACCAATTGCCCGATAGCCAATCCAAACGCATCTCCACAAAAACTGCAATCGAGGCAGCAAAGGAAAAAAGGAAACGGCAAATGTCAGCAAACAAATGCTGAAATTATGAGCTTATATTGGCCCGGTACTCACTCTGATGCGGCGAGTTAAATGCTGAGACAGGCAGCGTCCAATTAACGTTGGCATCGTCGATGCGCTGGCACTGTATGACCAGCTCGGACATCTTTTGCAGCATGCAGAGCGTACGATTGCGATGCCAGACCTCGTAGGCGAGCGTATATAGCACCGGTTGTGTGGACAGCAGTTGTCCAGCTCCGGTGCCATTAACGGCTGTGCTGATGCGTAGAATGGTGTCCACGGATAGTAGCGACAACGTCGCTGGCTCCGTTGGTGGCACTGCAAAAAAGGGGATGGATGGAGAATGTGTTTAGTGTTTAGTTTGTTGCTGCCATAAAAACTGGGCACAATTTGCAAAGCTCACCATTTATGGCCCGACAGTGGCTGCCCTGTTTGGTGTAGCCGGAAATGCAGGAGCACTCATAGGAGCCGGGCGTATTGCGACACTGCTGATCACATGTGCCCGGCACTGTACACTCATCGTAGTCCACGCAACGTGTCGAGTTCACTGCCTCCGGCACCTGCCCGGCGGGGCAATAGCAACGTGCACCCTGAGGCGTCAGCTTGCAGTTGTAGCTGCAGTTGAGCGCAGCGCAGGCGACATTTTGTTTATCTGCAACATTTTTCGACAGTTTGCCGTGAAAGCCTTTGATTTGTTGTACAACTGTGTTTTCTACTTACCACATTGCAGCTCGTCGTTATCACAATCCCAATGGCCGTCGCAGAAACGCGATAGCTCGAGGCAGGCGCCATTGTGGCATTCGGCTTCAAAGGCGCGACACTTGGCCGCAATGCTATCGGGACCTGTTGTCAAAGGATTAAAGGAAGCAAATTTAAGTTTATTGGTTTTGTGATTTTGGACTAGTTCATATATTTCAGCTACTTACATTTCGTCTCATCCGATATGTCCCCCTTGCCACAATCGTATTCACCATCGCATACCCAATTGCTGGGGATGCATTTCAGGCTCTGGCTGCACCGAAATTGTCCCTCGTTGCATTTGGGTGACTTGGCTGCAAATAGAGGAGGGCAAACAGAAAACCACAATAACAATAACGTAAATGAAGATTTATGAACGGTTTGTTAGCGGTTGCGTTGGTTTTACGCTATTTGCACGCTGGTCGGGCTTGGTTTTGGGGAATGGCTTGGGTCAATGTGGATCGAGTGGGCTGACTGGAGATTGGGGGCATGGCATTGTCTGCTGCGTTGTGGCCACGAATCACTGAATTATTTTCCAAATAAGCAAACTACAAGTTAAGTTTTTATGCATGGCAAGAGTTGAATACACAACTTGTGGTTGCCTGATAAAGTTTCAAGTGCTCCTATAGATAACAGTTTTAAACGGCTTGAATATAAATAGATATTGGTGTGCTCTTAAAACTCTTAGAAAGCAACTCAAACTATTTAAACACTATATAGTGGATGCGGGTGGGTGGGCGATGGCTTGTCATACTCATACTCTATTCATAAACATAATTGAGCAGGATGACTGGAAGTTTTAGTTTAGCTTTTTGTGTATTTATATTTTCTTATTAATTTTTTGTAATTTCACAAATTTATTTCTTTAATTGGAAAAGTAAATTATTTACATATCAAAATATGTATAATTTGAAAATATATAATAATTGCATTATATATAGATACTTATATTTGTTTTCTTTTATTTATATTAAAAATTTGTTTTTTATTCAGACTAAATTTTTTTTTTAATATTATATTAAAAATGTAATAAATAAAATATAACAAAAATTTAATATATTATTTAAAAACAACAAAAAACAAATATTTCACACAAATTTTCTTTGATTTTATATATTATATTAAATTTTTTTTTATTTATTTATTTATTTTTATTTTTATCTCTTATGTGTTAGATACTTCGACACTTCAAGAAAATATAATAAAAATGTGTATATAAAATATTAAAATATTTTATTATTAAATTCTAGATTGCTTTTAAATTGCTTGCATCAATAAATCCCAATTGAACAATTTTAAATTAAGGCAATGTACCTAAATCTTAGTTTTAGATTTATCTGGCAATAAATGGCATCCAAACAAATTTTATTTTTTTCCATTTCTCCACTCACATAAGTCGTTAATAAAACATTTGTGTTTTATTGGCAAAATCATGACACATTAATAGCAAAAGAGACAAATAACAAATGGCATTATAGAAAAAAAATATATTGCCATAAAATAAAGAGAATAATATGACAAATTTTATAATTTTTCAATACAAACAGAAACTGTCTACGAAATATATTCTGCCTAAGCAATTTGTGCCATATTATGAAGCATTTAATGCAATATGTGCGTAATTTGTATTTATTTATTATAAAATAGAGTGTATGAGTACGTTTTATCTTGAAGACTATAAAACCTATTCAGCTCAGCAGCTGAAATTAATTTTAAGCGGCAATAGACTTGACTTTGCAAAAGATTTATAAATATATAATATATATATATTTAATTAATTTCTTACTAAATTATTAGATATTTCATTGAAATAAATTAATAATGACACCGCTTTTCATTTGTTTCATTTTATTTTTCACTTGTTTCTTTTTCACTCGTTCCTCATGTAATTCTTTCGCTCTCACAGCACATCGGCTTGATCGCGCTCAATCTTACGCTCATAGCTCAAGATTAATGCAACTTATCGACAGCGTTAAAAGGCTACCAAATTTATATAAGATCCAAATTAATTTATAACAATTTATACAATGCTAGTTTCGCTTTAAAATTAACTCTATAACAATATAATAACAATATAATATACAGTAATTATTTCTGTGAACCATAAAATAAATATATTATCAAAGAAATAATTTATGAAATATAAAATAAATGAAAAATTATAATAAAAAAAATATAATAAAAAAATTAAATATTATTCTTTCAAACATTTAAGTATTAACATTTAATACTTACAAAAATACTAATACTAATACATTAAACTAAAAACATTTAAAACATTTAAAAATGTTTGAACTGAGGCTGTAGTTTCAAATTTTTTATTTTTCTAACAATATTATTTAACTTTTTGCATTATATTATTTTAAAAAAATGGTTTTAATACTTTAGAAAATATAATAAAAATATATGGATTTTGACTACAACTCAATCAGCAGCAGAAGCACACAGCACATAAAAAGTTTAAATTGATTATTATTTCAAGTATGCTTTTAATAGACTCCCTCTCTATCACCCTCTCTCTCTCTCTCTCTCACTCTCTTTCTTTCTTTTTCTCTCTGCGCAACAAACTCTATCTTCAACCATCTAATTTATTCACCTGTTTTCATCTTTCAGCCAAATTTAATATTGAACATTTCCCTTTCACATTTGTCGATTAAAATCTCTCGATTATTGAACTTCACTTTTGCCCCCTCAACAACTCATTAAAAATCATTTACTCAATCATATAAACCCCTTTTGGAGTTGCCTTAATTAAGTTTCACTTAAATATGTATTTCTCATTAGTTAGTTTTGATGAATTTATTGCTGCATACTTCTCTGTGGCATAATTTAAAATAAATTCCTCAATTTCTCACACACTTTAAAGTATGCAGCCGTGTGGAGTCGAGCTCTACGGGCATTCCAGTTGGGAGTTTAAGTTTTGACTGCGAGTTCCGCAGCACATTTTTAACACATTTTGTTTCATTTTACCGACAATATTAAAAAAATGCAAATTGTCACGCGAAAATACTTTGTGAGAAATAAAAAGAATTCAAATAACGTCCTACAGCTCCAGCCGGAGCTGGTTGTCAAAATCAAAGGCAGCTACAACAGCAGCACTGTGGACGCCATCCACGCGCGGCTATAACCATAAAAGCCACGTTGGCGACACATGGGACAGCCGAAAAAAAGAAAGAAATGTTTGGACTGCCAAGAGGTTAAACTCCAGAGACACAACGACCGCTCACAGCTGTAGCAATGGCAGCAGCGGCAGCCACAACCGCGTGCCAATTTACATGGCCGGAGGAGGCTGGGACAGTGGGCGGCTATTGTTTCTCGCCCAACTGGTGCTGGCCGTATAATATTTAATAAGCCCAAGGGCATGCAGATGCTTTGTATACATTTAAATTTTTCGTTATTTTATTTCATTCGATGGGGTGGCAAAAAAAAAAAAGAAAAAACAGCTAAAAATGTCAAAAGAACAAAAGCGAAACATGCTTACAACAAGCCTCTTGGCCAGCAAGTACATTGAACCAACAACTGGCATAAACTAGATTTTTGGCACTTATTTAATCAACTTGACACAGGAGACTGATTCAAAACAAAATATATATATGTATATATATATATCATAAAGCAATTGTTAAGCATTATTGCCATATCTGGGGAGTTGTAAAAACTCAACACAAATTATCTGCAGCCCTAAAGATGGCAATGAGAATTCAAATGAAATACCTTTGAGATTGACAGGAATTTATTATTTTGAATGAACTGGGTTAGTCGATAAAATATTAAAAGGAGATGAGCAATTGCTTGACCAATTGACTTGAATTAAGTTAATCAGGCACATAAATAGTGATAACTTTAGATAACTTTTATAACTCAAATACATATCATAATTTAATATTCAAGACTCTACATTTTTTGCTTCTTTTATTATTATTTTTAAAAAGTACTTTTATAAATCAATTATAAATAATAATTTAATATACATATGCATATTTATTTACTTTTATATATTTTTATTATGTATTTATTTTTTTTTTTTGTAATTTTTTTTATGTATGTTCAAAATTTAAAAACAAATAATAATTGAATGTACAAATCTGTATATATATTTTTTACTTTTTTATATTTACTTTTATAAATTTTTATTATTTTTTTTTTTAATTTTTTTATGTATGTGCAAACTTTAAAAACACATAATAATTTTATGTACAAATCTGTATATATATTTTTTCCTTTTTTTTATTTACTTTTATAAATTTTTATTTTTTTTAAACAATTTTTGTAATGTATTTTTATAACTCAAATACAAATAATAATTTAATGTACAATTCTTTATATTTTCTTTTTATTTTATTTTTGTTTTTTTTTTTAATATTATTTTTTATGTTTTTTTATAATTCAATTATAAATGAAAAATAATAATTCAATATATAAATGTATATTTTTATTTTTTTTTTTTTCATGTGTTTTTACTATCTGTATTTTTTTACTTTTTAATATATTTTTATGTATAATATTTCTATAACTCAAATACAAATAATTTAATATAAAAATTCGTAAATTTGTTTCTTTTTTAACTATTATTTTTTATGTATTTTTATAACTCGAATATAAATAATATTGTAATATACAAATTTTGTTATTACTATTTGGTGTGTATATTTTCCATTTTACCTTTTTATTTATTTATTTATTTATTTTTAAATTTAAATTTTTTTAAAATTTAACCATTGCAACTGCATTGCTCAGCCAACACATTCTTATAAATCGTTCAACATAATTGAGTTGAATTATGTCTATTAGAATTGGGCTTGCACTTTAGTTAGAGAATAGTCAAAAGTTAAGCAAATGAATAGCTGCACATAAATTTCATAAAGTTTATTTTCAGCGAAAATCCGCTGAGAAACTTTTCGCAGCCAGGGCAAGGCAGTTTAAATGCGATATATCAAGAGAATTACACTATAAAAAAAATGAGTATATATGTGTGTGAGTGTGTGTGTGTGTGGGTATTTAAGTATGTGTCTGTGTGTGCAGTCAGTGAGCTTTAATTGAAATTGCGCGGCTGCCAGAGGGAGAGTGAGTGTGGCAGAGGGGAGTGGGAGCAAATGAAAGAGAAAGGAGACAATGCATAGTGTGAAATGCATGAGGAGTTTGGCACATGGTACGTAGATGAGAACGCTGCGGCTGCCACATTTATTATAATCTGTTGCATTAATATTTGCCGACAATTTGTCGTCAGAGACGTCGGTTGTTGTTGCTGGTTGCTTGTCTGTTGTCTGTTTGCTGCACGCTGCTCTGTGCTCGATTCTTGTGGTTGTCGCCATAAAAATACTATAATATAAAATGAAATTAAAAATGCCAACACACACACACAGAGAGAGAGAGAGAGAGCAGCAATGCAGCGCTGGCTGTTTCTTCAGCTCGTCGTTGTTGTTGTCAACGTTGCCATTTCTCAGCAGTCAGCATGAAGTGTTGTTGTTGATTTTTATTGGCATACAGCTGAAAATGTCTGCACATTAATTTAGTGACCGACCGGGAGCTATTTGTGAACTTAAAGCGCAACAGCGGAAAACGCAAATGGAAATGGAAATGGAAATGAAAATGGAAATTCATTTGCAAGAGTTAAGAGTTAAAGTAACATTTCAAACGGAAATGTTGCGCTCTTCACCCAAAATGGGCCAAGTGTGGTAGCATGGGAATAGCGTACAGGGGTTGCCTAACAACACGAGCCACTAATTGCATTTGGTGTTTTTGGTAGAGGCTTTTACGCATTTTGTGGCGCGTTGACCAGTAGTACCTGTCATTAGGCGCACTCATGCCAGCAACGTTTACAGCCAAACAGTCAAACCAATAATATAGCAATCAACAGCAAATGGGCAACAGCCACAGCAAAAGGACCCACTGCGGCAGGGGCAGCAGCACTATACTCACCACAATCGCTAGTCTCATCAGAGCCATCCTTGCAGTCCGGTTCGGAATCGCATTTCCAGCGCATTGGTATGCAGGAGCCATCGTTGCATGTGAAATACGATGGCAAACAGGGACCTGCAATACAAAATGAGAACGTTAAAACTAACGCATCAACATGTATGAACATTAAATGGAGTTATATGAGACAGTTGCAAGTGCAATGCAAGTGCAATGCATTAAAATGCAAATAACCAAGAATTGCATTTCAAATCAAGAATTCATTTAATGAGAACTGCGGCAAATTATATATTTAATATTTATATGGATTTATTGACTAACTTAACTGGCGAAATATAAGCAACTGCTTGGCTTGACTGATCATTAAATTAAGGTATTAATAAAAGTTTAGCAATATCAACTCTGAAAAATCATATCATTAAAATTTTTTTTTTTTTCGCCAATTTCTCTAATTCGTTATTTTCTTTTTCTCATCCTCCGATACTTTGTTTTTCCCACATTTTCTGATATTTTCTACGAGACTTTTCAACAAATTTCTTTCTCTTTCTTTGACTTTATCACTGATTTTCTACTGATTTTAGTGTTTAGTATCTAATAATTCTTATATTAAATTAAAATTTCATTACAAAATTCTATATTCGAACTTTCCAGCATTTAATAATTAAATGTAATATATTATGCAATTATTGTTTCTATAGCTCTTCTTCTTGAACAATTATTTTGACATTTGCTTTTATTAGTTGCCCAATGCATTACAAATGACAAATTACTTTAGCTAAAAGTTTTTAGTGCATTAATTGTGTAAAACCAAGTTCCACTGCCAATAAATTTGCAACTTTAACCCATTAAGCATTTTGTCTGGAGACAACAATTTAATATTTATGCTTGATTAGACACAAATATTTATTAGCATACGCATTTCGTGCTTGGCTATTTCATGATTATGCTCCAAGTCTTTGTTAATATATGTATAAGTCGAACGAACGAACGAGCGTTTGATACAAATGTTTCTTCTAGCTCTACGCACTCCAAATAAAAAACAGAATTCATGTTGTTTATGCATTTTGTAGCCAGTGTTGTGCCCAGTAGCTGTCGCCTATTGTACGTGCCCACAATTAAAATTAACATAAAGAGCGGCGGCAACAAAAGTTTTCCATTTGTTGTTGCTGCTGTTATTATTGTTGCTGCTGTTATTATTGTTGCTGCTGTTATTATTGTTGTTTGATTGTGGCAGCAACTGGCGACGATGCTGCCAACGTTCATGTACGTGACTTTGGAACATTGCATCATTAGTTTGGCTCGGCTCGGCTCGGCTTGGGCCTAGACAAGCCTCACTGGCCGCCCGGCATGGTTTGGCCTGGCCTGGCCTTCGCGCTTGGTAAACAATAAAAAACTAATTTAAATTTGCTTAACGCATAAATAAAAGGTGTCAAAATGTTGTGGGCTTCCTGCTGATAAGCTGCTGCTGCTGCTGCAACTGTGCCTACTTTCATTGCGGGAGGGCAAACAAACTTGTTTAACCCAAACACATAGTAGCATACAGTAGCAAGTGTTGACACAGCCGCCGGCTGTAATAGCTGCAGAACTCCCATAAAAGAGCGTTGAGCCGGTAACGAGAGCAACATATAGAATTCAACATGTCCCACAAGTGTCTCGCACTTTGCACTTTCGTCTTGCTGCTCGGCATCGGCGCTAGCTGGGCGGAGCAAACGAAAACTCTACAGCCTCGCCCTGTGCAGCAGCTGAGAGAGAGCAAGGATATGCGCTATGAAAACGATGATGAGTTCAATGATCTACCCATCGATATTGACGATGATAACGTAGACGACGCTGATCTCGATGA
This sequence comes from Drosophila koepferae, assembly GCA_030914345.1. Taxonomy (NCBI): domain Eukaryota; kingdom Metazoa; phylum Arthropoda; class Insecta; order Diptera; family Drosophilidae; genus Drosophila; species Drosophila koepferae. The sequence continues at coordinate 8,060,433 of JAUESR010000211.1, forward strand.
GGTGGACCAGAAGTACTTTGCGGAGCTAGACAGGCTACTCGATAACATGGAGGAGGCCCTTCCCGAATTGCCTGCCCCTCCAGTCCGTGGAGGCAGTCGTCAGTACAAGCCACGCAACCGAAATGGCTCAAAGAAGCGCAATGCCAACAGGCGCAAGGGCAACAGACGCCACTACAGACGCGGCAACAAACGTGCTGGCAACAGGCGCATTCGCCACGGCATCAGGCGGCGAACTGGTGCTAAGCGAGTGCAGAAGGCGGCACGCAACTAATTTGAAGAACATTTAGCTATATATCTCACACAAGGTCATTAAATGTAAAATGTACGAAAATAAAATCTAAATCCAATTAACGAGTTAAAGTCGCATGCTTATTATATTTATTTGCATTTTATTTTCATTTCCATTTTAGTTTATTATTTTTATAATTATATATTAATATTATTTTTATAACTTTATTTTGTTAATATTATTATTTAAATTTTATTTTTTTGTATCTAGCTAATGACTGTAGAAATTCTATAATTGCAGGCATCAAAGCATATTATATTGTTTATTTATCAGAATTACAGGAATAATATATATACAAATTAATATCTTTTGCTCGACGCTGAGAAATTAATATGAAGACCGCATCCATTGTCTCGTTCAGTCATTCGCTCACTTACTGACACTCATTCAACGAACATCATTCGTCTCTCTCTCTCTCTCTAAGCGATCTTCGTTAAAAGAACGTCACACGAATAGTTCAATTCAGGCTGCTCAACAGAAAACAGAAACGAAACGAAACGAAACTGAAGCTGAATGCTTGGAGAGAGACAGAGAGAGAGAGAGAGAGTATGCTGTTCCGTTTCGGTTGCTTACGCAAACAAAGCATAAAGAACAAAGTATTTAGCTATTATGCAAGCCTTGATCAATATGGAGCACTTGAAAAAATATCGAAGAGTTTACAAGTGTAACCAAGAGCAAGCCGAAGAAAATATTGTATTTACAAAAGCCGACCCAAGAAACTCTCAACTAAAAAACAACATGAACATACACAAAACTAAGCTCGGTCTCATTTAGTAAGACCGAATAAAAGTCTATGGAGTTCCATCTAAATGATATCGTCTTATCGTGCACATGTTTAGATTATCAACCACATATTATAACAAACTGCGCTCCTATCATTAGAAGACTTCACTACTGAAGAACACAAAAAAAAAAAAACAATGGTTTACACTTAATATATCGCTTCATTTAATTTATTTATCATTTATCAGACTATTGAAATAATCACTCACTTCAGCTGAGCGCTTTGTCTAGACGAACAAACCAGTCTAGTGACACATTTCTCATAAGAAAATCTCTGCTTATTATGTATTATGTATAATATGATTATTTAAATTTATTTAAAAAATGCTTATTAAATGCATTCCAAAATTAAAAAAAAATAAATAAATAAATAAACAATAAAATGTAATTCAATATGTTTTTATTTTATACCGAATATAAATATATAAAATTATATAGTTAATATATTTTAAAATTATTAAGACAAATATCTCAACCATTTAATTAAACGGAAACGGAAGAAATAATACTAATATAATATTTAAAATTAATAATATTAATAATGAAAAATATATATATAATATATAATTGTAGACATACATCATCTTTCTTATCGCAATTCTATAAAAAATGCTCAATAATTCAGTTTATTATAGTAAAACTTTCATTTAAAGCTTTATATATGTAGCTCAGGGAATTGAATCTATTTCGGCACGCTGCAGTTGTAAAGTTAATGTGCATCAGGTCTAATTTATGATGTGCATGCAAATAATTCTTACAGTTTCTCTATTGTGTGCAGGTAGCGCTAATGCAATAAGTATATTTCCGAGTGCATCCAAATAGTTCACGTTGGCGGAATTCACATTTTTGTAGCGCACATTTCGGGGCAATGCCGGTTGCCCACGTTGGCCGCATAGGTGGCGCTTTTATTTTCATTGTTATTAACGCACCCGTAAAGTTTAATGGCTGTTCTTGTTGTTATTTTGTTTTCGGTTTGTGTGTGTGTGCGTGTGTGTGTGCAGCATGTGCTGCAGCAGGTAGCTGTAGCTGTACAAGCAACCACAAAATATGGGAATATATTTATATACATACATATATAAAAACTTATATAAAGCATCATAAATTCTGCGCTTTTGTCTGCAATGCGTGCCATATTTGTGCTTGTTTTTATTTTTTTATTTCAATTTTTTTCCTTTTATCATATTTGTGCTATCCAAAATTTATGAGCCTCGCAATTACATTTAGCAACTCGGCGCCATTTGGAATTAGTATTATGCCATTTTGATTTAGTTTACGTGGCTTAAATATGTTTTATTGCCGAGATTACTCAAGAAGTCAACCGTAGTCGGGCATATTAGCAAACATTTGGTAGCATTTGGCAACATTAAGCATTAAGCAATAGCTAAGAGCCGTACTTGACTCCACTTACAGTCAGCCAGAGTCTTTGTGCCTTGCATACTCAAGCTACCTTCCGCTCTCTCGATATGCACTCAATTTCAGTTTATTTTACTTTCAGCTCATCTTTTGTAATGTCTTGCAGTTCAGTTCGTTTACCTACCTACCTACCCTACCTACCCACCTACACAGCTCAGCTAGCTCGAAAGTCTGTCTGCTCTCGTTGGGTTAGTTTCGGAAACAATTTCTCTATCATTTCGACAAATATTTACTGTCTGCATTATAGCTATGTAAATATATAACGAACAACTGCTTATATTACAGTTCAATGTTGGTATTGTTTATAAATTATAAATTCATTCATATTATATTCCACAAAATACACATAGAAATTATAAGATTTTATTAACTTTTGCATCTGCATGTTATTTATATATAAACTGGAGTTTTTTTTATAATGCAACGAAAAATATTCATTAGTTTTATTATTAAAATATTATTCATTATAAAAATTGTCAATGGAAATTTAGAACCACGTATTATCTTTTCTATTTAATATTTGCTGTAAGCAAAAATAGCAAAATATATAAATAAATGAATTAAATAATTTTTTTATAAAATTTCTAAAAATAAATAATTTCATAAAATATTCCACAAGTTATAGAATTAAAAGCTCTTTTAATATATTTTATTTTAAAAATTATAACCATAAATATAAATAAATATACTCTATTAATAAATGTACTCATTAACCAATTTGTTTGTCTAATTTGTTTATTTCATAAAGTAAATATAATACAATTAAAAATTCCCCAAACTCCACAAGTTCTTCAAATATATTTAGTTTTATTTATTTCTATATTTATTAATATTTTTATTCTTATTTTTTTGCCTTTCAACAGTCAAAAATAATTGAATTCTTTCAATTAAAATTTGTTGCTTATATTTTTTTGTTCAGCATTTGTTTGTGAAATTGATTTGTGGAATGCATTCGTTTGCTTGGCATTGTTTGCACTTTCTACCTGTAGCCAATTTTCAACTCTGGTTTGTCTGCTGTTGGCATTTGGTCAGCAGCGCGTTGGATGACCATGCGGGTGTCTGGCAATCTTCAGCGGGATCTAATGGAATTGTGTGTGTGTGAATGCGGATAGCCGTATAGCCAACGCCGTAATCGTAGCCATAGCCATAGCCGTGCCGTGTGCTCGCTTGCCACTGACATTTGCCAAATCAAATAGAAATTTTAATTGACTCTTGCTGCTGCTACGTGCCATGCCGCTCCATGTGTATGTGTGTGTGTGTGTGTGTCTGTGTTTGTTCACAATTTTAATTTGATACGCTTTCTGGCTGACTGTCACATTGCCGCCAAGTGTTTTCTCGTATGCGACATCCTATTACTTGTTATTTTCTGTGCCCTTTTCTCTGCTGTTTTTGTTGTTTTGTTGTTGCTGTGCTTTGATATGAACTTTTGCGTGGCATGAAACAAACAAACTTTTGCCTAAGCTGCGCCTCGCTTATTTTCCATCCACGCCCAACAACGAAAGCGGGTTAAGCGCCTTTGGGCACGACTCCGGGAGTCTCGCGCATATGCATCTGCCACTGTTGCGAATTATGTGGGCACACGGAAGCTGGCTGTGTCGGGCGACACACAGGCACAGCAAACAGCATCAGCATCAGCGTCAGCATCAGCAACAGAATCCGAATCAGTACCAGAACCAGTCGGAGAACAGAACAGAGAACCCAGTTGGGGGGTGGTGGGGGGGGGTGCTGGTTTTGGGGTCGTCACTGTTTGTTGTTTGTCAACAACTTGGCACGTTTTTTGGGTCAAAAAGATGCAGCACAGTGTGCCGTTACCGCTCTACCCGCTTCACTTTTTTAACATAGTTTTTCACTTAATTAGCGCGCTGAGTGACGCGTTGACAGTTAACGTTACGTGCGCCTGCGGCGTATGCAACACTTTTTTATGCAGCTGCCTCAAATTACAGCAGTCGACACTGATTTCTTACAACAACAGAGGCTAAAGACTAAAGGCAGCTGATTCTTTATAAATAAACTTCAATGAGGTATAAATATAACAAATATAATAAATATATTATTTTTATCATGCACAATCTTTACGCAAGCCAGCAAAAATATTTTAATGGGCATTGGGAGATGCGATGCACCACAATTTGCCACTGAGTGGTGTATTTTTTTATTTTCTTCCTTCCCTTAAAATGGTTGCCCGGCTACAGAGCACACACTTTAATGACCAACTGCTCGGAAATTTGTACAGCGTTTTTTTTCCTGTCTCTCTTTTTTGCAGCAGTTTTCCGCGTCCCCTTTTAATGAGTGCTGTTAAAATCGAAACTATAAATGCAAGAGTAAAGTTTTTTATACGCAAACCTGGCGCACTGGGTACAATTGCCAAAAAGAAAGAAGGAAAGAAAATAGCAAACAGGAATTTCAGCCATTGCAATGCGAATACATGTAAAATTCTTGGCTTGAATTCACTTCATTGCATTTCTGCATTAACTGCAACAGCACAGCAGATTTAACAAGTAAGCGCATCGAAGATATCCTATGAAGCGAATGCAAACTGTTCTTTTTTATTAATTTATTGAAAGCTTAAAATTTAACATCAAATTTATTGAAAACTTTGTAGTAAATATATATATAAATATAAATATATTGTAAAAATAATATTCAAGGGAAATAAACACACACAAAAAAAAATTATAAAATAATATATAAAATAAAAAATAATAAAAATAATATAAAAAATATTATAAAAAAACACTTAAATATATAATGAAATACACGAAATACTATATAAAATATTATATATAATAAAAACAACAACAAATGTAAGCAAGACTTGAGAGTCTCTTAAAGTAGAGTAAGAGCAAGAGTCTCTTAAGTAGAAATCTAAAAATAAATACTTTATGTATTTATTTTAATCTAATGGAACTGATAATTATAATAATATAAATATGAATAAAATAATCTTAATCAACGCATAACCATATACATTTTAACTTGATAATCAGATATATATTCAGTGAATTAAAAAAAAAATCTAATGAATGAAAATGATTCAGTGAATTAATAAATTCATATGAATTTGCATTCATTCAAAATATATATTTCAATCAATTCCCAAACAATTAATTTTATAAATTAAAAAAAAAAATGAAATTATAATAAAACATTTAAGCCTTAAAAAAAAATAAAATAAAAAATAAATGTAAAAAGAATATACAAATAATAATAATATTTATAACACAACATTTTAAAGGTATATAAAAAAAATTAAGTTCAAAAAAATTAGAATCATATATTTTTCAACATAAAAGAAATAAATAAAATAAAAATAAAATATGCAAATAATAATTGATAATTGTTTTGTTTGTGAGTTGGATTAATGATTCATGGAAGAGTTTAAAGAATAAATATTAAATTAAATAAAATATTTATATGTATACATTTTGATCAATTTTAATATATATATATATATATATATTTTTTTTTCATATATATTGAATTATAAATATATTTTAATATTATATATAGTCATTATATTTATATATATTATTATTATCATCTTTTATATATAGCTTATGATTTTATGATTTATTTTTGCTCAAACTTTTTCATATTGGAGTTAAATACCACTCATATACCCCATTCAATCAATGTACAGGGTATAGCTTTGGTTGACTTAACCGCGTGTACAAATATGGCAACTTCCGGTGGCGTTTTAACTTCCTTGCAGTGTGGCTACAATTTTCATTTACATTGACGGTCAGTATGGTGGTGCTCATGCTCACTCTACACTCTGACTCCTGCTCCTGCTCCTGCTCCTGCTCCAGCTGCTTTCAGCCACTCTATGTGTATAATTTAATGCAGTGACGTGCGCATAATGAGCGTGATTGACATAAATGTGCTTTAAATGCACACGGGACTCGGACTGACAGTCATCTCTCTCTCTCTCTCTCCCTCTGTGTGTGTGTGTGTGCGCGCTTGTCCGGCCAGACAAAAGCTGGGCCTGTTAGGGATTTGCAACGGGGCCAGGGCCCGGACCAGAGACTGCAGTCTGATCTGGCCGGCTAGCCGAACGGCCCAGTTGTGGCCAGCATTTGCTTGTTCGACCAGCCACATTGCCGTTGGAAGTGCTTGCGTTTTGTTGCTGTCTGGGCGTATGTTTTGTGCACTTTAATCGAGTTTATTACGTGCCTTTACAAAACTGGACGCGAGGGCGTCACTCTCGACAGAAACAAAAAAAAAAAAAAAATAGTAGCTAAATCACTTGAAAACTCTCGCCACAAAAGTTGCAACGCTTTTTGTTGATTAATTTTAATTGTTTTAATACAAAACATGCTCCAAATAAAAGAAAAACAAAGTTATTACACATTTTTCCTATACCCTGAGACCATTCAAAATTGTATTTTGGGTATGCTCACTTTGGTAACAGGTAAACTCTATAAAATATTTATATATACTTGATAAAGGTGATGAATAGAGTCGATCTGAAGATATCTATCCATGTTGAAATCTGTCTGTTCTTTCCTCTACGTTTTCCTTTCTTTTATCTGTTCCGTCTGTCCCTCTTTCTGTCTATCTTTCTCGCTAAGTTTTCTTCTACTTGTCGTTTCCTTTTCATTTATTTGTCTTCTGGATCTTCTCTTCTTCCTACCACTCAACAGAGTTTAGGGTATCTTTTAGTTGCGCACTCCCCACTATAGCGCACTTGCTTGTTTCAAACTATTTTTACAGCTTTGTTTTTTCATGGCTTGTAAGCTCGGGCAAATGTGGCTGCAAATTTTTCTGCCAGAACCTACATATTTAAGTGACCTCAGAGGTCGAAGAGCGGCCACAGAACTAACCAGTTAAATTTCCCATGGGTAAAGATGAGTTGTACATTTTAAAAATCTTTGCGGGCATATTTTTATTTCACAATAATAACAATATATACGTTTCATAAAAGCTTTTATAAAAGCCGTCGAGATGTTCAGCTTTTAGATAGCTCCAGTAGAAAGAAGCTAGAAAATAATTGAATTACTTAAGGGACTTTGTTCCGAAATGTTAAGCAAAAATATTATTCCTATTTTTGGTACTCCACTTTTATTTACAAGTTTTCAAATAATTTTTAATAGCATTGTTTCATTTAAAAACTTTAAATGTGTGACAAAGTAAATATATTAAAAGAACTTGTTTTTTATAATTTGAAATATAAATTTGTTAATTGGAAAATTAAAAAAAAAAACACACGCAACTTTAATTTATTTTATTAAATAATTTACTTTATTATTTAATTTATTTTTATTTTTAAATTTATTAAAACCAATTGTTATATTTATTATATTTTTAATATTAAATAAAAAGTAAGAACTAAATTCATTTATTAAAATAAATTCGTTTAATAATTTTTTATATCATTTTTAAATTGGAAAATTAAATAAAAATGAAATGAAATATATAATCATTATATTTTTAATATTAAATAAAAAGTAAGAACTAAATTCATTTATTAAAATAAATTCGTTTAATAATTTTTTATATCATTTTTAAATTGGAAAATTAAATAAAAATGAAATGAAATATATAAAAATGCAATTCACAATCAATCAAACTGCACAAGGAGCAAGAATGATGGCTCTGCTCCTGCTGGCATTGGTAGCTGCAGTTGGTGCCGCCGACGAGAAGACGCTGCCGAAGCGCAGCCTGGGCGATGTCGCTATTCCCTGGGCAGCCCAACCAAATCATGACAAACGGAAACATAGCACGACATTAAATTTTAAATAATGGATATTTCTGAATATTTCTAATCGAAAGGGTTCAAGAAAAATTTTAGCCAAAAGCAATAAATTCAATTGGCTAGAGTAGTTATTGCCTAATATCAAAATATTATGGGTCTATTATGTTTTTATGTTGCTTTGCAAAACTTTTGCGTAGCTATTCAACTAGACAGCGCACACAACTAAAGTCAGGCAAACACACACACACACACACACACACACACACACACACATGAAGAAAGCAACTCACACACTTATTCGGTACTCAAAATTGAGATGTTTCTTTTGCGCCTTGGATGGGCTATAAAAAGTTGCAGCATCATCAGAGCACGCTGTTTTCTCTTATATTTCTTCTACTCATTTTTTTTTTCTTTTTTGTTGCTCCCATCGTTGGCTCAGTGTTTGCCCCAGTGCAAAAGTTTTTCTATGCATTTCTCGTTGGCAAGTTTATGGCAAATATTTGAGTGCGAAGCGAGTTTTTGGTCTGCTTGTTTGCCAAATACGAAAAGTTGCATTAATGACACGCCATGACGCTCAACACCTTTTGGGCTACTTAAACTTTCTGAGCGCGTCCAAGAAATATATTAAATTTTAATAATCCTAAACGGGTGCAGAGTCAACTGACTACAGTAGATGGAATTATCTCGCATGCCAAGACATTTCCTTCCACTTCTTCATCTGCTTCTTACTGCTGAGCTGGTTGCCACTTGACACCAGACCAGTTTGGGTCAGAAAGATGTTAATACTACTACTACTACGATTGTTGCTACTACTGCTTCAGCCGCCTCAATAGCCAAGCTAAGAAACCATAAAAAGCCGTCAGTGCATGCAACTTTAATCTGCATAGAGACGTGTATGTTGCTGCTGCTTGGAGCAGGGGGACTGCCTGGCATACAAAACTTTTATTCACAGCATAATTTTGCCGTCTGCAAACTTTTGCCTTCGTTTGCCGGGCTCTTGGTTTGAGTTTTGCCTGTCAATAACTTAAAGCACTTGCTGCATTCACTCCCACAATTCCACGAGTCCAACACACTTATCCTGGCACCCAAGGGGTATCCTGTGAAAATTCCCTTCATAAATGTTTATAAATACAATTTTTAGTACGTTATCATTGTTGTTGTGTGCGTTGTTGTTGTTGTTGTTGTTGTTGTTGTTGTTGTTGTTGTTGTTGTTGTTGTTGTTGTTGTTGTTGTTGTTGTTATTGTAGCTGCAACTGTGCATTTGTGGCAAGCACTGATATGCTGCGAGGGCTGCCAACTTCATTATGTATTTATGATATTTATTCATAGTATTCATATTTCATATATTATTTTCAAGATATTTAGATTGATGGAAGCTATAGAATATATATTAGGATTTACAAGCAACTATTTAACTATTTTATAAATCAAAAAATTATATTTATAACAATAAAATACAAAATAAAATGTTAAAAATAACTGTAATAAAATAGAATTAAATAATATAATCAAAAATAAATAAATATTAAAAGACAAAATAGAATAAATATGTAAAATATAATTTAAAGTGAATAATGATTATAATAATAAAATATATATTAAAATACAAAACAAAATAAATACAAAAATCACAAACATTTTTTTAGTGAATTAAAAAATATTTATTATTAAAGAACGTAATATGATGATAAAAAGAGTAAAAATGAAGTTAAAAAAAAAAAAATTTATATATATATATATATATATATATATATATATATATATATATATATATATATATATATATATATATATATATATATATATATATATATATATATCATTAAAAAATGTAAAAATGTATTACATAATAATTTTTTACATATTTAAAGATTAGTAAGCAAAATTTATAAAATCAATGAAGCATTTTGAATAAAATCTTGTCTGTCTGCTGAAAGGACTTTATCTGCTCAATAACGACAGTTACAAAAAAAAAAAAAAAAAAATAAATAAATAAATAAATAAATAAATAAATAAATAAATAAATAAATAAATAAATAAATAAATAAATAAATAAATAAATAAATAAATAAATAAAAATTATAATAAAAATTCGAAAAGATATATAAGATAAATAAAAAAAAATGTTAGAGAATTATATATAGACGAAAATTGTAAATAACAAAGTCGAAATATGGAAAAATAGAAACAAATAATTAAATCATAAAAATAATTATGCTAGCTACAACCCCAAACTTCTCACAACAAAATCAAATAAATAATCTGAAAAATATCTCAAACTAATCATTTTCAGCTCAATATTAGTTCATTGTTGATATAAATTTAATGCTCAGAAAAGTTACAAAAAACATCTAAGGATGATTTGAGCTGCCCTTCCATGTGCTGCATGTGCCACACGTTTCAGTCTCATCAATCTTTCTGGGCTGACAATTTTTGTGGCTGTTGCTGCCACATGACTGCGTCGAAAAACAAGCAACACGAGTTAAATGTTTTTTTTTTTTGCATTGATTTCAAACAGCAATAGAAACAACAGAAACAACGAGAACATCGGAAACAACGAAACATCGTTGATATCTAAGCAGAAAATTCATTTTGCTTGCTGCATGATGGTTTTAGGAATGCATGTCTGCAAATGTGGGTACATTTCTTGCTTCTCTCTCTCTCTTTTTTTTGTTTGTTTTTTTTTTTTTTTTTTTTTGTATTTTAGCTGTGCAAGGCTGGGACATTTGCTCTGTCTGTCTGTCATTGTCATGTAGTACAATGCATTTGTGGCTATGCAAAAGAATCAATCGATGATTTTCAGTCAATAGCTCACTTTCTGTTTTCCCAGCACTGACACTGGCTCCAGCCATGCTTTAACTATAAGAACGAATTGTGGCTGACATGCTCAATAAATATCTCATGCAGACGACATATGTCATTGCTGAAGGGGTTTTCTAGTATTGTATATTGGTACATTGGCTCGTTTTACCATTTCTGTGCCTGTTATCGCTTAAGTTTGCGTTTGTGGTTAACCACATTGCGTATACGCAATGTGTTGGCAATTGTGCGTATACGCAACGTGCTGTGGACACACACACACACACATACACACACCCTCCACTGTCAAGTAGTATTAGATGAAGTGCATGTCCATACATGTGTATACTAAGTATACGCAGCACACTGCTGGCTGTCAATTTAAGCTGCTTGAAGCTTAACTGTGAGCCAGATAGTGGAAGCAGACTGGGAGGCTGAAAGACTCAGGCATTAGGCAGCTGTTGCGCGCCAGGAGGAAACACGCCCTCTTTATTCTTATATCGCTTGTTGGCATCTCTCGCACAATTCATTTCCTGCTTGCTAACCGTTTTATATGCACACAGCTAATCCGCCCCGACGCAACTCATTGTTGTCTTGACTTGACTTCGGGCTTTGGGTGTTATCATCAAAACCAACCCCCAACAAAAAGAAAAATCCTAGCGCCTCATAATTCTTGCCTTGTCCTTAAGTGGCTTAAATACCAGTGTGAATATCTGACGCAACTCTTCAGCACACTTAAATGGATTTACATGTCACCACTTTTGATCGACTTTTGAAATTGTCTTGTCAATCCATAGACCACAGCATCAAGCATCACGACGCTCTACCCCACACACACGCACACACATAGCATACTTTTGAGCGCCACAAAAATACTTCAAATTATTGCACACACAAAACAGAAAAGAGACGAAATAGTCAAGGGTCGAGGGAATAACACATATAGTATATATATATATATAGCAAAGGGGAAGAAAAAGAAGACGAGAAAAAAGTTTCAACTCTCGAACGCATATTTTAAGTGCCAAGTTTTGAATTGTGGGCGTCGAGTGTGCCAAAATGTAAGGAAATTGTTGCAGCTACTGCTATTTGCCATTTGCTATTTTCCTGCACTACTTCAAGCAATAAAACGGGCCAACAGCCCAGACTCCACCAGACAGCATAGACAACATAGACAACACTGGCAAGCAGCATGCAGACAGAGTCGGCATTCCATAGTAAGAAGACGACCAAGTAAATAAAAAATTATTGCAAAACTTTGTGCAATAAACGAAAAAGTAAGACATACACCAGTGTTGGCGTCGACGTCGGTGGCGAAGCATGAAAAACGCAGTAAAATAGTTACGGCCACAACAACAATAAGAACATCAAGTACTTGCTATATATATATATATGGCATTTTTGGATACATTGTTGTGTAATCAACGAAGGTAGCTAAAAATTTTAGCAACTGCCAGGCGGGCGCGGGCGGGCAGGCAACATCAATAAGCTGCCATTTGGATTTAAGACGCAGTTGAGCGGCCTTCGCTCTCTGTGACGCAACAGAACGGGACATAAGTTCAACTGCCAGGAGGCAACACTTCCGTTTCCGTTACGTTTCACGCACATACATAGTTACAGCGGCCAGGCACGTGACAGCAAAGCGAAGCAAATGCCATGCCATACCAATCGACAATGGCATCAAATAGTTAATAGTTGAAGCTAAATTTAATCAAAAATCTCTAACTTTATGCCAGAACTTGTTTTTACTCAAAGTTTGTTGAACAGCAAAAAGAAATTTTCTAATTTATAAACTAGTCCAAAATATGCATACATGAAAAAGTAAAGAATTTTTTTTTTCATGTTTGCAGCTGCGTCATGTTTATGAACTATGTTAGAATATACTAAAACTAATTAAACTCAAGCAATTTTGCTTAACAAGCTTAAGGCTTAAATTTAAATTTGAATAATAAAGTAACAAGAATAAAGAATACATTTTTTTTATCAAGAAACTTTTAAAATGGTAATAGAGTCTAAATTAAAATTAAAATAAATATATTTGCAGCTTGGATCAAAGATCAGTATATTATTTCAGTATAAAAAAAAAAAATAAATAAATAACAAAAATAACAAAATAAAATAAATAAATAACAAAAATAACAAAATAAAATAAATAAATAATAAAATAAAATAAATAAATAATAAAAAATATATTAAAAATATTTTTTTTTTTTTTTTCTAAATTTAGAAAGTGAAAAATATAATTGGAAATATATATATATATATATTGTCATTTAAATTTAAGGCAAATATATTTAAATATTTAATTTTATACATATATATTATTTTAGTTTTTATTATTTATATTTGAAAATTCTGATAGGTTTCAGATTAAAAAGAGTATTTATTAAAATAATAAAATGTAAACAAAGTAAATTAATAAATAAATAAAAAATAAATAAACAGAGGAAAAAATAAATACAGAAATAAAATAAGTTTTATTAAAAATAAATAAATAAATAACAATATTATTTTATTTTAAAAAAATTATATATATAATAATTAATAATATAATTGTTTAAATATTTTTGGTTTATATGACGATTTCATCAAAGTATTAACATTATTATTAACAAAGTAAAAGTAAATTGAATTATATAAATATTTAAAATAAATTAAAGGTAATTTTTGATAAGACTTGAAAGTTCTTTTTATACAAAATATTCATGAATAATTCTTTAAAATTATGAAGTCAAAGAAATCATTATTATTATAATTAAGTGGTTTAAGTAATTAAAAACATATATTTATATATTTAATGCGCTTCTCAGCTCAAATTCATTTTCTTTATATATAACAAAATGCCTTAATATCTGTCTTCACTTCACTGCCGAATCTAGCCCACAGTGCGATGCTCGGAAGTTGGCAAAATTGAAGTTATTAGAAGACGTAGCTGCTCTTAAATCGCCATAAAAGTGAATGTCAAAGCTAAGTCGCAATTTACGTGTACGGTCATGCTCCGCCTTAGCCTAAGAGATGCGAAATGTCAGTCAGTTGTCAGTCAGTGCCTGCCTGGCTCAATTAGCTGCCAAACAGCGTCTAGGTTCGAGTTCGAGGGCTCTTGGTTGGTTGCTTCGAATGAATACGAAAGAGCGGATAATGATGTATAGGTTGCACTTAACCCTGCGCCCCCACATATTCATTAGCTAAGTGCCAGCAGACGACGACTGGCTACAAAAATATTCGCCAGTGCTTGAGACGAAATTCAATTTCGGCCCAACCCGAACCGATTTTAATTATTTTCATTTTATATGATTTTTACTGCTGCTGTTGCTGCTGTTGCTGCTCTCTTTTGAATACCCTATGCAGCATGATTAGAAAGGGTGTGATGTGTTCAAGAATGTAAAAAATTTTAATATACATAAATATATCTTAAGCAATACATCAAGTTACGTAACTAAAAACAGGGACTATTAGTTAATCAATGCAAGACAAAGTTCTCGAATTAAATTATAAAACAAAAATCAATTTTTGATAATCAATTAATAATATTTTTTATTAAATATATTTAAATATGTGTATATTTAATTAATTAATTTTATTTATTTGTGATTCTTTTTATTTATTTATTCTTTATTTTTTTATTTATTCTTTTATTTATTTTAAATATTTTTTTATAATTTTATTAAAATTTATTTTTGTTTTATTTATTTATTTTTTATTCTTGTTATTTATTTACTTTTTATTTTTTTTATTTATTTATTGTTTATTCTTTTTATTCATTCTTTTATTTATTTTATATATATTTTTATTATTTTTTAAAATTTATTTTTTATTTCTTTATTTTTGTTTTATTTATTTTTGTTGTATTTATTTATTTATTTATTTTTTTTTTTATAATTTTTGTAGATTACCTAAAGTCAATTAAAGTCCAAAGAAAGAGATCTAGTTTTCTTGATGAATATTTATTTATGTTTTCTCCGATGTCGTAATCCGATATACTCTTCCCTCCGAATGCAGGGTAGTTTCTAGTGGAACATTTTCAAGTCTTAATCTATTTTTTTGCTGTGTTCTTTGAAATACATTAAGTGCTTTATTGTATTTCAAGTGGCATAAATCACACGCACGCACAACAGCTGACACAATGGGATAATTGGATGGAATTGAAATGAGCTGTTTGAAGATGTTCTATATATGGATATCTCTCTCTCCCACTCTCTCTCTCTCTCTCCCTTTCTCTCTTCATATTAGTCGAAATTGAGATGTTGTATCGGGATATTGCTTTTGTAAGTGCTTGCATCATACAGAAGCAATTATGAGCAATCGAGGTTTGGTCTGTTGTGCCCCAGAGCAGATGCTCGCATAATGATATCAAAATGCAATTGTAATGCGAAATGTGCTGAGCAAATACTCGTTTACAACTCATGTGGGCGTTGAAACATTTATCATAGTTGCCAAACAAATTGTCAACATAACACTCCGTTTGGACCTTGGGGGCCAGTTGGGGGCATCATTATAAAAATATTACCGCAGAGCGAACAAACAGAACCGAGAACACAATCGGGTAGAGCGGCAGCTGGCATAATGGAAAAACGTGACCACAAGAGGCGCCAAGGCATTGAATAATGACGACTTGAGGCGCAGCCAACTTGGCCAATTGTGGCCCAAAAGTTTTTGGCGCCTCTCTCACACACTCTCTCTCTCTCTCTCTCTCTCTCTCTCTCTCTTTCTTACACTCTCGCCACAAAGGATTGAGCTGAGGTGTGTATGCCGCTTAACCACAAAAGTGAGTTCGGTTCTTGGGGATTCTGTCAGTTACAAAAGCGCTGCGTCGTTTTGGCTGTGGTAAACCGCAGAGTAACCACAGCTGCACTTGACAGGCCACTCACTGCTAGATTCTGTTACCTTATCTCTTTCACAATATCTCTATCTCTTTCGCCCTCTTCCCTTACCTTACTCGGTTTTTTTTTTTTTTTTTTTTTATGTGCAGCACGCAGCAGCAGCTTTAAAGCTCAGCCACGGCTGCTCATTAAAAACAACAGTCAGTCTGTTGACTCGTTCACCTGCCTGCTGTCCCAGAGTTACTACCTCAGCTTCTACTTCCATGTTTGATCAGCGCCAGCAGCAGCAGCAGCAACAACAACAGCAGAAAAAAGCGCACACACAATCCACGTAATTGAATCACCCTCGAGAACATATTAAAACCAACCGAACAGACATCGCGCGCGCTCGCTCCGCTGTTGGAGGAGCATTGTCTGACTCGTCTCTGGTTTGTCCTTCAAACAGAATGACCGATACCAGGGCTTAACTGTCTCCTTCTTTCGTTTGTTTTTAACTACGCTAACTCGAGCATATTAGCTAGTTACACATTTATGTGTGTTTATTTGTAAGTATTTATTTATGACTCATTTATTATTATTTATGTATTGTTATTATTTATTTATATATATATATATATATATATATATATATATATATATATTATTTATTTATATATATATATATATATTATTTATTTATATATATATATATTATTATTTATTTTGATTTATTTATTTTTAAATTTCTTGAATCATTCACATTCATCTTATGAATTTTTTTAAAATTGTTATTTTTTTTTATAAATCAGTTGAGATTTACAAATCTGAATAGATAAATGTGAATAAATTGCTCCGTCCAGGCAACTAACAGCGTATTTAACAGTCGGTGCGGATATATTAAATGTTTAGCTCTTGTTCTCTTACTTGTTTTGTAATTCAACAACATGTCGTTTGGCATTGTCGTTGTCCACGTACTCAGTGTGCCTGGCTGCAGCTGAACAGGTTCAGAAAGCAGCAACAATGCCAAAGAAATCACGTCTGATAAATATATATATATATATATATATATATATATATATATATATATATATATATATATATAATCTGTCTGTCTGCCTGTCTATATATGTTTTGTGTGTGTGTTGTCTTGATTCCTGCGCTTGGCGCTCTTATCATTTGTGTGTGCTGTCCGCAATGTTAGCTGTGTTCACTGAATAAAGTGGCAACAGCAGCAGCAGCAGCAGCAGCAGCAGCAGCAGCAGCAGCAGCAGCAGCAGCAGCAGCAGCAGCAGCAGCAGCAGCAGCAGCAGCAGCAGCAGCAGAGGCAGCAGCTGCATTGGCCTGAACATGTGTTGCTTGTGTTGTTGGAGGGAATTGAGGCAACGCTGTGTATAGTATAGCCAAAAGGGTTAGGCATATTAAGAAAGCTGGCTAGCCTGCTAGCTGCCTCGTTTCGATTCTTCGCCTTTGTCATTTCCAAATGCAAGAAATTTGATGCCAGGCGCTTGTTAAGCCGTTTGCCCTTGGCTTTTCCTTATGCCAATGCCGGTGCACGTTGCACGTTGCACATTGCAATTTCCCTTCGCATTTGATTTTTTTTTTTCTTATTCATTTATTTTTCGCTTTCACGTCCTGCCCTCGTCCAGGTCTGGCTTTTAGCCTAGTAATATTCCGGACCGCGTTTTGCGGTTGATTGCAGCCGTGTCTTGCAATTTTGTTCCAAGCGCTTCGATTGCAACTTCTTTTTTTTTTATTCTAGCTACGTTGTTCTAGAGGTCTGTGCAATCGTAAAGCGTTTCCCACATTAAGATTTTCTCTTTGTTGTAGTTCACTTGCTCAACGAATGCAAAACTCATCCAAATGCACTTTTCTCAAAGGGTTCAATGAAGCGCTACATTTCTGCACAATCATTGCAGCAAGCCAGACTGTCATTAGGAGCCAGACTGAGTAAATTATGATTGCAACTGAATTGATCAATTCATTTTGCTGAGATGCATAGCTAAATTAATAAAAGAAAATTGATAGTTCTATGATTTTTGAAGAGTTTATAGTATATAATATATATTAAATATATAATATATATTAAATATATAATATATATTAAATATATAATATATATATTATATTTTACTCAAAATAAAATGCGAGACTTTTATAAGAACTTCTCTTAACAATAGCAGAATACCTTTTAAATGTATAAGAAAAATATATGGCTGTCATATGGAAGCATTTTAACTGCATTTCAATTGAAATCTATAAATGTATGATTTATTCGAGATTGTTATTTAATAGCTGGATTAATTAATGGATGTATTTTTCATTTCATTTTAAAATACAATCTGAGATTTAATTTAATTTATTTGATTATGCAAAGCAAGGCAAAATGGAACTGCTTTTTAAACGCAACTCAATCAATATTTAATTTTGTCCAACAAATTTAATTTTAATCATTTTAAAGTTAGCTCATTATTTATTTCTTTCTTTATGATTTTTTTTCTTCATTTATTTAAATGATTCGGTTTTATTTATTTAAAAAAAGTATTTTTTAACTTTTTAAATTAATTATTTATTTATTTAATATATTTATTTTGTAATTATTATTTATTAATTTTTATTTTTAATGTATTCGTTTTTTTTTATTATTTATTTAATTTCTGTTTATATTTAAATATTTATTTTTTTTTAATTATTTTTAATTATTATTCTATTTTATCATTTTTCCTTTTTATTTATATTTTTGCTAATGATTTTTTTATTTTTATTTTACATTCATATATATATATTTTTTTGAGTAAATATTAATATTAAATATATGAACAAATAATAATATTAAAGAAAAAAGTAGATTATAGAACGAAACTTATATATATATATATTATTTTATAATTAACTCTAATTTAAGTTTAATAAAATTAAATATGTGAAAAACTTTAGTAATTTTGCATGTTCATGTCAAAATATAAACCTCAAAATGTTATTATTTTCAATTCCGTAAACATTCCTTACACAGCACACAATTCCATTAAAGACTCTTTCAGTTTTAAGACAAAATTACGTGTATAAATTTTGCTTTATTAATTGTATCGAACATATTTAAGCAATCTTTTTATGTACACTTCAGTAATTCGAACACTTCCTGTTCTTATTATCCTGGCCATATGCCTGGCAATAAGCTTGCATGGAGAAGAAGCTGAAACCAATTGGTCATTTCCAAGCCGCTTAATGTTCTGACCCCCAAAAAGCGTCTCTCTCTGTTCATCTCTCCCCCCACCCAGCACGACGACAGCTTCTTGTGTTATTTATGTACTCTCAACGAGTTCGCCGCCCCCAAGACACAAGTTTCAACTTACGATAAGTATACACACACACACGCACACACATAGGCACACACACACACATACACATCAATACTCGTTTACTCGTATATCAAATGCCCACACGGGCAAATCAACACCTGCCAGGGGGCTAAAACTCTGAACCTGAACTCGAACCCAAAACCATAACACACACACGCACACAGTCAGTGAGATCTAAAGCACTCGCACTGTAAACTAATCTGCTCGACTAATCTCATTGGAAATCAATCTAAAATAAATTCGAACGATTGGACAAACCTGCTCTACGTGCCGGACAAACCGTGCGACTGTTCACATTATAATGTGATTTCAGCTGTAAATGTGCAATAATTTATTCAAATTCCCAAATGTGTTGTGCGCTGAAAATGCCCTCAGCCCAACGTCCCGTCAGCTCACTCTACGCGCTTCAATTCCAGCAGATAGCACATGCTATTAATATTTACACACACTCAACGCACACACACATATATATATATATACATATATGCTTGTATTTGTTGCTATATCTTTTGGGCCAAGCCATTAACTTTTGAGTAGTCGTTTCTTTATGGCATGCAGTCGTTTTTTAACACACACACACACAGAGAGAGACTGCGTGGGTTGGTTTTTGGGTCTTATGGAACTTTGAAAGTCGTTAACCGGCAGCAACAGAACCATTCCCGTCCCGCCACACTCTGTTCTTGCCAATCAATTGAAGAAACTAGTTTAGACAGATTTCTTGGACGGCATGCCGTTTACCTGCCTCGTTGAGCATCAGCAAACAAGCCAAAAACCAAAATTCATACGAAACTGTAACACACAAATGCCAAGCAACGACAAGTTTCTTATGGCGGCATATTCAAATTTCGGCATATTGGGTGTGACATTTAATTTGGCTACCGAACTGGACCAGCCCCAAAAAAAATCAAATTAATTTAAAATAAAATAGCGCGAAAAAAAAAACCTAATCAAATTCTCAGCTTAATCGCAAATTAAAAAGTGGAAGTGTTGCGAATATTTGCTGTTTATTTATTCAATTTTTTTTTATTATTATTAAGTGGAATTTTTAGTGGCAACCAAAACCACTTACTGTTTCGTCTCTGATATTTTCAGATTAAACAGGGGAAAAAAAAAAACAAATTAAATAAAATAAAAACAAAAAAAAAAAAAAAAAGTGCTTCGAATATTTGCTATTCATTTTTTTTTTATATTTATTTTTTTATCTATTTATTTATTTATTTATTTATTTATTAATTTATTTATTTATTTATTTATTTATTTATTTATTTATTTATTTTTATTTATTTATTTATTTTTTATTTATTTATTTATTTTTATTTTTAATTATTATTTATTTTTCTTAATTTTTATATATACATATTTTTATATATATTTTTTTATCTTTTACATATTTTATATATTTTTTACATATTTTTTATATTTTTTAAATATTTTTTTAAAATATATTTTTTAAATATTTTTTTAAAATATATTTTTAAAATATTTTTTTATATATTTTTTATAAATTTTTTTATTTTGTTAATTTTTTATTTATTTACTTATTTATTAATTTTTAATTTATTTATTGGTTTTTTTGTTTTTGGTGATTAAATGGAATTTTTAGTGGTAAACATTTTCTTTGATATTTTCAGAATGTTTGCTTCGCTGAGCACACAAATTAACCTTGACACGTTTAGAAGGCAATGATAGACGGAAGGCGCTGCTTATCGCTAAATATTTACAAGCAAATGTTTTTCCACGCCTCACATCCTGTAGTCGAATAAAAATAAATAAATAAAGCTATGCTAATGTATGCTCAGCTGCAAAATTAAGCTATACGAATTCCTAGAGTTTTATTCATAGAAAAATTGCCGAGAATTGTTTACTAAAGTTCATTTTATTTCTTAAAATTATATATATATTTTTAAATGAAAGCGCCTTCCAAGTAATTTCGACACAGATAGCATTCCATGTGTTGAAGCAACTCAATTCTAGTAAATATTTCCGACTGCCCTCCGCAGTTTGTTTTTCATGCTTTGGCTTTGGCTTTGGCTTTGGGCTCCCTTTTGATTGTGAGCCATTAATTATTATCACGATGCGGGGGTCAATTCTACTCATTTATAGTGCACTTTTATGTGCTTTAAGCACGTTTTCTTCCATCAAAAACTTTATGATGCATGTAAATTGGGTCTTTGCGCACAATCGAATCTCTGCCTAATTTGTGCGTCGATTTGCTTCACTTCCAATATTTTATTTGTGTGTTTATTTTTATTTTATTTTATTTTTTCTTGTCTGCCAATGATCACGATTAGGGCCTAATTAGTCTCTGTCAAGAAATTGATATGAACAGATTATAATTCTATATATTTACTATATATATATATTTATTTATTGGCATGTGCCTTCGAAAATAATTAGACTTATAACTTTTTGTTTACTTCGAGTTTAGCATTTGCTAAGTTAGTTCAGATTGACATGTCGTTTCCCAGAAATAATATTTATATATGTATTTGTCTTGTTGTATTAACAAACTATCAAAGAAATTCTTACAATATTCTTTTATATATTCATTTCTCAGAAACAATATATATATATTTATATATTTATCTCGTTGTATTAACAAACTATCAAAGAAATTCTTACAACATTCATTTATTTTACTTACTTCCCTAAATCAGAAAATTTCTCTGCAAAGCTCTTGAATGCTTCTCATTTTAATTTCCGCTTTTTAATTGAATTTTAAAACTCTAAAACTTATTATTCATGATTATTATTATTTTTACTTTCTCGCTTTGTCTTTCTCCTGACATTGTTTTGTTTGAAAAAAAAACTAACGGAAATTTGTATTCATTTTTCAAAAGTTTTACAATTGCATTCTTCAAACTCACTCGAACTTTTGCCTGTCTCCCTGTCTCCCTCTCTCTCTCGGCTTGTACCTGTGCATTTAATTTCCTTTCATTTAGTCTATCTATTTATTAATATTCATTGCGAGCATAGCATAAATATCTGGCAAGCTTATCACAAGTCACATAAAATATTAAAGGAAATAAAAACTAATTGGAAATAAATCATAATAATCCCAACAGTTAATCTGAAATCGCTGAGCTGCGCAGTTATTAAAAAGCCAAACAGACCATATACAGCTCCGTTCACTACGTAAACTAGCATAAATATTTATTTATGCGGCAATTGAGGCTCATTGTAGCACTCCACATGAGCACACATGTGACACATGTTAATGTCTCTATGCCACATTGTCTTTCTACTCTCAGCTGCGACCTTCTTATCATACTTGAAAAAAAAAAAAACGAGAAGAAAAATTTTCGTTAGCATCGATTTCAAATTGAAATCCATTGATGGTGCGCCTGCATAACTTCCGCCGGAAAAGCGAAGCAGCTGTTGAAAATACTTGATGTTTTTGTTCAGCGATCCACCATTCAGCAACATAAACATCAATGGGAACAGCAGCTGCCAAGGGGGAGGCAATCACACTTAAACCGCTCAGCTCAGCCCAAAAAACTCAATCAATAAATGAAACTCGGTAGCTACTTTTCATTTCAGTTTCAAACTCTTATCGGTTGAACAGTTTCTTGCTACTTCAAATATATAGAATTCTATACAAAATGCATTCACTTCACTCAATTAATGGCTGCATGCTTGCCGTATGCCCCGATTGAGTTCAAAGCTGATGGCAACAAATTAAATTGTTGACTGTTCGCACTAATTGACGTTGTTGTTGTTCTTTTCTTTGCTGTGCTGCTGTTTGCCACACCACATTCATTCATTTGTTTATTGCTAGAAAATTCCGCATCTTGAAGACTTGCACGCTTCGAGTTACTTTTTGCGTTTACCAAATGATTTAGCAGCATTTGACAAGCACTCGGCAGGGGCTATTAAACTGCCAAAGTGCTCCATCATTCAACAACACATAGACCCAACAACAAACATAAAATGCCAGCATAAACAACAACAACAATAAGAACAACAACAACAACAACGAAAGCAGCATCATTTCAAGTAGCATTGGTTTATTCCTGTTGACTTTGAGCCTCGAATGTTCGTCTGTTTGCTTATACTTCAAATTACGGTTAAATTGTTTTTATGCCGCTTTCACAATTTTACTTAACAATGATCTAACCATAAAAAAGAGACGATGAATTTCAGCGCTAAGGGCAAAAATTTAAAATGCAAAAAATTAGATTTCTAGGATAAATATTATATTGGGTCAAATTTCGGTTGAACTGAGCACAAAAAAAAAACAAAATGTTGAAATGCCAAATGATGATACCCTTTAAAAGTCATGAGGTCATGAAAGGGCATGCTTAGCATGTGAAAACAAAGATTTTTGAATTATTAAAAATATAATTGTTGTAAATGCTTAAATTCATAATAAAATATATGCGTAATAAAATATAAAATAAATATATAAAAAAAAAAAATAAATAAATATAAATATATAAAAAAAAAAATAAATAAATATAAATATATAAATACAGCAAAAAGTATATACATAATAAAATATAATAAACGTGTATATATTAATATAAAAATATATTTTAATTTGATTTGAAATGTGTGAAAAATGTATACAAATATTATATAAAAATTCTCTAAAAATTTTTAGCAACATTTATATAGTACTTTATTACCTTTATATATACTCAGTATATATATACTCAGTATATATTTTTTTATATTTAGTTAATATGTTAATATATAAATGTGTAAAAAAAATGTATATACACATATATTATTTTTTATGATTTTATATATATGTATATATCTAAATCATAACAAATTTTATTTTAAATCTCACTAAATAGTTTTGATATAAATTATTTATATTATTTGCTTTTGCAATTGTTTTTCTCTGCATTTAAAATTGCCACAGTCAAAATATAAAAAAAAAAATTAAATATATATACTCTAAGCATTATTTAAATAATTTGTATGTACAAATTGTCAAAATAATTCTCTGATAATTTATTTATAATATTTTCCTTTCCAAGTTGTTTTACGCTGCATCAAATATTTATGCTGCTAAAATATACAAAAAAATATGTAAATATATCAAATTATTTTATTTGGCTATGAATATTTATCAAATAATTTATTTGATTGAAGCATTTAATGTTGTTATTGATATATGTATGTACTTCGATATTTTTGCCATTTCAGCTTTTCTCATTTTTCATGGAAAATACATTTATTCAGCAACGATTACCATTCACGAATCTTTTATAAGCAATTGACAGTCGCACATTATGTCTAAGTAAGTTGGGCAATTGTAGCGCACTGTTCGAGCAACTACAATTTTAGCACATCATTTACAGGAACAGTTTACAAAGCATGACCGCCGAATCAGAAGCAACTGACAGTAACCCCCCTTATCCATCCCGCTCCCCTACACGCTCCACTATACAAACCGAACCATTGCCTGTGCTGTATGTGTGTG